>WAAB01013928.1:136961-172746 GCA_013389865.1 Piaya cayana
ACCTGGGCACACTGCTGGCTCATGTTCAGTTAGCTGTCAACCAACACCCCCAGGTCCTTCTCCTCCAGGCAGCTTTCTAGACAGACTTCTCCTAGTCTGTAGCTCTGCATAGGGTTGTTGTGCCCCAAGTGCAGGACCCGGCATTTGGCCTTGTTAAACCTCATGCCATTGGTCTCAGCGCAGCGGTCCAGCCTGTTCAGGTAGTCTCAACCCAGATCCTATTCCTAAAAGAGAAGACTCTTGGCATCTCCATGAAATCACCTCTGTCTCCTCAGCCTCACTCAGGAGTGAGTCGTACAGCTCAGGGCATCTCGGGGCACAGCAAAGAGAAGTGCAGGTGACAAACCTGCCTGCTCAGAGGGCACAGCAGAAATCTCTAGGTTCCCACAAGACTGGGGATGTTTGCTACCGCTGCCAGCCCTGCGAGGGGCTTTGCTGTGAGGTTTGCAGCTCTTTTACTGGAGAAACCAACTGTCACGTGAGAAAGCGTATGGATGGCAATGCTTCACCCAAGCTGGAGATATGCCTGCGTGAACCAGCTGGGGAGACAGCCACAAGGCAGCTGAGAAACAGCAGTTCTGTGCCAGACATACTGCCGGCCAGCACTTGGAGGAAGCGATCCAAACCATTGCAGGCAGTGCGTCATTCCCGTCCCAGTGCCCACTGGTGACTCAGGGCACTTTGCAGAACCTCGACTTCCACTTCGGGCTTCCAGCACCCACTCCTCTTCTCTCCGAACTGAAACCAAAGGGAAACTGCCAGGGGGAAAAGTGTTTGGTTTTTTTTTTGTGGCAGGGAGAGAACGCCAACGGTTAACTGAACCAATTTCCTGCTTATGCTAATGCCTGGCCCTAGTAGAAGAGGTGTGCTTTCACTTCTGCCTGTTCACAGCTAAGAGCAGTGGGAAGGCATCCTACCTTTGCATACACTGTGATTTTTCAGCACGCGTGTGAACTGTAATGATCTTTTAAAATATCAGAGGGCAGTGGACTCATGCTACATAGCGATGCTCTTGTAAACGACACACAAAGCAATGGGATTTTCACTGCAACAGAACATAAGACAACCCCACACACACTCTATACACTGAAAATCTGCATGTCATAAAAGAAAAGGATTTTCATATGTTGAAATAAATAGAATTATTCTGACTGCACACCAAAAAAAAAAAAGTTTGAATCATTAGATGATAGGTCTGAGCCCTATAAACAGCTATCAAAGAGTAGGACCTCAAAGGCAGCACAGTACAAAGAACTCCCAGCTGTATCATCCTGCTGTTTCAGCATTCCAGCCCCGCCTGCACCAACAGCAGCACATGGAAAATGCTTCTCAAACAATTCTTTCTATGTGTTATATACAGATGCTTTAACCTCACTAGAAATAATCCCAGGGGGTTAATTGTCATTTTAAAAAAAACTTTCTTAAACAAGGGCTATCTTGTTTTAAGTACAACTACACCAAACTGAGCTCAAATGTCTTCTATTAAAATACTCTACACATCTATCTTGCTGTTTATAAACTGAGTAAGAGGTGAGCAGAACATGATAGTAAGGAGAGAAAACATCATGGCCTTACTATAATACAGCCATTACACAACTATTTTCAAAGTTATGTTCAAAAAGTTCCTCTCCAGCAGTGCTGCTACCTACTAAACCACCAGCAGTTAGAATGGAGAGAAGCAGTGTCCAACACCAATATCACATTGAACACCTGTGGACAGGGTAACTCTTTTTTAGCCATAAAAACATATGAAACCAACCCTGTAATGTAATTGTTCCTTTTTAAACTAACATGTTTTTCCTGTTTTCTCTCACAAAGCTAAGCCCCCTACCACCCCAGCAACCACTGCAATGGCCACTACAGCAGTCTGCATTGCCACAACCTCCAGGATGACAGACCCGAGCCACAGGCACTGAACAACACCACATCTTTTAGACTGACAAATATGTGAATTGTTATCACAGATTTTGTTGTCACACAACAGGGTCAAGAAGATGGGATCCTTCGTCCTACTGCCAAACAGAGGCTGAGAGCACGGCTTCTGTCAGGTTCACCATGTGAGGGGAGGATAATACTTGTCTCCCCTCCAGAACTGGGCGATTGGTCAGTAAAAAGCACTGTGATTGCTTCCTTACACACCATACTTCCATGAAATATATATAACAGGGTGTGCAAAAAATATACCTAATTCCTCTAATCCTAGTTCTACTTCAGCTCCATTCCTTTGCACTAAGGGAGTCAGTAAGGACAAGCCTTAAAAGATGTCCTGCCTCTCCCTCTGAAAATTATCTACCTTTTATAGTATGTCAGAACTGGAAGCCTGTCTTAGTCGCCATGGGAAGAGTTTCATCAAATTCAGTGTACTTTAGAGGTCTAAGATCACTTCACTGAGAGCTGACAGGCAGAAATACGTTGGAGATAAACATATCTTGCATTAAAATGAACCTCTCTGAGCTGCCTTACAAACCAGGTAGATTAGCTGCCTCTAGTATCTTTAATTAAAATAGCAACTAATTAATTAACTAATTAATTAATTAACTAATCAATGCAGCACTAAAATAAGGTCTTTCATAAAAACACAAGAAATGCATGCCCTAACTTTTAATATACAAGTGGAATGGGTAACAAAGTCTGCTAAAGAATGACTTTAAATACCTACACACTTTAAAAAACCATTTAAGATATAACAGATTATATGAAGTCATGTGAAAACAGCAGACGATGGCACCTGACATCACTGTGGTATCATCCTAGCCCCTTCTAAGCCAGGAGGGGTTAAAATATTTAGACTGCAGACAATGAAACACATTTATAGAGTTCCCATGGGGGAGAAGGACCTCAGCTGCATCATTTGTAGGCCCCCAGCTCAGTGGTTGCAGGGCAAAAGATCCCCTATTGCACCAACACAGACCCACCACTGACACCCAGGGCTTGCTCCTATTTCACCTGGCAGCAACTCATCCTCAGGAGCTGTTCTGCTGTTGTCCCAATTACTTAAAAAACACAGTGCAGCAATCAGATTGTACCCAGGAAAGAATATTTCTAACAGCAGTATTTTCCTATTAGATTTGTACCTGAGAGCTCACAGGGAAGGCTGCTGTAGAGGCCAGCAGAGCAAATTTGTTTTATTTTCTATGTAGACAATATTATCCAATTCAGATTCCAGTATCACCTTATTCTCAAAGCACAGTTAAAACCTTACTAAGCAAGCATTGATTTGTTAATCTTCATAGGCAAACTTTCACTAAACAGAGTAAGATGCTAAGGTTTCCTTTGCATACAGTTACATTCAAACATTACAATAAATCCTCATAAGACTAGACTTCATCTTTTTTTAAGGCATAGTTTATAATAGACAAATATACAAAGAATACACTCTCGCAGCTAACAAAGTGTGCAGTAGCTTTGATTTTATAGACAACTTACTTATTTGCTACATCTGCTATTTGCCCTGGATCTCTTAATCATTCATGCATTGATTTTGTATTCAGGAAATCTCTCTGCATCTAATCAACATTATAACAGTAATACAGGTGTTTTTTTTTCTTAAAATAATCTCATTCACAGCCAGAAAAAAAATTGTTCTCATCACTTCTGTACCAATACCTGGATGCATTACCACCTACCTGAGCACCAACAGGAATTTTGGTAAGGCAGCAGCAACACTCACCCCTGGAACAGCTCAGCACCACTTTGCCGATTTAAGAGGTGAACCCAGTTCCTGAGATGTTTTGGGGTCTACAGCCTTTCCCCAACACATCCTTTCCCTCACACCCTCTCTGTGCCACAGCTCACGCACGAGGAGCCCTTCAGAAATGAGAGATAATTCTGGCAACTTTAGTCTCCTGCCAGCATTAACAAGACGCGTTTTGGTAAAGCCACACCTGAAAACTGTAGCTGGTCCTCAATGAGAAAATGAGAGAGCGAGCGAGAGAGAGTGCGCCAGCATAAGCTTTGTGGTTAAAACTACAGTACGAGTATTTTAAAACAGCAAGGGGGTGGAAATCCCCCAGCGTAGCTTTGAAAAGATGATGTCTAAAAATGTTTCAAAAAGCAAGCCCTTAAGTATTTTCCCTTACTGTGTTGATACATGGACTGCAGATTTTACCAGCTGGAGCAACAAAAGTTTACCAAGAACTTTTCTCCTAGTTTTTGTTTAAAATGCAGAGAAGTTTCCACTTTTCACAAAAAATGGTGAGTGATGTGACCAAAGGAAAAGTCCATGGGCAGCAGGAAACATAGCAATGTAAGGAAAACCCAGATCCAATCCTGTGAATCCCTGCACGGTAGCCCTGCCAAGCCTGGGTGGACCTGCTCATTGCAGGAAGCAAAGGGTTGGCTCGCGGAGGAAACGGCACCAGCTTGGTCACAGAGCAACTATATCAACTCACGCTACAGGCTGACAGGCATTTCACACTTAAACCAGAACTTGCCACCTGAGATAAAATCCATTTTAAGAAAATAAATGTTTATTTTGGGTGTTGGAATAATTTAAGTGGCCATAAACCCTAATGATTTTATAACCTGAACTTAATTGTGCACACTGGATTCCTAGCAGTCTTCATCTCCACCGGCTCTGTCACCTTCCTTCCCCAGATTAAAATGTGCTGCCCTCATGGCAGTACCACAGGCTCCATCTCTAACCCCGTTCTTTCCTTATTCTCCACTACCACTTCCCCTGGCTTTCTAGTCTCTCCCTCCCTCCCTCCCCTTTCCTAAAGTAGCATATCTTATCTTCTATAAAAGCAATAATTTCCAAATCTCCTGTTATTTAAAGTACTAGTTTTCCAAAGAAAGCTATTCTGTCTTGTAGCAAATGCAACACATACCCTCTTCAGCCTTTTCCTTTTAACTGAGCTTGCTCCTAACAAGAATTTCTAACCTATTTCAATTTCCATTTCCCCTCTCAGGAGGCATGTCAACCTATTGCATGTTTTCCTGAACCTTCCTTCAAGCTCTGGAATGAACAAGTCATTGCTGAAGTGTTTGGCAAAAGGAAAGACATCAATTTGAAGGCATGCTGCTTCTTTATGGGATCAATTAAATTGATCCGAGTTGTATACCTAGACACAGCCTCAGTTCACTTCTACAATCAAGCTTTTTAAACCAAAAGATATCCTTTCATCCTTGCCATGAACCCATGTCCTTGGGGTGCATCCTAGTCATACTGCTGACTCCACACAACCCTTGCACAGGCTGACATCGGAACAACAAAACAGCTCAATATGCAAACTTTCCTTGAGCCTGGCAGCTCTGGAGGAAGGATGGATCCAGTCGGCTTCATCAGGAGGAGGCAATGCTGCAGACAGGGTAATGCTCTGTGAGCACAACTCCAGGAAGCACCATCTGCTTCTGGGAAGCTTCGGGGAAAACCCCAAATGGAGAAGTTGAGTAGGAGCAGGATCTTAATTTTAAACAATTTCACTCTGCAGATGAGTAGAGAGCAATAGGCTGATGTTATTTTTCATGAGCAGCCCTTGGTCTCCTCCAGCACCAACTGCAGTGCTGAAAGCTGGACCAAGTTTCAAGCATGCTCAGTGGGATAAAGGTGAGTGAAAAGGCAGACAGCAACAGTATTTAAGAAACAGAATGAAGGAAAAGAGAGACACAAGAATAACAAAAAAGAAACAAGTTATTGAAAAGAGGTAACAATCAGGGATGGAGAGCAAGATAACTAAGGCAGTTTATTTTTTTTAATTTCTGTGTCAGAGCCAAAAAGTCCTCACTTTTCCTAACAAATAATAGGACTTTACGCATGTTGCAGAACTAGGTCTTTCAGGCTTTTAAGTTCATATCTCCTTCTGAGCCCCAAGGGGACATGCTATCCAGGACTCCAGTTGCTTTGACCATTCAGTCAATTTGGCCATGAATGCCACTCATGCCACTCAAGGTATAAAAGAGTTGGTTTTAGTTTCCATGATCCTGACTCTTTGACTTAGTCTTAAGGAAGAATTTAATCAGCTTGTATACAGAAACCTATGAATCAACTCAATGGTTACTCATCCAAATTATTATTAGCCTAGAGAGGAGAAGGCCCCAGGGAGACCTTATAGCAACCTTCCAGTACTAAAAGGGATCCACAGGAAAGATGGGGAGGGACTCTTTCTCAGGGACTGCAGGGATAGGATGAGGAGTAATGGGTTTAAGCTGAAAGAGGGGAAATTTATATTAGAGATTAGGGTGACATTTTTTACTGTGAAGGCGGTGAGGCACTGGCAGAGGTTGCCCAGGGAAGTCATGGAAGACCCATCACTGGAAGTGTTCAAGGCCAGGCTGGATGGGTCTTTGAGCCACCTGATGCAGTGGAAGGTGTCCCTGCCCATGGCAGGGGCGTTAGAACTGGATGATCTTTAACATTCCTTACAACCCATACCATTCCATGTTTCTAGACTAGGACAAACTCAAATTTCACTACGTCTGGCCACTATCTTCCTCTGACGTGTTTCCTTGTTCTAGAGATAAAGGATTCTCCCCACTGCAGCCTCTTGAATTCATGAGTTCAGTGGATTTTGCTCTAACACACACATGCATTTGACAACATACAGATACATTCTTTTAGCCACAGCTCTCACCAAAATGGCTAACTGCTAATGTCAAAACTCAAATGCTATTGGGGACCTCATGAGCCTGCTGCTGGAAAAGCAATGACAGCAAAGATTGTGACCATTTTCTTTTCCTAAAAAAAACCCCCAACAAACAGGGGAAAGGATTTGTTCTTAAGAAGTCCTTCCCATGAAATCAAACAGGACAGGCTGGAGATTCACAGAGGTATGAATCAGGAATGGTGCCTTCACGTGGCCACCTTCTCTGAATGTGATCTGCAGTTGAAAGCTGTGCTGTGGCCAAGCAAGACCTGCCAACCGCCACAAGCCTGGATTAGTTCCAGGAGCAAGACACAAGGACCTGCCATGAGGGCTGAAAGGCAGAACAGACCCTTTTGGTATCAGGTGAGTTGTCATATAAGAAGAATGCTAAACACGCCATGGGCAGCATTCAACCCTGCTCTTGCTCATGGCACCAGTTTTGCTGCTCCCAGCAGTGAGTAATGTCACTCCTTTTAGTGACCTGAAGATGCATCTCCAGCATCATCAAGATCCACATTTGTAATTCCTCAGTAAAAAACTGCCATGACACAAGGTTTAATGTTGATGACAGGGACACAGACAAATGGGCAAGTTTTTTTCTTTATAGATAGTGACCAGTAGCCTTCCATTATATCTTTCACTGAATATGTGATCTGGCAACTGTACCTGCTCTCTCTAAGACAATATTAAAAAATGATACCCCTGATTTTTATTTCTTTCATGGTTAGTAACAGCCACATTCCAGTTTCAAGTGCACAGATCATAGAATCATAGAATCACCAGGTTGGAAGAGACCCACTGGATCATCAAGTCCAACCATTCCTATCAATCGCTAAACCATGCCCCACAGCATCTCATCCACCCATCTCTTAAACACCTGCAGGGAAGGTGAATCAGCCACCTCCCTGGCCAGCCTGTTCCAGCGCCCAATGACCCTTTCTGTGGAAAATTTTCTTGATGTCCAGCCTGAACCTCCCCTGGCAGAGATTGAGACCATTCTCCCTTGTCCTGTCCCCTGTCACTTGGGAGAAGAGGCCAGATCCCTCTTCTCTACAACCTCCTTTCAGGTAGTTATAGAGAGCAATGAGGTNCATTGGCCTTCTTGGCCACCTGGGCACACTGCTGCTTTATGTTCAGTCAGCTGTCAACCAACACCCCCAGGTCCTTCTCCTCCAGGCAGCTTTCCACACAGACTTCTCCCAATCTGTAGCACTGCACAGGGTTGTTGTGTCCAAAGTGCAGGACCCAGCATTTGGCCTTGTTAAACCTCATGCCATTGGTCTCAGCCCAGCAGTCCGGCCTGTTCAGATTGCTAAAGTGATATAGTGGATGAGACTAAAAACGATATGGCTGAGCACAGGTCTGATCATTGCATGTCTTTCAGTGACTTCTACAGGAAAAACTGCTCTGCAGATTGTTCCTCTCGTGGAGGTTTGGTTAGTCACTATGTGGATTTGTGTAATAATAATAATAAAAAAAGACCTTTTACATTTCAATATTATCTTTTGCAAAACAAGCACACAGCAACACATTTACCCTTAGAGAACCTCTGTATGCAAAAGTCAGCATATTACATACAAAAACTTGCTTTATCAGCCTGCCCTCCAGAGACAAAGAAGCTTAACTACAGAGCACTCTGGGCAGTCCCGTATTAAAACCACTGTGGTTTAGGGTGCAGACAGTTTCTCACACACACTGTTGCAAGATAAAGCTGGGGAGACTATGGAAATTTTTGCAACATTTTTATTAATAATATCCATGACTCAAGCTTTCTCACCTTCCCAAGCCCAGCCACACACCATGGTAAAGCGGTTTGCCTCTTCCCTGAGCTGAGGAAAGAAGGTGGAACAACTGCAAGTTGCAGCCCAAACTGGTACAGATAAGGGACTGATGACTAACAGCGTGAATATTGATTCTTCACACACAGTCACCAAGAAGCTTGGACAGAAAAGCACCAGGAAGCAAAAGAAAGATATTCTGAAACTCTCACCGCAATTCAGGGCCGGACCCAAGAGTGCACTGTCCGTAAGGTGTCCCAGCCAGCTGGCCAGGGTCCTGCAGTATCACCCTCAGGTGGACTTACTGCTATGGGCAGGCTGCTAACCACTGCTGAGGATGGGATGTCTGTGTGATCATAGAATCATAGAATGGTTTGGGTTGGAAGGGACATTAAAGATCATCCAGTTCCAACTCCCCTGCCGTGGGGGGGACACCTCCCACTAGACCAGGCTGCCCAAGGCCCCATCCAACCTGGCCTTGAACACCTCCAGAGATGAGGCATCCACAGCTTCCCTGGGCAACCTGTGCCAGTGCCTCACCATTCTCATTGTGAAGAAATTACTCTATACGTAGTCTTAAGTCTGCCTCTCTCCAGTTAATAGCCATTGTCCCTAGTCCTATCACTACAAACAAGCCTCTGTAAACAGCCCCTCCCAAGCTTTCTCGTAGGTCCTTCTGGTACTGGAAGGTCGCTATAAGGTCTCCTCAGAGTCTTCCCTTCTCAAGGCTGAACAATTCCAACTCTCAGCCTGAGAAGAAAGAACTACCTGTATCACTGCAGCCACCAACTGTCTCAAGAAGATCAGGAGCCTAAGAAATGTTACAACTCATACAGACTCCCTGGAGGGCTAGAGAGGGGAATGTCTCTCAATAGTCAGCTTTTTCTTGATGATAAATAACGTCTATTTATGTAAAAATCAAAGGGTCAAACAAAAAAATAAAGAAGACAGAAGGCTGAAAGTTAGGTTAGAGATGGGACACAAATAAAGCACAGGAGATCAAGGACACTGCAAGACTGTAGCTACCCACAGAAGAGATTTGGTGAAGTGACTCGAACAATACATGGCGCACAAAAAAAGAGCTCCTGACCTGGACCACAGCTCTGTGCTTTGATGGCTACGCAAAAACAACTGTGCTCCTGTCTTAGTGAGACTGATTAGAGATCCTAAAGGGTGAAATAAAGAACTGTCTAGTTCCTGCTTTTTTGCACTCATTTGAAATTTGTTAAAGTCTCCAGTATCTTTTCCCCTCCTGGATGTCATTCCTTATCCTCTCTAAACTCTGCAATTACTCCTTCCATGCCTTCCATGCTTTCTATGAGTGCCACAAGCTTTTCTTTCTTCCTTCCCAACATTACTCTGAATCATATCTTTCATCAGATTACACCTCCTCACCCAAAGTTTCCTGCCAACTACTCAGAGATACAGCCTCTTGCCACAGACCCTTTTTCTGCATAGGCTGAACTCTTAGCCCCTCCCATGGTATCTGGGCTGTGGATGACTGCCAGCTGGGAGTTAGCCCACTGCCCCCAGCTTTCCCCAACAAGTCTCCTGCAGAGCTCCTCAGCATCCAAACCTGACACAGCCAGCCCATATTCCGCTTAGGTTCATAACCTTCATCTCTCTCTCAGGCCTCAAGAGTTAGATCTTCACAGCATCTCACCCATTTCTCCTGTTTTATCTCGTTATATTATACAGTGTTGTCCACATAGACAAATAAAACGCTTGTCCATCATTGTCAACCTCTGGTTTTCCAAAAGCTCATTTCTCTTCAAATGCAATCTCTTCAATATTTGTATACCCAGGGTGCTGCTACATATATCATTTTTGTAAGCCACAGGTACAGCCACATCACCTCTCTGTACACCCCTCTACTTTCCCACTGCATCAAAATCTCAATTTTTAAAGCCTGTTCTAGTGTCTCATCACTTGAACCCACATAGAATCATAGAATAATATGGGTTGGAAAGGACGTTAAAGATCACCTGGTTCCACCCTCCCTGCCACAGGCAGAGACACCTCCCACTAGATCAGGCTGCCCAAGGCCCCATCCAACCTGGCCTTGAACACCTCCAGGGATGGGGCAGCCACGACTTCCCTGGGCAACTTCTTCCAGTGTCTCACCACTCTCATAGGAAAGAAATTCCTCCTTATGTCTAGTCTAGATATGCCCTTCTCCAGTTTATAGCCATTGCCCTTAGCCCTATCACTACAATCCTTTGTAAGAAGGCCCCACATGATACCACTGCCTCCTTGTTATGTATTTGAGTGAGTGTGTATTGGAGGGCAGGTTTTTCTGAGGGATATTATCAGGCCGTTCTGCTTCAAACCTCTCCCATAAAATCTCCTTTGCAAGGCATCTGGGAACAATTGGTTTTACAGAATCACTAGGTTGGAAAAGACCCTCTGGATCATTGAGTCCAACCATTCCTATCAATCACTAAACCATGCCCCTCAGCACCTCATCCACCCGTGCCTTAAACACCTGCAGGGAAGGTGACTCAACCACCTCCCTGGGCAACCTGTTCCAGTGCCTAATGACCCTTTCCATTAAATATTTTTTCCTGATGTCAAGCTTGAACCTCCCCTGGTGGAGCTTGAGCTTCTGACTATCACAGTGGTCTGGAGGGTCGCACCGTCTCCTATTGCCCTTGCAGGCCGGCGCGTCCTTCCCACTTGAATTACAAACCCCCTTTCACACAAGGGCTGTAGGTTTCCCCTCTGCTGGTGAAGCTCCTGGCACACTGGAGCTGTTGCCCTTAGCAAACACTTCTCCATGTGACAGAAATCAAAAAAGTTAATCCAGGCTATAACAGCAAAGGGAGTTGCTCTAGGTGGTTTCAGGCCAAGTGTAACACATGTCCACCATGGCTCATGCTAAGATCAAAAGCAACAATGCAATGCATCCTTCAGACAAAATAAGAATCATAGAATCACTAAGTTGGAAAGGACCCTCTGAATCATCGAGTCCAACCATTCCCATCAATCACTAAACCATGCCCCTCAGCATCTCATCCACCCATCCCTTAAACACCTGCAGGGAAGGTGAATCAACCACCTCCCTGAGCAGACTGTTCCAGTGCCCAATGACCCTTTCTGCGGAAAATGTTTTCCTAATGTCCAGCCTGAACCTCCCCTGGCAGAGATTGAGGCCATTCTGCCTTGTCCTGTCCCCTGTCACTTGGGAGAAGAGGCCAGATCCCTCTTCTCTACAACCTCCTTTCAGGTAGTTATAGAGAGCAATGAGGTCTCCCCTCAGCCTCCTCTTCTCCAGGATAAACAACCCNTTAGTCAGCTGCCAACCAACACCCCAGGTCCCTCTCCTCCAGGCAGCTTTCTAGACAGACTTCTCCCAGTCTGTAGCTCTGCACAGGGTTGTTGTTCCCCAGGTGCAGGACCTGGCATTTAGCCTTGTTAAACCTCATGCCATTGGTCTCAGCCCAGCGGTCCAGCCTGTTCAGATCCCATAAGATGAAGTGCAACACAGGCCCGGCTGGCGAGAGCATCCTGCAGCACCTCAGCTTTATTTTCATCCTTAAACCCGCGTGCTCGGGCTAGGATCACCAGGGCCAGTTTAATAACCCAATGCTGTTGCTGCTGCCAGGCTGGAGATGTGCCTGACCTCAATCCACCCGGCTATTTTCAGCCCGTGCTGCTTTCCCTTCTGCATTCCCATATTTACCAAACGGAAGTTATGAGGAAAGTTGTTCTTGGCTGGCACCGGGAAGGCACGGTCGACTAACAATAGGGAGAGCGATTCAAGAAGCGCAACAATACGAGCTCTCCATTTTTTTTTTTCCCGTTCTAAATCTTAAGAGCGTCGAAAGCCTTTGGTGAAAGCCTGCCGGCTCGGCGCGCTCCCGGAGCGCTCTTAAATCAGGGAATATCGAGGGCTGCCCCTCACCCTGCCGAGGGGGATTCCCTCCCCGACGCAATCGGCACCAGCGCGAATCCTTCTCCCGGTTCCCCGCGATTCAAAGGCTCGGAGCCGCCGCCAAGGGCGTTCGGCAGAGCAGCCCCCGCTTCTTTGTTTCCTCCTCAGCCTCCCCCGCCCCCGCAGCATCCCGGGGGGAGGCGGCCCTGGAGCGTCTCTCGGGGAAGGAGGAGGAGGGAGGGCTCCGACCGCGCCGGGCAGGGGCTGGGGGGAGCTCCGCATCCCGAACGGAGCCTCCCAGCTCCGCGGGGCTCTCCCGCATCCCGAACGGAGCCTCCCGGCGCGGCGGGAGAGGGGCTTTCCTTGCCCGCGCGCAGCTCCCCGGGCACCAAGTTCAGGTTTCCCTCGCGGGACTCCCCGGGGCGGCGGGGGCAGCGCGGAAGCCTCTCCCGGTCGCTGTCGCTCCCCTCTCCCGGTCGCTGTCGCTCCCCTCTCCCGGGGCCTCCCGCCCGCTGCCACCGGGAGCACCGCGCCCCCGCGCATCCTCAGCCCCGCACCCCCGCGCATCCCCGCGCATCCCCGCACCCCCAGCCCCCCCTCCCGCACCCCCGCACCTGCGCTGGCCCGGGGGCGGCGGGGGAGGCGGCGAGGAGGCGCCGGTGCCTCGGGGCGGGAGGCGCGGCCGGTTCCACGGCAACCCCCGAGCGGGGAGACCCCGCCCGCAGCGGCCGGGGGGTGGGCAGGGCCGGGGGGGAGCCCCGCACGGGCTGCCGAGCGCGTCTTCAGGAAGGGGGAGGCCGTGGCGAGGCGTCGGTGAGGAGGAGCAGGCTCTATCCGCAGATCGGGGTGATACAGCCTCTCGCGTGTCTGCCTGCCTGGAATAGAATCGCGGAATCATAGAAGCACAGAATCATGGAACGGTTCGGGTTGGAAAGGAATTCAAAGCCCATCCAGTTCCAACCCCCCTGCCACGAGCAGGGACACCTCCCACCAGGCCAGGCTGCTCAAGTCCCATCCAACCTGTCTATGCAACTAGATGATCTTTAAGGTCCCTTCCAATCCAAACTATTCAATCATTCTATCCTTGAACACTTCCAGGCATCCACGACTTCCCTGGGCAACCTGTGCCAATGCCTCACCAGGCTCATCAAGAATTTCTTCCTAAAGTCTAAACTAAACCATCGCCTTTCCCATTTAAAGCCATTCCCCCTCACCCTGTCACTACATGTCCTTGTAAAAAGTCCCTCCCCAGCTTTCCTGCAGTCCCTTCAGGTACTGGAAGGCAGCTGTAAGGTCTCCCTGGAGCCTTCTCTTCTCCCATACATTTATTCTTCTTTATTATTTACATCAGCAGAGCCAAAATAGCAAAACAAACCCCACACAAACCACATCAAGAACATAGACATTAGCAATAGCCACATGCCAGCATTATTTGCTTTTTTACCCGAGACACACCAAAGGGCTTTTTACACACGCAGATGACACAGTTATCTTCAGGACAGCAGCACTGATGCAATTGTTTCTCCGCCTGCTCCCTGTCTCCTGCTGCTGTGCTTTGTCTTGTCTTTCACATTAAACTACTTCTAGGAAAACCCATCTCTAAGGAAAATACCAAGCCAGCACACACACAAAAGCACTAAGGCTGAACAACTGGGCTATGTTATTGCATTGTCTTCAGATGAAATCTAATAGTAATAAAATGGTTTCAGAAAGATTCTCGCTTTGCTAAAATGACTCAAGTTTACCACTCCCAAGGGTGTTAGTCCACACTGCACTGATTCTGAGAGTTCAGCAAAGGTGGAAAGGCCATTACTACAACAGAAACCTTTTAAAACACTCCCTTCTGGCAAAAATTGAGGTCTATTTTTTTTCTTCTTAGCTTTTAAGAATGCCCTGATTAGTCTGGGTACTACTTGTCCAGAAGTTCACAGGAACATTTGCTAGAACAACAGGCATTATGTTTCTGTAGGTAAATATTTATAAATGTAAAACAACAGTTTATTTTGAGATGGGATCAGCTGCCCAAGATAGATATTTTTTCATACTCATTATGCGCCAACTGCAGAACAAGGTAATTCTGCAGAACAGAACTTTGTGGTGACAAAGATCCATCAAAACGATCATCAAATACCAGGGTGCAAGCGTTACTTCTAAAACCCCAACTATTAGGATTCAGTGAGCATAACAGGAGGCCTGGTTTGCATTAAGACAGTCATATCCTTGAGGTAGCCATAGAGATCACAATCCCTGAATCTCAGTGCTTCCTTTTGTTCCGGTCCAAGGGAAAACTTCCAAGTCAGTAACAAAAATGAGGATTCATTTTGCTATTATTCAGTGTACAGAACTAGGCTGAAAAAGAGCTTTTAAGATTAAAGAATAATTGGTGCAACGGCAAAGTAGCAGTTGTCAACAGTGGTGAAAATGAAGCAAACTTTTTTCTGTAAAGTTGTACTTTAATCAATTTAAAGATTGTTATAAGAAAAGGGCCACTTGTTTATTATTATTATTATTATTATTACCCACCTACTGTTGCCTACGCTGTCTCTCCTCTGTGCCTGACCATAGATTTTTGATGCCCAATTAATCAGTAACAGCCCAAGAGGTGTGAAGGAACTTGTTTGCCTTTTATATCTCACCTACAACTTCCTGTGATCTTCAAGAAGGTGCCTTTCACCACAGTGCCTGCTTTTAACTCACTCAGAGAAAGGCAGACTCTGAGGTTTACCTATTTCAACCTCAGGAAAAGCTGGAGGTTGACCACACATATTAAAGCTACCAAGTTGTATTTGGCGCAGTTTACAGTGCACTATTTTGCACCAGAACTGTGACAGCTACTAACTCCTCTGCAGCTTCCTTTGCATTTTGAAAATGCACCTCTCAGCAAACAAATTCAAGATGTTTGTCTTTGCCTTGGCTTTGCTTTCACCTAGAAACCTCATTTCTGCTTAGCATCAGCTGTAACTTCCATCTACTCCTTTCTTTTGCTAGCAAGAGGTACAACATAGTTCTGGTAACCTTCATCCTTAACTCTGCTATTCTGTCCTACTCAAAAACAAACTCTCACATGCATAAGCTAGTGGTTTGTGTTCTGTGTTCTATGAACTGTCCAGTTTCCAGAATAAACAATGTTTAAGAAAAAAATCCCAACAACAAAAAGATGAACAAAAACCTAAGGACAGAGGCAACTATAACTCCTTTTGCTCATGATCAACTGCAAGACAAATTAAACTACTTTACTATGATGTGCAATGTTTAGTGATTGTTTTATTAAAGCAGAAATACCTGCTTAACTTCATACTCATTCTGATTTAAAGTGCAACAATTAAATCTGATAGATCTTGTACATCCATATTTTGCAAGTGTTGCTCCTAGATGACATGTTGTTCAGATTATGCCCTGCATTTGTAGAATCTGTCATTCTTTAGTACCATTTTGCTTTATTAACTAAAATAAACTGTACAAAAAGCTGTAGAGTTACATTAGCTTTGAACAATGTAGAATGAACAATGTTCTCTGCCAAACTTCAGTGTGCAAACATTTTACATTTTTTAAAGTGACAAAATTAAGCCAACCTTGAAGTCAGAGTTCATGACCACATCACAAAACAGGAGACCAGATACGGCAAAAGAAATTCCCCACTGAAATCAACACCATTGTATAATTTTATTTCTAATTCTTAAAAAAATATAAATGAATTTAGAAGAGAATCACAGTATAAGGGCCCTAACATATTAGACTATTACAAGGTACATAAAAATAGAAGACACAGATTTCTTTGAAACTTTAATCCTTTGATTAAGCAGCAAGCATATCACTCTCCAGGCAAACACTGCTTAAAACAAACCCTACCCCCCAGAACAGGACGTGCAAACTGTATGCACATATTCTGCAAAGCACACAATAAAGACATTTTGCTATGTACATACTTATTTAGTACTACAAATGCTAGGAGTTCCCTACTGTGTGCTACAGTGTATGTAAATTAAGAAATACTACCTATCTCTGACCCTCCCTCCCCCCTTCAAATACAGCACCTTTGCCCAGTCATAGACTATTTAAACAAGATTCAACGGAATTACAAGGTACTGAACAGTTTTATAGCAGTTGGTGGTGGCCAACTGTACTGCAACACCCAACGTTCTGCATACTGAAGTCTATCGACAAGAGACAAGACAAAAATTAGCAAAGGTACAATACACACACCCAGGAGACTCAATGCTAAAATAAAAAGAAAAGAGAAAAAGAAATCCTGAAGATGTATCTTATCACTGTTAACAATTAAACTGAGATACTTATGATGTCAAAATGTACCAGATTGATTTCATATCAGTTTTTAAAGACTGGAGAGCAGCCAGACTTGTGTGTAGCTGGTGAGGAGACATTTATAATGGCCAGAACACGAGTTTCAGTGACCACAAATTCCCTGGTACTTCTTTTACAATGCTGCTTTTCGTAGATAAGAGGTCATCTGATTCTCAGTCAGTGGCTAGGCATCTACTCTGAAGCAACAGAAAAACTGTAAGAATGACCTCTTGCACAAGACTCAGCACACCAGAGAAAGCTGTTCAGAAAGAAATAAAAAAGCCTCAAGTTTGATCTGAAAATATTTGTAAATGAAGAACTAAAACGTAAGGGTCAACACTTTAACTGCAAGTCAGGCCACTGCTATTGAACTTTAACACCAGACTTACAAATGAAATACGATTGTAATAGGATCTGATGCTACAATAACTTCCCTTTGCACATGAAAAAAATACTTTAACCGGCTGCTAAACTGATAGTTAGATCATCCAGTTTATCTATGAAAAAGCCTAAGGAGAGCATATTCCATTTTCAAATTAAGTTTCATTTTAGCCAAGGACAAATCTAGTTAATAGCAGAATAGATTTAAAAGGATTTAAAAACAAAATTTCAGCTATCAGCAAAACTAACTTTCTAAATATGGCAGTCAACAGGAACATTATTACATAGTCAAGAATGCAGTTATTTTTCAATAGCTTGATTTGGATCACACAGTTTCAAACAGTGCTACTGAAATTTGCAGCCTGGTTCACTTGGCAGGTGGAGGCATCTACTTTAAAAAAAACAAAACAAACCACCAACCCACTTACCCCTAACCTCCCCCCACCCCCAAAAAAACCCGCCCCCAAAACACTGCTGGCCATAAATTCATGGTTTCAGACAAGAATGCAGTGGAAAGAAAACCTTTCAATCTCCTAAAATCTGGAATCAATAATTTATACCCAAATACAGATTTTACTTAGTCAATAAAACAGAACAAAAAACCCAAATAGCCTCAACCCAGCTAATCGCCTCCAGCAGAAATAGCAGCAATCAGAGAGAATCAGTTAACAGTAAGACTGGGCTGGCAGCAGGAAGCTTTACTGCCATAATATTCTACCATGACCACCAGCGTCTATATTTCCCTCATGAATTCTCAGGCAAGATACCCATGACCTAACATACACAAACTGCAGACAGCCATTTTCAGAGGAATGAAATGCTACTGTACTTAAGTTAGAAGAGTTAGTGGAATAGCAAATTATACTAATGGTTCTTGCTGTATGGCTCCTCTCCTGTCATGCCCCTGGGTAGTGAAGTTGCTGCCTCTCTCTCCACCCCAGCCCAAAAGATATTGCAGCAGGAGACTGGACTCCTGCTTTCAATTAACTTCTATGAGTAGAACACATGTGAGATTTGGTAATTTTGGTACAACAGCTCATTGAGTCTTCAGAATACTCTTTCAGGAGTATTTAGTAAGACAGTACCTTTTTAAACAACAAAAATTGTTCAGAGAAAAACATGAAGAGAAGAAACAAATTTTACATGTGCATGAAATGCTTCTACTGTTATCTAAACAGGGCCAAAAAATTCTGAACCTAAGGCCATTTTTTTTTCACTAAAAAGTAAAAAAACATAATTCACACACACAAGAAAACCCAACGCTACATTTAAGTCTCCTACAATATTATCTATTCCTAGATTTGCCAGACTACTTTCCTGTAGTTAGATGCTTGACTACAAAGAACTGTAATAAAATAAATAGAGTAAAAATCAGTTAAACAAAATCTTGGTGTGTTGAACATTTATTCATTTAAGAAGTTAGCTTCCTTCAACAGTTAGTCAAATAGAGGAGGGCTGTATTGTAGGCATTGTTTTGCTGTACAAGTCTTCAACATAAAAATATTTTTATACAGGTGGTTATTCACGTGGTTCTGTTTCTAGTTATTAGCTTGCTCCTCTGTGAAACTGGTCTGATACCTGTGAAGGCTTGCTCTTGTCTCCACTTCATTATTTGGAAAAAAAAAAGTACATTGATACAATTTTTCAAATGTAGGAGTTAGCATGATTCTGCTTTATTTCTTCAGTGCAGACTGGATTGAGATTCTGTCTGAATTCCAATAAGCGAGGGTGGCTGCTGGCCGCTAACTGTGGTTAACGCTGGCCTCGGGTTTAGACGAGGAGGCATGGAATTAGCTGGGCGGATGAGTGGTGGGGGAGGCTGATTTAGAGTCGGCCTTGGCTGAATAAATCGCGCCTGCTGTTGAAGTGGAGGAGGCTGACGATGAAGAGCAGGAGCAGCAGGAAGCGCTGGACGAAGTAACGGGGGTGGCTGATTTAAAGTTGCCATGGGAGCAGTAGGTGCTGGAGCAGATGCCTGTGCTGGAGGTGAAGGACCTAAACACTGAGTGGCCGGAGTGCTTTGTGCCTGCACAAAGGACAAAGACAAGACCGCATGAACAGCCATCCCAGTCACAACACGATGCAGTTGGGCTGCCACTGTCCACTACACAGGAAACAGCATTTAAAAAATAAAACAAAAAACCTGAGAAGTTACTGAAAAGAAATGACCAACCAAAACATTATAGACAGCAGAACTAAAAATACTTATGAAGCAAGAGTCTTCTTCTAGAACAAGAACTGTATTTTAACAATAAAACAGTAATGTGATCGGTCACTACGAAAGGTGCAGTCCTGCTCCCAGGTGGTTAACAACATTGGCTGAAGTTCTATGCAAGCTCATCATCATTCTTTAGAATGTGGTTGCCACTCCACACCAGTTAACCTTACATTATATCACTAAATAAAATGCTGTTCCTCAACCCATGCTTACTTATTTCTGGTACACAAAACACACCTCATCTTCTTCATCAGTGCTCTTTCCTGATGGCACATTAGAAGTACTTTTTGTGTCCTCCCCTAAAGCAGAAGCATCACCATTAGAAGCCAGGGTTCCTTGTTCCGCTTCCCATTCCTGCAATACCTCCTCTAAGTTAAACCGACGCCTGTAGTTTACAAAGAAGTTCTTCACTTGGCCAACAGTCTTGTTGCCAATTACATCTGCAATAGCTTGAAAATCTTTACCATATTTTCGGACACCTGGAAGGCAAAGTAAATAACATAGCTGTGAAGAATCAGTCAGACACAGCTACGTTTGATGTATTTATAGAGAGAACCTATGGGACCTGCAAACCAAGGAGTTGCTAATTAGGACTTCTCAATTAGGAGAAGGCCTCAATTTCCATTAAAACAAAATATTTTTTAATTGCACAGCTATCAACATACAATTCAAGAACTTTATTAAAAGGTCATTACCCACTTTTCTTAAAATCCTGGCTTGCTCACCAAGCCTCCCAACCTAAAACCACAGAGATCTGGCCTCTGACAAATAAAGTTAATCCTTCAGTGTGCCTGCAGCAAGGGCAGAAGTCCAAGACAAGTTCAAGATGGGACAGGGAGGGTGACTGAGCATGTGTGCACAGCTGTAAACAAGGTACAACACTAGAAACATCAAGTGACAAACACTGACAGCTTCTACAGGTCCCCTCAGTGCCAGCTGCACGTAGATGTTTCTTTGCCCCGTAACCTGTGCTACAGGGCAGTAGCTACTGGACCAAGCACAAGGCAGAAGGGCACAGTTACATTAAGTCTCGATAAACTGCTCATTCCTGCACTTGTGACATGCTCTACTACAATAGACTACGATAGGTTACAAAGAGCAAATGGCAAGCATTCGCCCAACGAAGTCTTTTAAAGCTTTCATTCACCATTTCAGATGGGTAGAACTATCTGGGGGTTTGAGACAAGCACCTTAGGAAATGTAAATAAACAGAAGCTACTGTTTATAAGACAGCTCAGCACAAACCTCCAGGATCAAATTGTCCAGCAAAAAACGGCACAAAAGAAGGTCTTTGCATCGTTCTTTTCATTCATTTTCATACTGACATTAGTAGGTAACTTTTGTTCACAAGCACTTCACAAGAAAATCCCAACATGTACTTTAAAGTTCTAAAACTACATTTGCATATAACACAACACACACCCCCTCTGAGTACATTTCATAATTTTTAACCTAGAATTGGAATTATATCCTAAATACAACTGAGAGAAAATCAATAATCTTTGGGCTATGCACCTAGTCCCTCCTCTCTCCTGCTTAAGAAAAAAAATCCACAAATGATCCAGCATCCTAGAATACAACTTTTAGCTGCACAAAGTATGTTTTTAATCACAAGTCTCCAAAAGTTTGGAGATGAAAAGAAATGACAGAGCTTTATTCCAGATTGAGTAAACAGAAGACTAATTTTTTGCTCTCAGCTATGCATGAGTGAATCACAATTTAACTTCTTCTGTGAAGCTCCTGATAACTGAACTCATTCAGAACATATTACAGTGCTTAGAGGACAGACACTCTGTCTCATTACAGGAAAAGAATCATATGCCTGATTTCATGCCTCATTTCAGAAAGTGAGGCAAAGGATTCAGAAAGTGAGAGTTGTTTCCAATCTGATAGCCATGTTCCTTTTCAACTTAATTGTGAAGAGTATGACCTTCAGCTTGTTCTGCTCTCTTCTATTTTCTTCGTTAATAGGCACTTCTGATGTGGTAATGTATGCTCACTGCAATTTAAGAGAAAAGTTCAGCTCCAGGATAGTAACAATTACTGTAGCTGAAGCTGATGTTTCAACTGTCAAGAGCCTAGCTACATTATTTAAGATCTTTTCTGGGGCATACAAAAGAATCCAACCATTCTGTCTGCAAGAACCTTGAAAAGAAAACGAAGAGATCTAGCAGAGCCACGTGGGAGGGCATGTATCTAGGCAAAGACAAGACAGGGATTTGGCTCTGCACTTTATCAGTTGTACAAGCTATCAGCTACACTCCTTAAAAGCTGTCTGCACCCACAGAACACTCCCTCCTTTGATTGCTCTATCATTACTACTCTTACTAATTTGTAATGATCATTAAATGTCCACTGCAACATATCTAACATCCTGTATAATTAATCAAGTGAAAAAAGTGCCCAGCAGAACAAAGCACATTTTTGTTCGATAACTAATTCAGGCTTCCAGAGACTGCAGCCTTTTCTGTTACTATGCTGTCTATACTTCCTCCTTCCCCTTAATCAGCACAATTGAGTCTGTTCGCTAACTTCAACTAAAGTTGTCAAAAACAAGGTCTTAAAGCCTGTTTCCATGCAAACAGCTTGAAAGCAGTGTATCTTGCTTTCACTGAGAGCCCAACTATAAGACCTTTCTAAAAAGCCCAACATTTCCTTAGTTAGCTACACACAGTACTACTCCTTTTGGATTCTTTTCAGAGCGTTTTCTAGCATCACCACAATGACTTCTATGCAATGATGTAACAAAACCTTTCAAGCTGTATCAGAAACAGAGCACGTTCAATACATGTTTATGACAGTTTTATGCATAAGGTGCTGGCATATCTGTAAGAATTGATGCCAACCCATCACCCCTTTCAAACTGGTGCACATCACTTACACATACTTACACAAATCCTGTGCTAAACATCACCCAAATGATTTCTGAAGTGTTTAATCTGGTATTCAATAAGAATACTTTCATTAGCTTGCTGAAAGTGAAGCTCAAAAAAGATGTGTGCATAACTTCACATGCATGAATGTATTTCTCACAGCTCATTTGAAAGCAGTCCTAATTGGGGGAATCCTTCAAACTCCTTGCCCAGTTGCAAAGATGCCCTTGAACATGTGCATGCTCACTATTAAAATGTTTTACCTTGAACATCTAACTCAGAGAAACTAATAAATCCAAGTTTGATGCTGCCTACACTGCTTAAGTTGTGTGGCACAGCAAACACTGAGAGGCACGCAAGACATTAGTTTGGATCCAAAGTAATACGATACCAGCACTATGAGACAGAAATAGTTAATGGCAACCTCTGGTTTACAATAGCTGCAGGTTTGCTGTGATGGGATTATAGTGCCCCTGGCAGCTACCCTACATAGGGTTAGATCCTGGTAGTCCCAACCATTTTCCACTGCAATACTATGAAAGTAATGTGCTCCTTTTCAATTCAAATGTTGTCTTTAAAATGTCTTAAAGCATTTTTGTAATTGTGATTTTGATATGGCCGAGATCTTTGTTTGAAAAGATGATTATGCTTATACATTTCTATACATGAAGTTTGTAACTTAAGAATAGCTTAAGAAAGTGATGAACTAGCTCATTACATTAAAAAACTACTCAGACAAAGTTGAATGGTAACCTGATAAATTATACTGTAAAAAATTGCCTCAGAGATCATAAGTTTGAGTCCACAACCCCAACTGCAGGCAGTCACACTGCTTTAAAAATGTTACACACTCAGCTCTGCTTTAAAGTGTGTTGTTTTTATCATCTTCTTTTGAGTTACTGCCAATTTCTTGAGGTTAGCCCACAGATGACAAGTTTTTTTTCATGTTTAGGAAAAAGAGTACCAAAATCATATTACTGCAGATTTTTTTTACGATTGCCATGGTTTGATTTAATGTCTAAATTCAAGTGAACAAATCACTGAAGTGCCACCTACCTGCTCAATGCTTATGATTTCTGTAAAATTATTAAAAGTACATGCCAAAATGTATCAATATATTTGATGAATTAAATCTCTCTTAAATGTACAAACTAAATGTCTCCATGCTCAAGTCAACTTCCAAGTTCAACCCTAACATGCATCATGGCAGCTTTTAGTATAAGAACCATGGATATTTTCTTCTAAAACCAGGGCAAAAGACAGTATGGCTCCTTCAAGCATTAGTCTACTTGCTCAAGCAATTATCTTGAAGCAAGAGAACAGGGTCCTTAGCCTGAGGGATGAGAGGTTAATACCTACAGCACTCTCTTTCCAGGAAGGAGACTCTACTACTGGGCAATAGGTAAGGAAGGGATAATAATACTACTTTGTTCCTGGTGTTAGGGCTCTCTCCCATCTCCATTTTATACAGGAAGGGGACTAAAAAGGAAATAATGCAAATAAGAAGTACATATAAATTCAATGAAAACAGTTTTCTTCCAGAAGGTCCGATTTCCCACCCCACGCTTAAGTAATGAGGCTGACTACCTCAAAACATTCCTTGAAGAGACCAGAAGACTAGAACTCTTCTCCAAGGAGTCATCACCAACCCTCATTCTCTTTTGCCCATGCTCCAGTTTCATTATTTACCTTGTTGGCCACATAGTTCCATACCTTAACAAAAACTAAATGCATTCTTGTTGCTTCCCAAACTGATGTTTAGTGAAAGCTCTGATTAGTGAACTACAAAAATGCAAGACAGTTTGAACCCTTTCGTACTAAGTGAGGCACAATAAACCTGGATTTTCCCCACTTCTTCAGTAAGCATTCTACTTATTAGACTATCATACCAAAGACAGGCATCTCCTTCAGTTGCATTTGGGAACAAAATAAAAAAAGCAAGCATATTAGAAAGACTGAGAATGAACTTAGGACAGAAAGTGGTTTGGAGACACAAATCCCAGTCTGAGGCATGTAAGGTGAGAGGCATGACTTCAGATACACTATGCTTGTCAGCTTTTCCATCCATACATCCAAATAAATTTAACTTTAGTTCCTGTCATCCAGCTAACAACTGCTAGGAATGGCACACCTGACAACTCTATAGTGATCCAACTGAAAGCTTTATAGAAAAATTCAGACTTGTTTTAAAGGTAAAGAATACAGAGAAATAAAGCAGTGTGTACAACTGAAATGATTATGGTATCTTAAAAAAGACGATCCATAGAAATGAGTCAGTATACAGTGTCTTCAAGATAGCATTAGGCTCTCCAGATATTTCCCTTGCATGTTCATTGACTAGACAGTGCATACTAAAGCAAGACAAGAGACACTTTTTCTTCATATAAATGAATTAACTGCATATCAGCTGTATCAATAGCCTGCTAGGAAACGGTGTTTCTCCAATAAGACTATCAAGTTTCCATATCCAGCTATTCAGACTCTTAAAAAGCCCCCACTGGGTAGATATCTGCCCTTTTACTCCCTCATGAGCAGAAAAACGTAACTTGTAGAGCAACTTTACTTCTGCTTTTTCCTGTTTAATAATATGGAGATATGTCTTAAGTGTTCGCTTTAAGTTTTATTACTTAAGTCTTCCACTTCAGGGAAATCCATGTAAGATGATTTAAAAGATGACTGACAGGACTTTTTGGTACTATTACCGTTGTTAAACCCAGACTGGAACTAGATGATCTTTAAGGCCCCTTCCAACCCAAACCATTCTATGATTCCATGATTTAATATGGGTACCTGAAAGACTAGTGTCATGTTTCTTGCATGAATGCCCTTAATATTGTCACTGGTTTTGCTGTTTTCCCAGTGACTTTCCTGTAAGTCCAGCTAAAGTGTAGCTTTTCATTAGAGAGGAATACAAACAAAAGTCAGAGTACCTCTTCAAATCCTTTGCATCAGATTTCAAGTTGCTTCTACCATTAACATACCTTGTACTGCAAGAAGCTGCTCTTCTGTGGTCCAACGGGCATTGATTTTCTGATTAGACTATTAAAATTAGAAAAATAGCACAAAGATAATAAAAATGTTTCAACAGCTGTAAAATATCTGAGTTTCAGAATGTGTTTCACTTGCACTATATTTCTTAACACAGGTAAAAATGTCTCACTTAAAAGCCATAAATCTGTAGTTTAAGATTGCTTTCATGAAGAAGTAGCATTTAAGATTTGCGTTTAAAACTACATCAATAATTTTCCCTCTGTTTTATTGCGGTGCTTAATATCAGCTATATCATAACTTGTGCACCAGCTAATTATGTTTATGCAGACAGAATTTGAGTTCACAGTTACATTTATCTAAACTACTGGGACTTGGTTTCTGGAGTGTTTTGCATTCACATCACGTTTCATATTCAAGCCTTTAAAACAAGCAAAAAGGTAACTTCAGTAGTAATAAATTATTCGCTTCAGATGCCCAAATGTTTCCATACAGAACACAGAACTCACTGCTAGCAATCCACATATCTACTTTTAATCAGAAAAAGCCCCATACATTAGGGCTCAATTTCAGCTCCCTACTGTCGTGATTAGACATGACATTTCAGGTTTTATTCTGCTCCTTTATTAAGCCAGTTGCCATAAAAAAAGCCTACCACTAATTTCTTGTAAAGAAGCCAGACTCACCCTGGATCCTGTTTAAGCTGCCGCTGAAATGCAAACACTATGCTGCAGCAAAATACATTTCTGTAGTTTCCCATTAATGCAACTGCAAAGCCACGAGTTCTAATATTTATTCTGATTTACCTCAGGAGGTTTGAATTCTTCAATCCCGCCTTCCATTTTCTGTTTAAGTGCACTGTTTACTTGCTTAGCATTTTGAACCTTGGTCAAAAACAACAAAGTTAATCAGCTCCACAAAGAAAGTTGGTCACTTTACACATATATCTTCACTAGGATTGCCACAAGTGTACCTCCTAAGTTAGAAAGAGAAATATTAAGGTTTAAGGCTTCACTACTTTTAACTGTTTTAAAAAAAAAATAAAAGTACAGCACAGTTTACTATGGAAAGAAAGATATTTAAGCCAGAGTTTCAAAAGAACAGCTTGTCTGCAGGAATATTAAAAGTAGGACATAAAAAGCAAGACATGATGATGATGCATATGCTCTTGAAGAAGAATGCAGAATATTCTAGACACAAAACTTGGTTCTTAGAAATCTAAGTGAGATGTACTGCATACATTAAATTCTTCCTTCTCCAAAAAGCACTTTAAAAAAAAAAAAAAGAGTTGTTTCCAGGTAGTTCCTTTTGACAGACTGTTTTTTATTGACCTTAGGTCATCATCCTTTAGGGGTGCCTCTTGAAGCGATTTAAAATATTCAAATAAAATATCTTAATTCTATGAAAAGGAGAGAGCTTCCAAATTGTACAGATACATATATATTAACCCTTTAAACCTGACAGTGATGCACATCAGGTAACACAGGCAAGAAAATAGTTTTGCATACTATGGTGAACAGCTATTACAAGTGTTCCTAAGTATGAACACAAAAGTAGACAACTCAGTGGGAGACTCCAAAGGCTGCATGTCTGAGATCACTGCAAGAAAAAAAAGAAACAGAACCTCAAGGCTGTAACTCACCTAGATTTAGCCTAAGAATGAAACCCACCTATGCTATTTAGCCCCAGAGTCCTGCTGTGACAGAAAGAAGTATATTTCTCCTGTAAAAGAATACAAGGGAGCAAAAACCCCATGAAACGCCTTTTCCACTCCATGATTTTGCAACATAGCAGCTCTTAGCAGTCTATAAGCAGGCAGAAATTCCAAGAGATAAGCCTTGACTTTGTAGCGCCATGTCTCCTAGAAAGCAAGCATGCATATACTTCTGCACACCCTGAGAAGATGAATGGATTCTGTTTCAACATTAAGTGTCAAAATGTAACTTCTTCATGCAAAACGAGGCAGGCAATTGTCCTCTTAAAGGTGAAGACTATAAAGCTTTTCTAAATTTAGTAAGAATTAGAAAGCTCATCAATTCAAAGAGAGAATTAACTAGGCCCACGATTTCCCCCCAGCTATACTTTCATGATGTGTGGGGAAGGACATCCTGAAAAATAGCTACAATTTTAAGCGAGCATAACAAATGTCACTTTCTCTGCTTCATTGTTCTTATTCTCACTTGTCACACAAATATTTTTAACAAAAGTAAAAAATAAAAAAATCGACTAAAATGTGACTTTGTCTTTGTCCTGTCCCAAATCTGCAATACTGTTTTCATGCCATACTCCCTCCCCCTTTTTTTAAAGGAAGTTGTTTCATGTTATCCACAAGAGTAGATGAACATAAAAAACAAAATCAAAGAACAGCTAGTGTCCAGCATTTCTGATAACTGTGGAACAAAGTTAGGAAGACTCACATCAAAGAAGTTTCAGAATCTTCACAGATAATCTTCAAAAGCATTACAATCAGAACAATCTGAGATGAAAACAAAACAAAACCAATAACCCATGGTACCTGTCGCTTTAACGAGATTAGTTCCATATCCAGCTGTCTAAGAATTGTGTTGGCTGCATTGGGACTACAGGAAACAGCTATCACATCTTCCTGGGTCAGGTACATGCCTTTTGGTGGACGGCATTTGGAACGCTGAGAATGGTGGCGATGCTGCAAGCTCTGATACTCTCTTCTACCCAGACCTATTTTGCTGGTCTGAACAGGCTGCTCATTATTGCCCTTTAATTTACAAGAAATAAATCATTAAAGAATAACAGTATCTTGTATGCAACTTTATTAAAGTATCACATAACATTGTAATGTCATACATCCTCTCTGCATGAAGTATCCAAACTAACGCTTGCAGATGAGCTGATGGCGCATACAAGTCTTTTGCTGGATAAGCCTGCATTGGTCTTAAAAGCCAGTTTTCAACGCCTTTTTTTTTTTCCCCCTCAATACGGCTGAAAATACAATAAATGGTATAGAAATCACAGTCTGAATACTGTGAAAGAGGGCAAAAGTCGAGAACCTCTTACACAAGAAGAGAGTAAAGAATATATGTATATTTTACACATTTAAATCAAGCAATCAGTGAATTCACACATTTATTTTTGGTCAGATATGACAAGTTCAAGTAAAGATCAGGAGACAAGAATGAGTGAAAGTCAACCATGGGGTCAAGAATGTGAGGTGCCACTTTTCCCTGCTGCAAGCACTCTTAACTTGGAAAGTGAAGGGGCTATTTGTTTTGGGAGGGCATTCAAGATTTGGAAGATAGGATGGATTCACTTTTCTAGTTATTATAAAAATCCATGTAATTTAGCAAACTTAAGCCTTTGGTGTTTGCTGTTTTGAAGTGGAATAGGATAGTAAAGAGGAGATGCAATCTTTGTAACTGTTGTTTTGATGTGTTTGGACACCTAAAAAATTCAGCTTTGTCTGAAATGGACAGTGCTGCACAGCAGTTAGTCTGCATGTATGTGACTCACATAAAGCAACCGGGTAGGTTCCCTACAGATCAAGAACAGAGAAACAAAAATTACTTTTCCTGCAAGGGTCTTCAAATTCAAAGCAATATTACAAGAACAGATACGAGATTCAGGGTTTTTGCTACTTCAATGAGCTCCCTACTACTCCTCCCTGCTGGCATCTGTGCAGGTTAAGAGGAGGTAGTCATCTGATCAGAGTGAAGAGCAAAGAAATTGCAGCAGCCATTATTATGTAGCACTAATACAGATTAGCAAGCAATATTTTACTCTACTATGCCCTAACTTCTGTCACATCCTCTTTCTGCTTAATATAATGTCTTAGTCCAGCACACAGACTTTATAGAGGCAAGCTCAAAAGCATTTAAGATTTTAAGCGCTTAAAAGCACAAAGATATTTGCTTTACCTTGGGAAGTAGATACTTCTTACTTTACTACTTTGCCTTACTACTTTGCCACCTACAAATCTGAAGGTTATGTTTATTTCTGGCCCACTTATACTATTTGGTCTTTGGTTTGCATTGCTCTTTTCATATGAAATCACAGTTCCTGCCTGTTCAATCTGGATTTAAAGTTAAAAAGATTCTCTCCAGCTTTTGTCTTGCCAAGCTAGTTTGACTTATTTTAGTCTTCTCTGGTAACAAAAAGTTTTTGTTCAGGTAGCCTATTCAGTTTATATTTTGTTTAGGAAATGAAAGTGTGCAAATCCTATCAGAAATACTAGATCACAAAATTATGTTATGTAGATCCCACTAGCTCATCAGAAACTGCAAATCTATTTGACCTGTTCCGAGAAGTCTACAAACACACTCCTTTCATTCTGCACTGTGTGAAGTGATTTGAACAGTAACGGCGTAAACTGAACAAAACAGCCCTTATTTAGAAGTAGCTTAGGCAGCAACTCAAATGAACAGCTTGCATGACCATTTACAACAGCAGAATATAAAGTAAAGATGTTAATTATTAGACCTTGTGCCATTTCAAGTTCTAGAAAACATACCCTGGCATGTTAAAAAAAATAAAAATCTCAAACTCTTTTACAGAAAGGGGTAATTGTAATTGTCCTGGTTTGGGTTTTGGGGTTTTTTTGGGTTTTTTTTTTCCCTAAGGCAGTTAGATAAAGCAATACATTGAAGGTCACTGCAAAGCTGAGAATGGAATCTAAATCTATCAGTCTCTTAGCATAATTTTTGGTGTAACCACAAAATTCTGTTAGCAATCCTAGATACCACTTCCTGGGAATGCTGAAGTTTTACACTACCTCTCCCTCCTGTTGTCAAAAAGCATGAATTCTACCATTTCAGGAAAATCACAAACACATCGAGTTGATCAGAGAACCAATCTTGTAGTGAGATGGGTGTTGTCTCTTCTACCAAGTAACAAGCGACAGACAAGAGGAAACAACCTCATGTTGCACCAGGTGAGGTTTAGACTAGATATAAGGAAATACTACTTCACTGTAAGGGTTGCCAGTCACTCCACAGGTTGCCCAGGGAAGTGGCTGAGTCACCTTTCATGTAAAGTGGTGCTTAGGGACACGGTTTGGTGGTAGACTTGGCAGCATTAGGTATATAGCTGGATTCAATGACCTTAAAGGTCTTTTCCAACCTAAACAATTCCGTGATTCTGTTTACACACTTAAACGTGTTTTTCTAGTTTTGTTCAGTTTAACAAAAGAACCTCCCAAAAACCCAAAACCCGAGCCTACCTCAAACATGGCACTCATCCGTAAAGCTAACAGTAAGTGCCATTAGAGGAGACAAAAATGTTTTTCTCCACATTTATTAGTAGAAAGCATCTCAATAAAGCCACATATTAGCTGAAATGCATAACCTCACTATGGCTGTGAAAGAACAAAAAAGATGTTCTTGGAAAAATGTAGTTTAATTTTAAAATGCAAAGAAAACATATAGCGTCCAAAAATTCACAACTAGTAAAACTGTAAACATTAACAAAACAGAAGTGGGGGGAATATTTATTTACCAGGTAGCGAGAGCATATAGTTCTCATAAAACCTGAAGATCTCTCAGCAGAGAGTGAAGGTAATGAGGGATGCATTTATGTCCACAAAATGGCAAAAATATATCACAAAATTCTGTTTCAATCAGAAGATGTCATGACCTTGATTACTTTGAAACCCTGTAAATTCAGCAGGCTCAAGCTAAATCTCTTTACTAAAAGTTATATTCTTCACAATAACATATTCACAGAAAATAAACAAACTGACATTCACCATTAAGCTATCTGTTACCTCCTTTTTGGCTTCTTTTTTGGGATCATAATCACTATCATTTCCATCCATTGGATGAGCTTCTTCTACGTCATCATCACTGAGGACAGATGATAAGAAGCTGGTTATTTTATCTATTTTTTAACCTCAAATATAAATATGTATCAGGATTAACACAAAATTATCTACTCCAAAATTTCTACTCCAAGTACATGGCATCTCAAGGATATTTGTAGTTTTCAAATGAGAGCTATAGCAAACATATTTCCTTTATTAAATTCTAATAAGTATTATGCTTAGCGAGGACTTGTCAACTGTAGTTTCAAAGTTACTTTAAGCAGTGCTGGTACTGCTGCCAAAAAATTTCAACCACTTACGTTAGCATGAACACTTACACTGTCAACTATACCAAGGCTTTCATTTGCCTTGTTAGTTTTAATAGACCAGTTCTCAAATCTGTGCACCAGGTGTATGAATAAACCTGTGCTGAACTCTGTAGGGAGCAAAAGGGGACAGTATAAGATGGGAAAACAGTGGATTGCTTTTTCATCAAAATGCTCTAGATCTAGCTACTGAGGGCAGGGAAGAATGAAATCTGCTGAACTGTCAAAGAGAAAAGGTTGAAAATGTAACAGCTAGTTTAGCCCAGTAAAATCCAGTCATTCACACAATTTCTGAACAAGTGAATGTAAAAAAAAACCCCAAACAATAAAAAAATCTAGTTATTACAAAAACAAGCCCAAAATGCTGAACTGGAAATTTATTTTCTTCTGTAATTTTTAAGCTATAGGGTCACTGAGTAAGTATATGAATTTTAGATTTCACGAGTTCTTTTCCATAACATATAATTAAATAGATCCTTTTGCTAGGCAACTTTCTGTAGATGTAAAATCATTTTTTCCATGATTACGTTACTAATACATTCAACATATCAAATCACTTTTACAAAAAGTACAAGTTAACACTCAAGTATGCTATGTGTAATATCATTTGAATTTCATAGTTACTAGGGTAAACATCATTCCCTTCTATACAGGGCATTGTTAAACTACTTTGAACTCTAATTCCCTTTGACTGACAGCAGTTCTGAGTCTCCTAAAATAAGATTTATATTTATATAAAGTTTTGTTTTAAAACAGTAGTTGGGCATTCTAATTGCTACAGTTCTTTCCAGGGGTTGCTCTTCAAGATTTTATTCCATTCTAGTCCAAAATAACCCAAGCAGACAAAAACCCCTCATGCCCAGAAAACCCACCCACCCACCCAAACAGGGTTAGACTCAAATAAAGTATTATTTCTAAATCACATCCCCAGATTTCAGAGTCTTTAAACCCTTGTTTTTGCAGTTATGCATTAAAGTACTCAAGCCTGTTATTACAACCCACACCAACTGGAGTGATACAGTCATTAACGCACAGGTACCAAACTCCTAACTAAAAGCAGAGATGTCTGAGCAGATGCTTCAACCTTCAAATATAGTTCATGCTGAAATCATGTTGGCTGGAAATTACTCTAGCATTTCTACCTAGAACTACTTCAGTCTCTGGTTAGCTACTCGAGAATACAGAACTTACCTATCACCTTGGTTATTTCTATTAGCCAGTTTACGTGCCTGCCGATCCATCAAACTTGTCCTAGAGCGAGTTTTTTTCCAAGAATAGTAATATTTTACAAGGCTTGCAATAGTCTTGTCTGGAAGCTAGAAGAATTCATTAATACATTAATACTTCTAAAAATTAAAATTCCACTCAAGATTATAACTCTGGCCTATTTACAATCACCTTTATCTGAGTACCTTAAAGGCATGGATGAGATGGAAAGGAGGGATGTGTTTCATATACTTTTTAAAAAATGGGGAGTGGGTAAAGGCTGCTTTTACTAGAGTGAAAAAGCTATAGGTCCAAGAGACATGATAAGAATAACTTAAATCTTATATTCAAGATTGTTCCTTAGCTTTTACACAAAAATCAATGTGAAATTTTAGCCCAACAGAAGTTTCTGTTCTAAGAGCATCTGAACTATTTAATACTTCTGATGAAAATATTACTTTACCATTTGCTGGATCCTGTGGAAGCTCTTTCCATGGAAGCTAAATGCTTGTTCAAATAGAACTTTATCTTCAACTGTCCATTCATCAGGGAAAGGAGTGAAGTTAGGGAGATCCGCAAGGGACTTCTCAATATTGTGTTTATGCCAAAACAACATGCCGAGAGCCTTTGAAAAGAAATAGTCCCTTTTTGGATTTAGTCAACTTTCTAAAATGTTGAAACAAGTCAAATAAGAAAACGCATTTATATGTTTAAAATAAAACTTGACTACCCCCTCAATCTGTATTTACAATTTTATTGGCTATGTGCTATAGGTAACAGAATTCTCTTTTGAAACAATATGAAGAGTGAGCACATCTGTACTCTATTAAATCTATGAAAGCTAGACAATTAAAGGTTGGCATGGCAGCATTAATTCTGAAGTAGCATGAACTAGGCTGATACGCTCAAATCTGACCCGCTTTCTTTCTTTACAAGCATGTATCTCCTACACAGTTCCTTACAGGTCTTCAGGCCCACTCAAAAAATTAAAAAACAATATTTTTCAGCAACGAGAGGATCATCCAAAATCAAAGTCTGGAAGTTCAAAGAGCGGTCTTTCTACAACTCTCCAATCCACACATAACAGCACAGCCACTTCCATGTCAAGTGCACCTAATAAGAACTGAAATTTAAGTACATTTTCTTACATAATTTCATTTCTTCATATTCTTAAAAGCATTTTCCACTGATCAGACTTTCTGCCAAAGGATCCGTAACAGATTTGATGCCAGGCCTGGCATGGGAATTGGGAAATGTAATCCACTCAGTTTCAACCAAACAGTCCAGACACAATCACCAGTTGTTCAACAGTTCTCCAAACCTCCATTTTCAAATTTTCTATTAACCTGGACATAGTAAGCCTCTTTTCTTGTTAAAATGGCAAATAATAAACACTCCTCGCAAGGATAATTTCTGTTTTGCTTGAACAGTCTACAAATATTTTGTACCAGAAGTTGTTTTGTAAATTAGTCTTTGTTGTAGACTTATTTTGAGATCCCTCAGTTCCTTCTCTTCCCTAACAGAAGCCACGCCACAAAACAAACCTCACCAAACTGAAGGTATTCTGGACATTATGACACTAGCAGCCTCCTTTTTCAGAGAGCAGTTCACTACCAAGATTACTATGAGCTTCCATCCTCCAAAATCTGACCATACAACTTATCTCCACTAGTACAACAAATTTCTTTTGCAAGAGGTAATCAGTTAATTTATGAAGAAAACTGCAATAGAACTAAGTGCAGACTAGCAAAGATTTATCCTGTACTTTTTACAGGATGGTGACTAAAGTTTATTAAAATAATGAACTCATTTGCTATGCTCAAGCCTAGACCTTCACTCCTTTTTCCTGCCTCCGAAAAAACAAAAGTTGGTTTGACTCTTTATTTTTTTCATATGCAAGAAACCTTTCCAATGCTGTGCCTATGGTGATCAGCTTGTCAAGACTGTACCATATTTTAATTCTAATATTAAACATCAAATTTGTAATCTGCTTTTCTAAGAAATTCTTTAGCTAAATATACACACACAATTGCATGACATGCCCAGTGTATCAAGAAACATACCGAACCTTTCAAAAGTGCACATTACAAGCTGAGCATGTCATGAAAACAAAGAGCTCAATCTTTTGCAGAGAATCCAGACCACAACTGTATGCAGGTCCATTTAACTGCAGTGTTTGCTGCCGTGCCTGAAGAGAAACAGCGTTAATTAATGGTAACCAAGGGAGCGTCATGTTATACTTTTATATTAAAAAATCCTTTTATATGAGCACTATCATTTCATAGCACTTACCTGTTCCACATTGTATCCATGTTTTTCCTTTGCTATTGCTATATATTCATCCACTGTAACAAAGCAATGTTAGAGTTATTCTTTAGTACTTGTAGTTCTGTTATAAGGTGAACAGAATTAGCCATCTAACATGGGAAAACAGTCTTCCTGTGCTTTAATAAACTGCATAGGCCCAGGTCCCCAAAACCACTAAATATACTGACAGCTTTATTAATAATAAACAAATTCACTGATTCTAACCTCATATTTAATTTTATAGACTTCTTACATAAGCTAATTATCAGTGAAAAAGATGTTTTCTTTCACATTTTTATGACAACAAAGCCACAGGGCTCAATAACTTATTTATTTAAATTGGAGACTACCTAGTTATTGAAAGGTTATGTCTTCTTGGAGCCCACTGCTAAGAACACAGACATGCTGGGGGGGGGAGGTGCAGACACCTGGTTTAGTTTTAAATTGAACTACTTCTAACGTTTGTATTCCCAACCATATTAAAAATTAATGTAAAGAGTTCCTAAATCAAGGACTATGCATAAGGTCAATATCAACATAGTTTTCCAAGACCAACATAAATTTTAATCATGGTATGAAATCAGTATGAAAATTCAAAAATTAAGTCATCAAATTCACCAATAATATTCTTTAAATCATATTTGGCCACACAAGAGTCAGCTTTGAGTTGAATGCTTTCCATCATTTTGCAATTAAGACCTACTACTTTTGATCTCCAATGGGCATTTTTTTATTTCTAAGGAAACAAACTCTTTCCATTCACTTTCTATATCCCATAATAAAGTGGCAACTAAATGTGGTTGAAAGGAAGCATGACTGAGAAAGGAAATAACTATATCCTCATTATTCAAATGGACCAGTGATGTCCTTCCCATGAACTGCTGCAGCAAAGTTAATTGTACTTTAAAGGAATCAAGAAAGCATTTAATAACCACAGTTGTACAGTATTTTATTTTCGTCTGTTCTGCAGTGGTAGAAGCTATGTTCCCTCAAATGTAGAGGGACACAAACCTCTAACTACTGGTAACAAGTCCTCATGACCACATCCTCAAGACTATACTCTGCTTTATTACATATCTGAAATTCTAGCATAGGGGGCAGGTTTAAACTAGATGAAGCAGGTGGTTGATCACATTTGGTCAGATAAATCCTGCATGTCAGGTCACTTTTGAAGAGAG
>WAAB01013928.1:173869-185723 GCA_013389865.1 Piaya cayana
TAAATATACTGACAGCTTTATTAATAATAAACAAATTCACTGATTCTAACCTCATATTTAATTTTATAGACTTCTTACATAAGCTAATTATCAGTGAAAAAGATGTTTTCTTTCACATTTTTATGACAACAAAGCCACAGGGCTCAATAACTTATTTATTTAAATTGGAGACTACCTAGTTATTGAAAGGTTATGTCTTCTTGGAGCCCACTGCTAAGAACACAGACATGCTGGGGGGGGAGGTGCAGACACCTGGTTTAGTTTTAAATTGAACTACTTCTAACGTTTGTATTCCCAACCATATTAAAAATTAATGTAAAGAGTTCCTAAATCAAGGACTATGCATAAGGTCAATATCAACATAGTTTTCCAAGACCAACATAAATTTTAATCATGGTATGAAATCAGTATGAAAATTCAAAAATTAAGTCATCAAATTCACCAATAATATTCTTTAAATCATATTTGGCCACACAAGAGTCAGCTTTGAGTTGAATGCTTTCCATCATTTTGCAATTAAGACCTACTACTTTTGATCTCCAATGGGCATTTTTTTATTTCTAAGGAAACAAACTCTTTCCATTCACTTTCTATATCCCATAATAAAGTGGCAACTAAATGTGGTTGAAAGGAAGCATGACTGAGAAAGGAAATAACTATATCCTCATTATTCAAATGGACCAGTGATGTCCTTCCCATGAACTGCTGCAGCAAAGTTAATTGTACTTTAAAGGAATCAAGAAAGCATTTAATAACCACAGTTGTACAGTATTTTATTTTCGTCTGTTCTGCAGTGGTAGAAGCTATGTTCCCTCAAATGTAGAGGGACACAAACCTCTAACTACTGGTAACAAGTCCTCATGACCACATCCTCAAGACTATACTCTGCTTTATTACATATCTGAAATTCTAGCATAGGGGGCAGGTTTAAACTAGATGAAGCAGGTGGTTGATCACATTTGGTCAGATAAATCCTGCATGTCAGGTCACTTTTGAAGAGAGAAAATGCTCAGTTTTTCCTGAGCATTCCTCTAGAACTCAGCCTCAAAACATCTTTTCTGAATTATTTTCTGAATTTACCCTGGAGAAGAGGAGGCTGAGGGGAGATCTAATTGCTCTCTATAACTACCTCAAAGGAGTAGTAGTGAGGTTGATGCCAGTCTCTTCTCCCAAGTAAGAAGTGACAGGATGAGAGGAAATGGCCTCAAGTCGTATCAGAGGCGGTTTAGATCGGATATTATGAAAAATTCTTTACTGAAAGAGCAGTGAAGAACAGCAACACACACCCCCCCAGGAAAGTGGTGGCGTCACGGTCCCTGGATGTGTTCAAAAAACATGTAGATGTGGCACCTTGGGACATGGTTTAGTAGGCATGGTGATATTGGGCTGATGGCTGGACTTGATGATCTTAGAAGTCTTTTTCAACCCTAATGACTCTATATTTTATCACTACAACACCTTCTCCTTGCAATTTAAAGCAGTAAGTTCCTCATATTTAGATGTTTTACTCTTTTATTAATAACTAAATGTTATGATGATACAATGCAGTCAGTGCAATCTGAAACACAAACTTAACTAGAAAATAAGAAAACAGGATCTATCCTTTCCCTGGAGTTCTCTAAATAAGATAATGAGAGAGGATTTCTGTTTAATTTACTAATTTGCAGTTTCACTGTGTGCAAAATAAAGAGCAAACAGGCACACCAGAAACAACTGTTTAGGTATACTTATGCATTCAAATTCCTAGGCAGGGAAGGACTTACACTTGGCATCTGGAATATTATGATACGGAGACCACACAAGCATCCCTCCATTGTCTTTATCAGTATATTTCGTTGCACCTGTAAGAAAATATTTAAATCTTAGTATTTATAAATATGATCTAGAGAACAACTACTCAAGGAAGAGTAAGTAAAAGTCAACAATATCAAGAAGTCCAGCCCAGCTACTAAGGGGAATGAAAGAAAAAAATCATGAATTCCACATTATTTCCTTAAGACTTTAAATGGTTGAATTTGAACACTGCTTCTACAAGGTTCAATCATAACCGGATGTTAGACAAGATCCTTGTTACCACAATTGGTACATTAACATACATTGCTGAAGTTGGCATGGATGCAAAATTTAGAGGTACTTCTGTTGGAACCATCCACCAGAAGATATGACTATCTATTAGTACTCTAACATTTCCATTATCATAGGAGTTATGAGGATCTAGTGTATTAATTTAGGCTTCCTTAAAACCAAAAACCCACGAGACAGCAAGTAAATATCTTGATCCTTCCAGCAAGGAACTATACTAACAGCTATGCCAGAAACAGTTCAGTTAATCATCTCTCTCTCTAGTTTTGATTTTCACAGCCATGTGATTTTTATATTCATAGCTAACCAAATTGTGTACTGCACAAAGTAGTTAGGTGTAAAAGTCATTTTTATGTGGTTGTTTGGTGTTTTTGGGGAGAAGTATGGGGTTCAGGGTTTTTTGTTTGTGCTTCACCTCCACAAGGTAGCAAGGGAAGCAGACCAAGCTACCCAACCTACCAGGAGGACAGAGCAATCTTTGCAATACTGATGCAACTTCATACAAAGCACTAAATTGTAAGAGTCTTATTTTTAAAAATACTCTGTAAAAGAAAAGGAAACTCCCAATACTAGGTAAGTATTAACAGATAGTTACATTTCATAAATATTTTACAAGTGTATGCTACTACATAAAGACTTCTTACAATCCATTTGTTTACAACAGTTTATCTTGCTAAGACATCGCTCAACAATTGGAGCATTTGTGCTAATGTCAGTATGAATTCCTTGAGGAATCACTCTCAGAGGAACTTGCCTTGCATCCTTCTTGGAGAAGGATATGGGTTTTTTTTTTATTCAGTGAAACAAACAACTTCTCACTCCATTTTAAGCTTCCACCCTTCATATTTAGGTTCTATATCTTGTTGAAGGAAACAAATCAGTGCTTTTGAAGAAAACACTTACTACTTTCTAATAATGTACTAGGTTTTGGTGGGTTTCCCTTTAGTTTGGCAGTATTTTGAATTTGATATTATCTTTGCAATCTCTAGATCCATTGCGACTGTAGATTTGAAGACCAGTTAACTGGAAAAACTCAAGTGTCTTCCAGGATGAAATGTGCAAGACAGATAACCTAAACGCACCATAAACTCTGTAACAAGTTAAAAATGTACATACATTCATAAAGCACCAAAGTATTAAACTCTGTAAAGGTTTTTGTATATAAGAACAAATTCCTTTATGTAACATTCTACTTTAGAACAAAAGCAGCATGCCATTTTTAGCCATCAGAAACAGCATTCCATGAAGAATAATGCAAACATCTTACAGGCACAACACTTCTCTTGTCCACTCAGCTTCGTCACAGGTAAATGCCTGGTACCCTGTACTCTGCTCCTTAACTAGAAGATGAAAGGGAAACAGGACCACTAGAGAATGCATCAGATTTTCAGGTCGTGAGTGAGCAACATCTAAATTTAATATCAGTATACCCTCAGATCTTCCTTAAAACAAAACAGACACCTGCAGACAAGTGGGTATCATGAATATTGTCAGCTATTGGCTATTCAAGTATTAAAGAGAAAAATCCTGCAGGAGGTCACAGATGCGGTGCCACTCCCTGACTGAGAAGCCACATTCACGTGACTAATGAGCAGCTCCCACCAGAACACTCCTTTATGGAGCAGTGCTGTTTCTCCTGCAGAAAGCAGATGACTGTTTCCTTTCAGATGGCATCTTCACACTGCCAAAAGGAAAGCAAGGATGACAAAGGAAAGATAGGATGCTTATAGGTAGGTCTGCACTCAAAGGAAGTCATCCTGTCCTCAACACAAGATGCCAATAGCTACAGCAGTGGGATCCCTCCATCTCCATATGCAGGACCATGATCTCCCTGTATGAAAACAGGTTCTTGCCCTTTGTGCTTAAAAATATTCATGTCAGCAGGACTTGCCCCCCTCAAAGGCTCTGCTCTATCTCAAGGGCAGCTTGATCTTTATCTGCAAGATCCATTCGTATTTCGGACAGTGGCTGGAAATACCAGGAAACATGTTAACCAAAGAATGTTAGAAGAGCAGAGTTGTAAGCCAAAGAAAGAGGAAGACCCTGAGCTACATCAGGTATAACAAGCTTTCCCCTTCCCAAAGGCCACATTCAAGCTATGTAGGAAAATGTTGCCGTACTTCAGCTGCTGCGCTCCCCTGAAGAAGACCCACAGGCACTTGGCTCCCCACTGTTTCCAGAATAAAGAAACTGTAGCAGTAAAGTGTCAGTGACACATTATCTAAATTTCAGCTTAGCATTAGAAGTTACTACCTGCAGAAGACACTATTCTGCACATGCCTAAGTACTCAGAATATGAAAATCTGGAAGAGTACAAAACTTAATAAGGGTATTCTGGGACAACATGGCAATTTAAAAGAATACTGTTTTCCAGCATATGTACTGTGATCATCTGCTTAAGACTAAGCTTTGCATGTAAGAACAGAACCACAGAAACTTAACAGGAGGAAGAACTAAATTTCTAAAACAAGAGAGGAAAACTTAAAAATAAGTAAGTAAATAAACAAATAAATAAAAAGTCAGGGAATGTGAGGACAGATGGCATGGAATAAATAGAAAATTTTATATACTATACCATACCATTTAGTAATTTAAGAAAGCCTGCTTTCACACAGGAAAACTAGAGGGAGATAAGTTATTAGGATATACACAGAAATGGAATTCATAAGTGACTTTAGATAGTATGAAATATTCTTCTTGATGCTTCCACCCACCCAGAGAAGAGGGTAAATGTGAAACAAGTACTTCATCATGAATTAAGCAAAATACATAATAAAGACCTCTGCAAGTCTGAATTTGAGTAAAGTAAAACTTCTCTAGCAGTAACCTCAGACATGGATGACACCAGTATGGTGCATCTCCAGTGATGTCATTCTCCAGTATTTTTTCCCAGATAATGCCAACAGCCTTGGTCCTGTCACACCTATAGGCAGGCCAACTTTGCTCTTGCCACATCTATATGCGGGCCAGAAGGTACAAGGAGAAACAATTTCACCTCAAGAACATAAAGTACTGTAGGAAAACCAGCAGGAGGAAGAGACAAAAATCTAGAGTGCAGGAGATGCTTTATTAACTCAGTAAATTAGGTAAGGAGATACAGGATTTTTATTTTATTACAACCATTTTTTGCAATGAGAAAATTTGTCTCATTGTAGTAGTACCCAGTGATAATTAAAAATGCTATCCCTTACAGTTCTAATTGAAGATTTGCTTGTAAAGAGGAGATGGTGAAGAAGGGGTAAGAAAAAGTATGTTTAAACTCACTTCTCCAAATTGTTGCTTCCAACCACAATCCATTTCTTCCAACAGACACTGACAAACAGTTCATTAACTTTTTCTTTAAACAATCTCTTATTTGAAACATTTTTTAAACCTTAGATCATATACATGACCATCAGAATTTTAATCATTAATGTTTTGCTCCTCAATGTATTGTTTACAAATATTTTTAAGCCCAGTCTAAGTGAGGCCAAGGGACTGATACTTATTCTACTTCTATCTAGTTTCATCTGCCATTGATTCCCTTATCCCACTCACTTGTTCTAAGAGGGTTAACAAAACAGCACTCAAAGTACTGTAAATAAACACACACTCTAAGGTATCTTAAAAAAAAATGGTATTAAAACAATTCCAAGAAGAAAGAGCATTGAAGTTAATCAACTAGAGATAGTGGCCTATGTCCATATATACAAACCCAGAAATAATATGGAGCAACATTTGCTACCAAAAAAAGTAATCTAAGTGTAACTATGATAAGAGCACAGCTCTTGGCCCAGCATTACGGCTGTTTCTAATCATGCCTCAAGATTAATCAGAAGGAAAAAAAAAAGTATGAGATCTCCTCAGACAACCGAGTTGCTAACACAGTAAGTGTGCATTGTGCTTTTACACTTTATGGACCTTTTATTAAAAAAATTTTTTTCTAAGACTTAGGTATTAAAAAAATTATTATCTTCATGCCCTAATAATCAAACTACACACAGTAAGAAGAACAATATTACACATTATGTGTCTTACACAAGGCTTATTAGAGCTTTCCATCATTAAAAGTAAAGGAATATATATATTGATCCCAATTATTAGGGAAAGGAGCATCAATTGAATTGCACACTCCAGAACACTTAGGAGCTCTAAAAAGTCTGGTTATAAGAGAGCATATAATTAGTTCTGCAGTTACAAACACTATGATACTATCACATATGTAGTTTACAAAATTGAACCCACATAACCTCAGTTGCCCTATAAGGGGTAAAGGGTTCTTTTAATCAAAAGAAAAAACAAACACTATGCGTTTTTCTAATTTAAGCGACCTGTAGGAAAAACAAGTTCAGGCTGCACGTTAGAAATTATCATTTTTATTTATTTATACGTAGGCAATGTAAAAAGAGAGGGTGTAAGCGGTTAGTCTTATTAACAAAGAGACCTAGACTACGCGCTCCTTTCTAGGGGAAAGGCATTCTCTTATGCCAAGATCATGCATCCATTTAATCCCACCCTCCCCCTTTCTTTCCCTCGGCCTTTTCTTTGGCCTGTGGGGACCTGCGCCCATCAAGAGGGGCTCTCTCCAGCTTTAGGAGGCACTATGTGAGAAGCTCTGGCCCAATCCTCTTCCGGTAGGAAATCATCTGACACGAATGGAGCCTGTTTGGAGAACAGGAAAGTAGATAGGCTTCATCTGACCACTCCAGCAAAACTGATAAACGCTCCTAGGGTCTCGGCGCTCAGCAGAGTAAAGGCAAGGCAGCGTTCTGGCAGTTAACTTGCTAAAACCGAGTACCAGGCGATGCGATCGTACCCAGTGTCCCCCGGGGTCGGGGGGGAGGAAGGCGGAGGAGCTCAGCTCAGCCTGGAAGAGCGGGGCTGGCGCGGCTCCTCCAGCACACAAAACCGGCATCAGGAGTTTCCCACCAAGCGCATCTTCCTTCCACCCGGCGCTTCCAGCAGGCAGCAGCCCTTGGGCGCATCCCTTCCCACCCTCACCCGAGCGCATCCATCACCCCTTCGCCTAAAGGTTTTTAAATCGCCTTTCTTAGCTATTATTGCGTGGGGGGTGAGCATCCAATCTTTTTCTCTTTTTTTTTCCTTTTTCCTGCCTCTCTCCCGAATGATACACATAATAGGGCTGATAACGAAGTTAAAATCCCAATCGTCCCCTCCCCAACCCCCTCTCTCCTCTCCCCGAGAGCAGGTAGAGCAGATGCTGCCCCTGCCAGCCTCCCGGGATCGCCCACACAAAGGCTCCACCAGCAGCATCGATCCCACCCCGCCACCGGACCCAGCCATCCCTCCCTCCTCGGGAGATGTCAGGTTACAGCAGGGGAAATAAATAAATAAATAAATAAAAACAAACGAAAAAAAATTTTACAAAAAAAAGAAAAACCACACACACACACAAATTAAAAAAAAAAAAGCGATTTTACCGGGCTCGAAGTCGGGAATGCGCGCCTGGTATTCCGCTCCGACCCTCATTCCTACATCTGCAACGTAAAAAGCAGGGAGGGAGGAAAGGAGGGAGGGGGGTGGGAAGAAGGAATTAGCGGCTTCGGTGTCCCCGGGCGCCGTCCCAGTCACCGCCGTGCGGCGGGAGGGGACGCCGGTCGCGCCGCCCGGGAGCCCCCGCCCCCCCCGCCCGGGATTAAAGCCCCGGCGACCGCCGGGGAGGGGAGGGGGGAGTTTTTTATTTCAGCGGAACAATGGGGACGGCGGCGGCTCCCGAGAGACACTCCCCATCGTTAAGCACCGCGGGGCCGCCCGGCAGCCGCGGGGCCGCGCCGCGCGCTCCCGGCATCCTCCTCCTCCGACCTCCCCCCCCCCCCAGCCGCCCGGCTCCGCGCCTCTCACACGCAACACAGAGGCGCGGAGGCAGCGGCCGCGCCGGCTGCCGGGCCGGGGTTCGGCTCGGGACCGAGCGGGTTCGGCTCCCCTCGGGCCGAGCTAGTTCGGCCCCTCTCGCCGTCGCTCCCGCCGCCCTTTCCCTCCCTTCCTCCTTCCCTCCTCCCCTCCCTCCCGCGCCGGCGGGGCGGCCCGGGCCCGTCCCCAGGCTCGCACCGTGCTCGTCGCCACTGTCCCCGCCGCCGCTCTCCGGCTCCGAGTAGTGCCCGTTGGAGGGGCTGCTGCTCTTGGTGCCGTTGGGGGCTGCTCGGCTCTTGCCCCCCAAGAGCTCCACTCCCTTCTCCATCATGCCCGGCATGTCAGGGCCTGGCGGGGGGAGGGCGAAGGAGAGAGCGCAGGAGAGCGGCGGCAGCGCGGGCTGCCGTGGGGGGGTGGAAGTTAACACGGAGCCGCCATGTTGCCCCCTCCCCGCCCCCCCCTCGGGCCGCCGCCGCGCCGGCACCTCCTCCCCCCCTCCCGCCGCGCGCGCGCTCCCCCTCCCCCGGGCGCAGCGCAGCCCCCCACGAATCCTTCCGCGCCGACGCGGCCGGATCTAGCCGAGGCGGAATAGCGTGGGGGTGGCGGTGGGCGCCAAGCTACGCGGCGGAGCTCCCCGGGCGCGGCGGGAGGGGAGGGCGCAACCGCCCTCCGGAGCCTCGATACCGTGCCCATAACAAGGCCCCCGCCGCGGGGTTCCTCTGGCGTGCGGAGGCACAAAGGGAGGGGACTATTTCCCGTGTCGGCGCAGGGACACGGGAGGGGAGGGCCGCTTTAGCTCGGAACAGGAGGTGGCGGGGCCGCCGCGGAGGCGCTGGGGGCGGCGGGTCTGGCCCGGGGGTGGCGGCGAAAGGGCCATGCCGGGAGCGGCCTCCTCGGGCGGGCGGCCTCCCGCCGACCTCCGCGGTCTTCAGGAAGCGTTTCGGGCCAGGGTCAAGTCGGGCTGAGGGGATTAAGGACACGGGGGAGGCGTCAGCAAGCAGCATGGCGAGTGGTTTGAGGTGCCAGGAGGAGCGTTGCTGCTTTTTTTTTTTTTTGTCCAAGCGCACAAATTGGCTATTTCGTAGGATCATAGAGTAGTTTGGGTCGGAAGGGACCATGAAGATCATTCAGTTCCACACAGGGATGTCCCGCTAGACTAGGCTGCCCAAGGCCCCATCCAACCTGGCCTGGAACACCTCCAGGGACTGGGCATCCACGGCTTCCCTGGGCAACCTGTGCCAGTGCCTCACCATTCTCATCGTGAAGAAATTACTCTATATGTAGTCTTAAGTCTGCCTCTCTCCAGTTAATAGCCATTGTCCCTTGTCCTACTACTACAACCCTTTTGTAGACAGCCCCTTCCCAGCTTTCTTGTAGCCCCTTCTGGTACCAGAAAGTTGCTATAAGGTCTTGAAGCCTTCTCCAGGCTGAGCAAACCCAAATCTCTCAGCCTGTCCTCATAGCAGAGGTGCTCCAGCCCTCTGATCATCTTTGTAGCCCTCCTCTGGACCTATTCCAATGCTTCCACATCCTTCTTATATCGAGGGTTCCAGAACTGGACACAATACTCCAGGTGGTGTCTCACATGAGGAATAGAGGGGCAGAATCACCTCCCTTGACCTACTGGCCACGCTTCTTTTGATGCAGCCTAGGATAAGGTTGGCCTAGGCTATGAGTAGACATTGCTGGCCCAGGTCAAGCTTGTCATCAACCAGCATGTTTTAATCAGCCTTTCATGTGATCTTGGTGTGTTACCAAGTGCCCAGATCATATCAAAATATTCAGAGTTTAAGAGGAAAAAAAGGTTGAGCCTGGCTCCAGATTGAGGCTGAGTTGCAGTATAGTCTTGTTGCACTGAGTATGAGCTTGGCTGTTAAAGTTATGATTGCTTTATATTGTCATCACGTCTCACATTCCAGCTAAGACTGCCTGGCACAGTCCATTATACTTTGTCATATTTCAGCCATTCTTTCCAAACTTTGTCCTGGCAGCTGTCTGCCCCAGGTCATTTGGTTGATTGATTGAAGAGTGCTAGCTGGAATATCACAGCTGCTCACTTACAGTGAGATTAAGGAATGATGACTACTTTTGTCCCTGCTTTTGACTGCTAAGTGTCCCTCATGTTTTACAGTAGTAGCCTGATATAGTTTGCCATACTTGCAGGGCGCCATTATTTGATACTTGTCTTGAAATCAGCCCAGTGTGGTCAAATTCTAGACTTTCGAAAAACCTCTGGTTTACCTGTGCTTCCTAGGATGTGGTGGAGAAATGTTATCAAAATCTTCCCTGCTCTGAGTATACTGTGGTCTTTGAAGAACTGTTTTTGTGACAGCTTTTGTCAGTTGACCAAAAATGGAAGAAAACAGGCTCCAACTCCTGTTTGCTTGCTATTCTGCCTCTTCAAGAATTGGAAAGAAAGACTAGTAAGGACATGGTAGAAACAAAGGTGATTGACTACCTCCAAGTACCTTGACAATTGAGGAAATAAAACCTGTAAGCAACCTCACATTTTAATGCACAGAAAAGACTTCATATTCACAAAAAAACAGAACCACAGGAGGATCTTCAACCAACATTTTCACTTTTTAGATGCAGAATCAATAAGAAAAATTGCAGGAAATAGGGCTTTCTACATTTAGTTCTCCTAAAACTGAATATTTGAGGCTTTTTAGCTTTATTTTCTAGGGATATGAGGTTTGGGCATGTGTGCAGACCTACGACTGCATAGGTCTGTCAGCTTGTCTCTTAACTGCTAAAGCCACTGAAAAATTCAATAAGCTAGTACAGCTTTCAGGAACACTAAGTTGTTACAAGTCTTGAGCAGGTAATGACCCAAAAGGAAAGAAGATTCCTTCACAGTATGGCTGGGAGGAAAATTGTCTTAAGAACATGCCCCTTTTTGTTTGTGTTGTTTGCATGGCTACCATTAAAATTGCATTTCATAGGTTACATTGAGAAAGCATAGGTTCACTAAGTCAAGCGCTTAAATATTAGCAAATGCGTGTAGTGAGTTTCTTTCTCCCCTGTGATTTTAAAATTAGCTTGCCTTGGAATATGCCTTCACTTCTATGGAAGCCTTCCTTTTGAAGGAACCCAGCCCCCTGGCCAGTTCCTCTGTCACATTCAGTATCTTGAGTGCTTGTGGATTAGATGTTGTATGCTGCACTAGACTGTTGTTTGTCAAATTGGTCCTGCGTTTGTTGTAGAAGTTACGTATAAGAAATTAGCTGAGACTAAGAGTGCCATATGCATCCTTACTCTTAATTTTTCTTTCTGAACATAAGCCATAGAGGACAGCAATGTAACCGATGCTTTCAGAAGGTGTGACTCGAGCCACTTGAAAAATTCTTTTTATGAGCCTGCCAGTTTTTCTTTCTTGGAGGTTGTGACTTCTTCTTAAAACTTACTTCCCAAAGTCATAGTTTTGAGGGGAAAGGTTGTGTTTGGGCAGAAGGAGAGGAACTGCTGGACTGCAGAGGTGACTGCAACAGAGAGGATGGGAATTACAGAATAGACAGGTTGCAAACAAGGAATATGAGGCAGTTGCTTCTGCCTATTCACAGTTAGTAAAAGGCTTTAGTAGAAATAGAAGCTCAAAGACAAACAGCTTTCACTGTCTGTGATGAGCTTCAAACCCACATAGCTTTTGAGATTGCTCCACGCAGATCTGAGACCTCTTGCAATTATCTCTGTTAGAGCAGGTTCTTGGCATTCATTGCTTAAAATCAGACTATTGGAGTGTGGAATCCTGAGATTCATTATTGTGACCTTGCAGTGAGGGATAATGATGTTAATTGTTGAGTAGTGAACTATGGGAGAGCAAAGACAGTTTGTTCAAAACAAAATAATTTCTTAAAACACTTGATGGTTTCATATGCCCTTATTACTATAGAATCATTTAGGTTGGCAAAGGCCTTTAAGA
>WAAB01013930.1:25898-36469 GCA_013389865.1 Piaya cayana
GGTGGGAAAATTCCCTGCTGTAATAAAAATGTCCATAAACCCATAAACAAGAGACACAACAGTTAATTTAAAGGGAAAAAAAAAAAAAAAAAACAAAAAAAAAAAAAAAACAAAAATTAAAAAAAAAAAAAAAAAAAAAAAAAAAAAAAAAAAGGCAACACATATCAGATTCAACTCATGTATATTGGAACTATTGCAAAAGATAAAATTAAGACCCGATCTGATGCCCCTAGAAGAGTTTTGCCATATTTATTACTGCTATTAGTCACTGATGGGCTACTATTATTCAGCGATAGTTAGCATTATTTAAGATAACTTTCATTCCTAATAGCATTTCCTAAAAGAACCATTATTGCTGTCAATGCCTTTAATAATACTTAAGCCAATGCGGTTCTGTTAAGTGAAGAGCTGAAGTAAGTTGGCAAAGGAGCACTTTGAATATTTTACTATTTAATAAAATCGATAAGGCAGACACATAGATACCTAACACTAAACACTTCTTAGGAAGCAGCACAACTGATAAAATCGTTTGTGAAAACATTAAAAAATCATTTCAAATGCAGAATCTTGGGGTGATTATGCAATACTTGCATAATTAAGCCTCCAGTTAACCTTGGCACATTGTAATGTGAGTGATTTAGTTTTGTCTGCCTGATTTTTTTCCTGTAATTTCCCAGTCTATAGGATTTTAATGATTCTGTGCTCTAGGCTATTTTCCAGCAGTAGGTGACTTCAAGACCATCAGAAACAACTTCCACAGGGGTGGTGATGACATCTGTCCCCAAGCAGCAGGAATATTCATTCTCAGTCTGTTTTACAATACGGAAGCCTCAGTCAATAAAACATGCAGGGAACTTTTAGGAGGAAAGATGCACTGCAAGTATAGAAAGATGTGATATAATAAGAAAATCAACGTCAACTTCTTAATGTTTCACTTAGCATCAATGGAGAATTATAATAGATATACAGTGTGATTTATTGTGGTTTGTCATCATGCCTTTTTGCACATATTCCAATACAAGGAGAAAAATGCTATTTTTGCTGTATGCAACGACCTGCCAAGTCTCCCATATGCAGCGAGATGCTCTTTCTGACAGCCCACTCTTTTTCACATTCCCAATATACACCTCCTGCGTCGCTTGTATGGCACCGCGCCTCCCTCCTGCTCCGTTATTCTTTGTGCCAGAGGCAAACGCCTGGCAAATCCCCGGCTGGTGGCAGCTATTATACAAAGTGAAGGAGAGGTAAAAAAGTCAATGAAGCTGTTCCGCAACCCAGAACCACCCACTACTCTGCTGCAGAGTTGGACCACACTTCACCAGGGGAGGTTTAGGATGAACATTAGGAAAAAAAATTTCGCAGAAAGGGTCATTGGGCAGTGGAACAGGCTGTCCAGGGATGGGGTTGAATCACCTTCCCTGGAGGGGTTTAAGAGACAGGTGGAGGAGGCACTCAGGGACATGGGTTAGTGATTGATGGGAATAGTTGGACTCAATGATCTGGTAGATCTCTTCCAACCTGGTTGTTCTATGTTTCTATGTTTCTATGGTTCTATACCCCACTGCACTGTTCGGTTAGCTTCAGCCACTGAGAAGCTGCTCGTTTAGAGTCCCACAAAACCCAGATATTGATGATGTCACAAATATTGTTCATTTTACATTCCACATCTGTACAATTTCACAACAGGCAGTGACAATGGAAGTCAAGGCATAAAGCCGCCATTTCCTTTAGCAGGTAGCCAGTGAAAGCTCTCAGCCTGAAAGGCTACGACTGCAGTGATGAATGAGTCAGATCAAGTCATGCTTCTGCCCATCCGTCCACCCTAGGACTGACCAACTGGCCAGTGCAGCCCTGCCCACAACCAGCAATCAGTCTTCCAAGTGGCCTGGGCCACCAACACCCCAAGAACCATTCCCATGGGGTATTTGATCACAGCCACCCTGAAATGGGAGTAAAANTTTCACAGAAAGGGTCATTGGGCACTGGCAGAGGCTACCCAGGGAGGGGGTTGATTCACCTTCCCTTGAGGGGTTTAAGGGATGGGTGGATGAGGTGCTGAGGGACATGGTTTAGAGATTGATGGGAATGGTTGGACTTGATGATCTCATGGGTCTCTTCCAACCTGGTTGTTCTATGATTCTATGACATTCTCATGCCTGAATTGTGCTGCAGGTGAGTATTACTGCTGCAAGACATCAAATATCCTTCCTTTGGCTAACGATACAGACAACAGACAAACCCAGTGCAGGTGGTGGTTGACACTTGGATGGAAGGAGAGAAGGGAAGAAAGACACAAAGTCTCGGTCAGCCTCGCACTTGCTGAGAGCCACATGGCACAGCTGAAATAGCAGAGATGAAATCAAGAACCAGCACCAAGAATGAAGATAAATACTGATCAGAAGTTGACCAGAAGCAGATGCTCAACTACTTGCAAAAAGGAATCAGATTAACATGAGAAGTGGCCTAAGACTTGCTAGAACAAGGTGGAAAGCAGGCATGGTGGCTCATCAGTGAGAATATAATTTTTTATGTACAGTCATCATTGCAAACAGGCTTTACAACAGATGCAGAGACAAAAAAAATCACAGTCATGTGAGACAATAAACTGCGTGTATTCAGGTACTGTCACTTCTAGGACATTCTGAATGCAGGAATCCCAAGGGTAATTAGAATTTTGTGTACAAAAAATGTTTTGGCACTTTGAATGGTGTTTTGAGGCATCTCTGTGTACCAATTTTTGAATATAGTAAGGCAAATAATGCTTGTTACAAATCATTTTGTTTTCTCTTTTTTGTTTGCTTTTCATGTCATGAAGTCAATCATCCTTACTGATGTGTAATAAGAGTCAAGCTTTTTGCTGCTTCCTCTTTCCAACACTTGTTTCAAGTACAGATTAAGAGCTACTGAGGTAAATTGTACTTTCAAATTTGCTACAAGGCAATTTGCCATTCTCCTAAATCCAGAACAAAATAGAAACAAGGTTTTGGGGTTGTTTTTTTTTTAGAAGGCTTTAAAAAGTCTATTCCAGGCTGAGAGGTATGTGATGAGAATTCCTGTGTTTTCTAGGAGCTCTGGCCAAGTGGCTGTAGCAACTTAGAATCAACGTTCCCACTCTCCCTTTGCAGGATGTATATCACATTAATACAGATTAATCTGTATGGGAACAGCACAACTGCCAAGAGGAAATAGTAGATAGTGACATTGGAGCAAAAACATTTTTCCCAGTAGAGAAGGACTTGAGAATGTTGGTTGACAGCGGCTGAACATGAGCCAACAGTGGCCCAGGTGGCCAAGAAGGCCAATGGCATCTTGGCTTGGATCAGAAATGGCGCAGCCAGCAGGTCCAGGGAAGGGATTCTGCCCCTGGACTCAGTACTGGTGAGGCTGCATCTTACATACTGGGTTCAGTTTTGGGTCCCTCACTACAAGAAATATATCAAGTTGCTGAAGCGTGTCCAGAAAAGGGAACAGAGCTTGGGAAACGGGTGCAGAAAAAGGATTATGAAGAGTGGCTGAAGGACCTGGGCTTGTTTAGCCTAGAGAAGAGGAGGCTGAGGGGACACCTTACCATACTTTCCAACTTCCTGAAGTGATCATCGAGTCCAACCATTCCTATCAATCACCAAACCATGACCCTCAGCTCCTCATCCACCCATCTGCTAAACCCCTCCAGGGTTGGGGACTCCACCATCTCCCTGGGCAGCCTCTGCCAGTGCCCAATGACCCTTTCCATGAAAAACTGGAAATGCCCAATGTCAGAGCAACCAGGGAGACAAGCCTTAGGTCTAAATAATTTAAGCACTTAAAATAAATAAAGGTTATTTTTTTCTTAGGAAAATCTAATTCTGACTAATTTATTTTCATTTAATACATGCCTGGAGGCTAAGCCCAAAGCTAAGGGTGGCACAACATCTCAGGCTCACCCCTTCTTTGCTTTAATCTTTCTTGGAGAATCAGTAAGATTCAAAGACCAAAAGTCACCGTACCCATTAGGACAGGGAACAGAGGGGCCATGGATGGAAATCAGACTCATCCCATTCTTCTCTTCTTCTTCACAGCCAACTTGACCCTAGTAAGAAATGCCTTGAGAGCATCAAGATGCAAGAAAAGTTACTGTCTGAACACCAATACAGTGGCAAAATGATCCTCAGGCTGTGTCTCGTTTTCAGACTTTGCTTCCAGAATTTCAATGCTGGTATATTTAGAGCAGGTACCACACTCTTAGGGTTAGGGTTAGGATTACGGTTAGGGTTAGGGTGGCAATAACTTAGTGGCAACAACCTGACATAAATAACATGATTTGAAAAGAAGAAACTTAGTATTTCAGTATATCTGAAACATTATCTTTGTCCACCAATGATAAAGGGAAGAATAGTTTGCAAAGGTGACAGTTCAAGAAATTCTAATTGCCCAGAGGAGTTTAAAGACAGATTTGAAATCTTAACCAGTATGTGTTTATTTTTTTCATTTATTTAACTCGATTTTAGAACTTTTGCAGAATTTTCAGGAAATGGAAGGGGAAGGACACAGCACTATTGAGACTTTATCTTCATCTAATGAATTTCTGTCCTTGCTTTGATTGCTGCTGTTGACCTTCAAACATCTTTTATCACATTATATCCATAAGTCTGTTTTATTATCTTCACTCGGTCTAATTACCTGGATGATTCTATACTGTTCCCTACAGGGAAATACACTGCAGAAGTTTGGGGTTTTAAATACTAATTAAAAAATTCATTAGTGTATGAATTAATTTCCACTCTTTGTATTTCGCTCTGCCTCTTGACAGTCGTAGGAATCTGAGAGTAACGTAGTTTTTGCCATTCTTTAATTATGCTGCAGGATTCCTTCATGCACCTGTAGTACAGGGAAATAAAATCTGCTACACCCAGTCTAAAAGGCAAAGCCTCTTAAACTGTAGATCTACTAGGTTTAAATATAAATAAAATTTATAAATATTTCAGGTTTTTTCCTATAATTCCATTATGTGCTTAGCGTGCAGAACAATATTTTAAACCATCCTTCTTAAAAGTGTTCTTGGGCAACATATTGAAGACTGGATGCATAAATCTTATTTATTGCGACAAGTTATTCTATTCCTGAGGGAGATGGTTTAGTGTTTGATAGGAACAGTTGGACTCGATGATCCGATGGGTCTCTTCCAGCCTGGTGATTCTATGATTCTATGGTTTTTATATACATATGCACTGCAAACAGGTGTCAAGTCACTTCCAGTTTCTTATTTGAGGCTGGTGTTCATTTAAGACTTACATAACCTGTATAAACACAGCTACGTGATGGTGACTTTAAGTTTGTAGTTATATTAGTGGCAGCTTTTTGTTGCTATGATTGATTTGTGCAAATTAGTGTTCAGCAGCTGAACTCACCAGCCAAGTTTCAATGATATAAGATTCAAATTTCTCATATAAAAGTACAGGTATCCCATGACTGCTGCAAGAACAAGAATCAGAGACAATTTATTGTGTAAAATCATGTGAAAAATACTGTAACAGCACAATAGAAGCATCCACGCCTCGTGCACCTCGGAAAAATCACTCCATCCCATTGTATCCTAAGGAGCATCTGTTCAAGATATTGTCTGCAATGCTGTTAAGAACAGGAATCATAGAATAATAAAATCATAGAATCACCAGGTTGGAAGAGACCCACCAGATCATCGAGTCCAACCGTTCCCATCAATCTCTAAACCATGTCCCTCAGCACCTCGTTCACCCATCCCTTGAACACCTCCAGGAAAGGTGAATCAACCCCCTCCCTGGGCAGCCTCTGCCACTGCCCAATGACCCTTTCTGTTAATTTTTTTTCCTAATGTCCAGCCTATATGTCAACATTCCTATTTATCTTTATGTAACTGATTCTATATCCCTTTAGAGTTCTGCTTCGACTCCCTCAAACACACTCCCTTTTCCAGAACTAAGTAGCTCTGAAGAGCCTCTGTTTTCTCAGAATCTGCGTTAACACTTTCTGAAAACTGGCCGCAACAAAGCAATTTTAATTACTCGACCACAAATTCAGAAACATCAAGATGACTGCTCTGTTTCTAAAAATACACAGGTATTTGTGTGTGTATATACATAGAATCATAGAACGGTTTGTGTTAGAAGGAATCTGAATTAGAAGGGATCAAAGAACATCTAATTTCATCCCCATGACATGAGCAGGGACACCTCCCACTGGATCAGGGGCCCAAGGTCCCATCCAACCTGCCCTTTAACACCTCCAATGACAAAGGCAGCCACAGCTTCCCTGAGAAACCTGTTCACCGACAACTCCCAATAAACAGAAATATAACTTCACATACTTAATTCACTCTTCCTATCAAACGAAACATTCAGTGATTTTCGCTGTCAATACATGCCATCCAGAAGCTCACATTGAAACAAAGTGAAGGATCAAGTCTGATCCTGCACGCTCGTATCAACAAGTTAAGAGATTTCAAAGAAGACGCTGTCAAAGTTATTTCTGCTGCTGTCTCTGAAATACAGGAAAAAAAAAGAACTGTAACACCACATTTGTATTCAGCCCTATCAAGTAGTAATCCCACTATTGCATGCATGATAGGCAATCTCCCCTTACACTGAGCACAAATTGGTACAGTTCAAAAATAAATGTATGCGAGCCTAAAGAGATGATTTCAACTGGTTGTTATCTAGCCAGGTCAGAGTTTAGATAGGGAGACACAAAAGTCAGAGGAGACAAGCAACATAGGTGGCCTGTGGATAAAGAGGTTCATTCTTCTGCGCAATCAATCACCTTCAGGGGCAGGGAGTTTGCTTCATGAGCAGAGAAAACAAATACGTACATGACTGAGAGGGTGAAACCATCTTTGAAGAGATGTGATTACATTTGACTGAGTAGAGGCACACCAGTTTCATCTTAAAAATCCAATTTAGATTACACCACACAAACACACACTCAAGGGACCGAGTATGTGCTGATTTCCCTTAAATTTACACTGGTGCATTTCTAGTTTAAGCGACAAATTCTATTTATAACTAATGAATATTCAGGCAAAAGCATTTTCCTATTCTTATAAAAAGAAACAAATGGATAAAAAGTTACTAACTGAAGCAGAAAACATGTATTACGTTTTTCTATTTGCAGAGAACATTGGGTTGGGTGAAAGAAATGCAAATTAAATTGATAAAATAATAGCCACATATTTACTGGTGCTTGGGCACAGAATTCTGCTTGAACTTCATGAGAATAAAGCATCAGTTTTCAAGAACTGGCCGTAATACTAATATTTTCAAATCTGATTATTTAAAGGTACAACTTGTACTGAGACCTAGGCTTGTGCTGACAAACGTGTAAACAAGAAAGTTTGGAGTCAGAGACATCAGAGGCTGGAGCACCTCCCATAGGAGGACAGGCTGAGAGAGTTGGGGTTGTTCAGCCTGGAGAAGAGAAGGCTTCAAGGAGATCTTAGAGTGACTTTCCAGCACCTGAAGGGGCTACAAGAAAGCTGGGGAGAAGCTGCTTAGAATGGCTTGGAGTGATAGGATGAGGGGCAATGGGGATAAACTGGAGAGGGAAAGATTTAGACTAGATAAAAGGAGGAATTTCTTCCCTGTGAGGGTGGTGAGACCCTGACCCATGTTTCCCAGTGAAGACGTGGCTGCCCCATCCCTGGAGGTGTTCAAGGTCAGGTTGGATGGGGCTTGGAGCCCCTGATCTAGTGGGAGGTGTCCCTGCCCATGGCAGGGGGGTGGAATTAGATGTTCTTTGAGGTCAGAACTCAAACTGTTCTATGATTCTATGACCTATTGCAAAAACACAGCGTGGCTGAGGTTGAAGGGGACCTCAGGAAGTCATCAGTTCCTCTCTAATAATGTGACATGAATAAAATTTCCTTCTCTTACTTTATATCCTTTTTCTATTTGAAAATTTCATTCATTTAATTCATTTTCTTTTAAAGTCATTTGCCTGCCGCAATGCAAAGTTTCTTATTCGGTCTCTCTANTTCTTTGAGGTCAGAACTCAAACTGTTCTATGATTCTATGACCTATTGCAAAAACACAGCGTGGCTGAGGTTGAAGGGGACCTCAGGAAGTCATCAGTTCCTCTCTAATAATATGACATGAATAAAATTTCCTTCTCTTACTTTATATCCTTTTTCTGTTTGAAAGTTTCATTCATTTAATTCATTTTTTTTTAATTCATTTGTGTGCCACAATGGAAAGTTTCTTATTCGGTCTCTCTAGAATTTATAACCAAATAATAATGAATAGTGTTTCTGAAGTGAGAGCCTTCATCACATTTTTGCTTTCCTAAAGCAAAACTCTGGAACTTTGTAGCTGATCCCAAATGGCATATATTCGCTCTTTTGGCTATTTGGGAAAATATATTTCCAGATATAAGACTTCTAACAGGAAAAATCTGCAGAAAGATAAAGGAAAGTATCAGGAATGCACTTAAAATAACACTTAGATGAAGAAATATTGGAAGAAAATTTGACACAGAAATCTATTACAAGTTTCCAATTCAAACTTCAAAACAAGGAAGGCCATAAGAAAATATAAATGCAGCATCTAAACCAAATTTTTTGTCTTAGAGTCAAAAAAGGAGTAAAAAATACAAATTTCAGTTATCCTCAGATATCTTGCTGATAGTCTAAACTGTCACATTGTGATTTAAGAACCTGGTTCTACTTCAGTTACACAAAATCCCTTTTCATCTTCTAGGATATAAAAAAATAAAATGATGTCATAAAGATCTATTGCAGGAGGGCCCTATCAGCCAGTCATTAAAATGCAGAACATCTGAAGGGTAAACTGAGACCTGGGGTTTTAGTAAAAACAAAGAAGCACTGTTAGAAAATCCATCCGTCTAGAGAGGGAAACATCTAAATCACTATAAAACGCTTATAATTTGCCTGTTCTGAATACAGTTAATATTTGATTAGGTAGGTGCTTGGAGTTAATATCCTTCTTAATTAAATTAGACTCCTCCTTCTCTACCACAAGAGGAAAAAAAAAAAGATTGATCATGCTTTTTTTCAAATGCTAATTACTATCAGCAGTGAAAGTCTTAAATCAGGATGGTTCATTCAGTTCTGCTGCTTCATCCATTCGGAACCTACTCACACCTCCTTTGTATCTGTGAAAAGAAGCACAGATGTTGGCTCCACCTTCCTCAAAGCAAGTTTTGCCTAATGACCATTTCGCATGTATCCCACTCACACTTGTTCAGCATTTTAAAGTAAAATAGAGCACTTGATTGGCTCCAAATATCTCGTCCAGATTTTCTTAACTTGATTATGTGGCTGTGAAAGCCCGGAGATTATTGGAGCAGCAGCCGCGGTGTCAGCTGGACGAGAGCCAAGTTCATCGTTCCTGGAAGGATTTTTTTTTTTTTGTGTTGGTGTTGAAAGTCTGACTCGGATGATATTGCAGATTAATTAGGACATTAGATGGCACTGCTACTGCACCGGGGTACAAAAAGAAACAACGATAACCATACGCAATTATTTATAGCGCACTAAATATACAAAAATGCTAATATTAAGCATCCACATTGATCTCAATATGACATTTCTGCAGAGCCATTCTTTCCTTTATCAAGAGAATGCACAAGCTCTCTTATTTTCCACCTCCCTATACTACAGAAATACTCATACTTCTTTTCCTCTATTAAACTTCCTTTCTCTTCCATCACAAGTGTCTGAATTGTAAACATGTTCTCTCACAGAATTCACCAAATCCTCCCATCATTAAATTTCTCGTCTGCTTCCTAACGTTTTCAGCAGTCTGGAAAAAAAAAATTACTTTTTTTACACTTCCATAAATATGAATAAAATTTTCTGAGGCCTATATATATCAACTTGTTTTGTAACACACACTCAAAGGGAATTTAGCCTTAAGCACCTCGCAATGTATAAATTCACATCATTATTATCACTATTTAAATTTACACAAAACCACTGTTTCATAGCAAATGAGACATCATTCTAGGAGTGATTCTTTTGCTCCAAAATTAAATGAAACCTTGACATTCCACAGTCCTGCTGGAAAATGAATTCCCCATATGAGGTGACAGGAAAAAAAAATGATGCACAATGAAATGGGAAAAAAAAAAATCAATTCTCTATTTTAAATTACTTGACACGACATTTAAAAACACAACCAGGAAGCCATTCCGCAAGGAAATATTAACATTTTGCTCTGAAACAAATGTGAAACTGAGATAAGTTCTTATAAACAGCAGGTATTTTCTTGTCTTTTCTTCTCTGTTATTTTGCACCGATGCGTAATTGAGTAATGTTAAAACTTTGACTCCATTATAATCTTCAAAGTTTTGTAAATTGGCCATGAGACAACAGAGGAGTTGCTTGACTTTAGATTCAATACACCTAATTAGAAGACCTTGATTGCAATTGCTTAAAATTTCATGATCACATTTTTTTCCCCGCAGCATCTCAAATAAAGTAAACTTATGTCTGTGTCTTCCTGTGACTGTACATAATTTGAAATTATAGCTGTTGAAAAATAGTAATGATCCCATTAAACACACAATAAATGCATTATACTGGTGAAACATCATTCAGAAAT
>WAAB01013930.1:38511-49269 GCA_013389865.1 Piaya cayana
AATACAAAGAAGAGGCTGTGATCTCCCAGAAAACGTTACTGTTAGCTTTGTCTTTCCTCGTAAGAGTTTTTTCCCAGAGATTCCTGCATTACAAACCCTAATTAGATATGTTATTAATCTTATTCACATGAGAAAAGTTACATGTGTGCACAAATATTTGCTGGATTAGAGCCATAATATGCTTCTGGTGACTCCTGGAGCATAAGCTCCTTTTAATTTTCTAATTCACTGAATGCAGTTCATTTCAGTATTAAAAATCTTTGTTCCTGGTTGGTTTTATGATCTTTGCTAAGCACGTTTAGTTTTATTTTGCCCATAATTCAATAAATATGTACAACATTGCCCAATGATACTGGAGAAAATAAATGTTGGAATTACTGTAATATTGTCAAAACAGATGCTGCTTAATGACTAAGAAAAGATCTTCTATCATAAGGGCTGAGAAACTCTTGCCTTGTACAAGTAATAAAACATCGCCAGGCGCAAGTGGGAGAGTCTAAAAGCTAATAATAATGAGAAGAGTGTGGGTTTTAATCATAAAGCTGAAAGAGATAGCAGGCACAGGATCGGCACATGTGGGAAAAGGTGTATTTAAACTAGTAAAAATGAATCATAGAATCATAGAATCACCAGGTTGGAAGAGACCCACCGGATCATCGAGTCCAACCATAATGCTGAGACACTGATACCATGTCCTGGCGTGCAGGTTGGCTTCATCCCAAACTTTGATTGGACAGACTCTACAAAACACAGCAGCACTCATATGCTCTTGTTACTCTGTGCACAGTTTTCAATAGAAATTAAAAATTGGAAAGAATTCATGGGGAACTCTAGTTTCATATCTGATCTCGAATGCCACGAATCAGGACCTGAGTGAGATTCTAACACGTTATGAAGTCTGGTTCTATCCAGAGACACCTACAAGCAGAAGAGGCTGTTGTGATGGGATAAAACAGAAACGAAGGAAGTGTGAGACAGGAGCAGCTGTATACTTTTTTATAAACTTATAGTAGAATCATAGAATCACCAGGTTGGAAGAGACCCACCACATCATCCAGTCCAACCATTCCCACCAATCTCTAGTAGGAAGCTGGGAGTTCTTACATTGGTTCTTAAAATCAAGAAGGTCAGAAATAAACCTTTTTAAATCACCTATTCTTATTTTTTATGACATCCTTGTGTCCTTGGGTACTCAGTTCTGCTTTCTGATACTTGTTCAGGTCTTTATTTCATTCTACTAGAAGCAGCATATGGCTGCATAAAGACAGAGCTATCATCAACTATGATCAACTATCATCCTTTATAATTAAGAAACTTTACACTGACTCATAACTGGATTATGAATTTCAGAAAAAAATAAACTAATTTTAAATGTATTTCAAGGCAGCGATGTTTTTTGGTTTTCTTTTTTTTCCATGGGAAACTTGAAATCAGCAAGTACAGCCTTCAATGTTTTGAAATAATTAAAGAAGACCCCAGGAAAGGATTATTCACACGAAATATATTCCAAGCATAAGCAAACATCAGTAGTCTAATCTGTTAGAGCAGAAGTGAATGTTTTTCATTTTCTGTTTAAGAGGAGTTTAATGCTAGCACACATGCACCAGCAACATTTGAAATTACTCTAGTTTTATGTCAACAAGCCTTCATCGACACATTATTAATTTTCCTCGCTATGTTTTCCTTATTGGAGGAGCCCTCTAGGCGTGGCCCCAGAGTATGATAAGATGGTGGTTGCTCAATAGCTTAAATATCACAAACAATAGTACCAGATGGACCTTTACAAATTCCATCCAGCCCCTTATTTTTTTTTTTCCTTTTAGATATTTGCTTGCTTTCTTCCTACCACAAAAACAACACGGGCAGCTTTCCCATTGTGAGCTCTGTCAACCCTGACCTTTGCACAACGGTCAACACTATCGACTTTCTAAATATAACCTTTCAAGCCGTCGTTTGCTTGGAAGGATTCAGTAAAACCCTTTTTCACTTTGTTTTTCTGCTCTTTCAGGCAGGTCTAGAGAAAAACAGAAGTTTTGGGCTGATTATTTTCGTGTTAATGAATCTGGCATTTAAGCCACAAAGAGTGAAAACCCAAACCATGGAAATCAAATGGATGTTGACCACAATATGGAAAATGGGATGTAGATGAGCTGCTTTATATCCGTTACATATATATATAAATATTTAGATGTATGCACATAACTTTCCAATAATAAATATGAAGAAAACCTCTTGGAATTCAGGATCAAAAGGCTGCTAGCAAGACTGCAGAATCTGGGCTGTAAGAGATTAGATATATATTTGCAAATACACACACATCATTCCTCATTTTTTTCTATAAATACAGCCTTGAAGCGTTTTGTGGATTAGAAATTATTTCCCACATGTTTCTGCATATGAAAAATGGCTCAGGCTTTTTGATCTTGTTAGCATTGTATCACTCAATTTGTTGAAGCCGCATTTTAATTGCTACGTTGCTCGTCATTGGTTACTCTAAATACATTCTCAATTCCTTTATAACCATGAAAGGTTTCCAAAGGTATCACGAAACTTTCTCTACGATAGAGGTAAAATAAAGCTTATGTCTGTGTATGTCACAGGACACGCAACATTAGCTGAGAGAAAAACATTTATTGAGTATAATATAGTGAAGTTCATCTATAGAAATTTGCTGTCAGCCTAAATTATGTCTAACATATATTTCTTATTTTAATATTAAGTTTATGCCTGATGAGGAACGGCTGAGAGAGCTGGGGGTGTTTAGCCTGGAGAAGAGGAGGCTGAGGGGAGACCTCATTGCTCTCTGCAACTACCTGAAAGGAGGTTGTGGAGAGGAGGGAGCTGGGCTCTTCTCCCAAGTGACAGGGGACAGGACGAGAGGGAATGGCCTCAAGCTCCATCAGGGGAGGTTCAGGCTGGACATTAGGAAAAATATTTCACAGAAAGGGTCATTGGGCAGTGGCAGATACAGAGTAGTTTTCACAGTAAGAATGTTTTAGTAAATACATTTATGTTGCTCATAACTCATCTTGGTAGTATTTAAGAAATTTGGGGATAAGACGCCCTTTTTAAGAAAAAAAAGAAAAAAGAGGAAATTCTTCAACATGTAGTATATAATTGCTGGTACCATGGGCTCTAAGTCACCAATTAGCACTAACTGGTTGGGTTTCTTTTCATTTATGATGGGCTTAGTCTATCAACTGGACAGTAAACAAGGCTCTGTCATCTCTGTCTACTGTCCAATCCAGTTAAATCATTTTCTAGAAACAACCTGTCCTGAAGGTCAAGAAGGACACTCATTCCGAGGGTCTAAGTGGGCTAATTGAACCTAACTCCGAAGAAGAAAGGTCCTCTGTTAATTTGGTGTGTACGGGTGAGCGCACGTCAATACCACAAAGGGCTCCATTATTGCTGTATCAAAGTAAATAGCTGAGAAAAAGTGAGTCAGGGAGATGAATGATGAGTTAAGTGTTAAGCAGAGACTGAGTGCAAACAGTGAGTAGCACACAGTTGCTCACAGAAGGAATGTGGGGTCTGTTAACTCCTTAGTTTCCTCTGTGTTGCATCTGCTTTTCTGCAGATATTTTTTAACCTACAGGTCTTTTATTACTGACTTCAAGAGTATGTGGTGAAAACACATAGATTAATAGATTAATAGATAGATTAATTTAGCTTGTGTGGTGTGGAAAAAGCTTTCCAGCTTAAATTCATCTTAAACAGTGCATATTTTTGCATTTGAGAAGTTGTATTCATTGTATTCATTTATGGTTGGTCTCGATGATCCAGTGGGTCTCTTCCAACCTGGTGATTCTATGATTCTATGATTTCCAGAAGATAATGTTGCTTTGACCAGGACCAGCCTGGGCTCTGAATTCAGTTTACAGGCCAGTAGGAGGCTGACAAAATTGTACATCTTTGGGAAAGTGTGTTTGGGGAAGTTCTGTGAAAGGATATCTCTCAGCTCCTGGGGTTATCATTTTACTGAGATTTCACAGACATACACCTTGCAGAGACTTTGCCACAATTGTTGTGTGGAGAAAAATATTGGAAGTCTCTGGAAAGGGTCATGGGGCGCTGGAACAGGTTGTCCAGGGATGAGGTTGAGTGACCTTCCCTGGAGGGGTTTAAGGGACGGGTGGACGAGGTGCTGAGGGACATGGGTTAGTGATTAATAGGAATGGTTGGACTCGATGATCTGGTGGGTCCTTTCCAACCTAGTGATTCCATGATTCTGTGATTCTACGAACTTCCACAGGCACCACCTTCCTGCTTACCAGATTATCATAGAATCATAGACTAGAATTATGGCTAGGTGAAGTGTGGAAGAGGATATTTTGTCTGAGAAGGACAGGAATTGAAGTTGTTTCTGACACTGAATTGCTTTTTAACTTCATTCCAAAATGCTCAGCACCAAAAGGACGAGAAAAATCTAACCCTTGTGACCCTAGATCAGAAAATTAAGTCAATAAAACCTCACATTTTCAAAGAGTCTGATACAGCCAAAGTAAATCAGATGTGAGTTGGATCAAGATGAAGATCTATAGAGCCCAGTAAATACTTTTACATGCTGGTTGTCCAGTGTTACTGCCTGTTAAACACTGTCTAGCTCAATGGTTGGACTCGATGATCCAGTGGGTCTCTTCCAACCTGGTGATTCTATGATTCTATGATAGTCTATAATTCATCAGTGTGGGTAATCAGTATTAACAATTCTAAAAAAGGTGAATTCCAAAAAAAAAGCGGAATAATAATTTATCTTCAAGCAGATGTGTGTCTTTCTTTGCGAATATAATTAATCTTTGAAAAGAAATGGATCAAAAGATCAATTGATCTGCTAACAGGTAGATCGCATCTGTTTGGAATTCATACAACATAAAGTGGGAGCGGAAAATCATAAGTTAAAGATAAAGAATGGAACACAAATTGAGTGAAGAGTAGTATAAAAAGGCTTTTGTGAGAGAACTGTAAAGTGAGTGAAGGGTAGGACACAGTGACAGTACAAGAGCTGAGGTGGAACAGTTATCACTGAAAGTCTCTGAAAGTCTTAAAGACTATTTTTAGGATTTAGCATAGCTAATTTTATCAGTATTTATCTTTTCAGAAAAAAGGGAAATGTACTTACGAAATACATCGATAACCTACAATGCAATTAGAAAAGACAGTTAAGTATCATCCAGAGGGAAACCTGATGTTGAGCATTAGTATAATAAAAACAAGAGAAATGAGCTGGTGTGCATTCGGGACTTGAGATAAAACTTCTCTGTTAAGCAGGGAATTCAGTTAGGTCCAGAGGCATAACAGAAAGCAGACCTGAACGTGTGAATTAATCACTTAAAGCGCTCATGAAAAAAAAAATTTTTTTCTAAGTTCCATCAGGCAAGATGTTTCTAGTCGTACCAGGAAAGTAATAGTGTCATTTCACAAGGGAAAGATTAAAAAAACCCCAAAATCAACCCCAGCAAGTGTTTTACACATTCAATCATAAATATTGAAGAAAGTTTTGTACAAATAAAAGTGATAAAGCATGGAATGGAGTTCCCACTATACAAGAAAGACTAAAAGAGCTTGTCTTCTGGCACTTAGGCAGACAAAGGGGCTGCGGCTATCAAGCAGTCAGGATGTGCAATGCAGTTTAAAACAGGAAAAGTATGGAAGAAAATATTATATAAGTGAGTAAATTTAAATAAATCGACAATACAAGCCTATGCAAGGAATACAAGCACGTTATTGTATCCTTTTAAAAGTTTGCTTGTATAAAAATTAATCCATATTTGCAAATATTTTTAAGAAAACACAGAAATAGTCCTAAGACCCTCCAAAGTGATGCTTTTCAAATAATTAATCATTGTGCTGAATGGATGTGTGACTGCTGTCTTTAAATTTTACACTTCAGATAAACTAAAAGGTTATCAAAGGTGCCTCTTAACAGAAAAAAGTGGCCTCAGAGGCACAAAATCCCTTAGGCAACACATGCCAAAAGTGAAGAGAGACAGAGTAACGTGGAGACAATGAGCAATATCTCACATACCTCAGGCGGGGATCTACAAATTACAGCTGGATGTACTGATACACAGAGTTAACAATTCCAGACAGCTTCCAGGCACATCAGAGCTCTGTTTGCACAGGTTTTAGGAAGTATTTCCAGTCGTTTCCTTTTGCTTCAATATCAGAAGGTGAATTTATGAGAGTCGCTTCTTATTAAGCAAATCACTGAACTGCACAATCACTTCGTTTGGAAGGGACCTAGGAAGGTCTCTAGTCCAACCTCATGCCCCTAGCAAAGTTTTGTGATCAGACTAGACTGCTCAGAGCTTTATCTGGGTCTGTCTTGGAAAACCTCCAAGGATGGAAAATGCATAATCTCTTTGGGCAACCTGCCCACTGCTTGGTTTTTCTCATGGTGAAAAATGTTCTCCTTATCTCCAGTCTGATCCTCTCTTAAAATCATAGAATCATAGAATAACCAGGTTGGAAGAGACCCACTGGATCTCCCAGTCTTGTTTCAACTTATGCCTGATGCCCTCTTGCCATGAACTTCTGTGTGAACAGAATATTTCCATCTGCTCAATCACATCCCCTTAGGCACCGAGGCTGCTGCTGAGCTCCCCAAAAGCCATTTCTGCTCCAGGCTGACTAAGCCCAGCGCCCTCAGCCTCTTCTCACAGGGCAAGTGCTCCAGTCCCCCTGACCATTGTGGTGGCCCCTCACTGAACCCACTCCAGTGTATCCAGGACTTTCTTGAGCCCAGAATTGGTTGTATTTTTCCAGATACTGCTGAATATGTACTGATAAAAGGGGAATAATGACTTGCTCCTGGTCTCCTGACAGTGCTTCTAACAGATGGTGAAGGGGCTGGAGAACAAGGATTATGAGGAGCGGCTGAGAGAGCTGGGGGTGTTTATCATGGAGAAGAGGAAGCTGAGGGGAGACCTCATTGCTTTCTCCAACTACCTGAAAGGAGGTTGTGGAGAGGAGGGAGCTGGGCTCTTCTCCCAAGGGACAGGATGAGAGGGAATGGCCTCAGGCTCCGCCAGGGGAGGTTTAGGCTAGACATTAGGAAAAAAATATTTCACAGAAAAGGTGATTGGGCACTGGCAGAGGCTGCTCAGGGAGGGAGTTGAGTCACCTTCCCTGGAGGGGTTTAAGGGATTGGAGGATGAGATTCTAAGGGACATGGTTTAGTGATTGATGGGAATGGTTGGACTTGATGACCCGGTGGGTCTCTTCCAACCTGGTGATTCTATGATTCTATGATTTTTGGCTTCTCTGCTGCCAGGTCTCACTACTGGCTCAGACTCAGTTCTCTGCCCACCAGAACCTCCAGAGACTCCTCAACAGAGCTGTCCCCTGGGCAAGCAGGATCCCACCTGTATCATTGCCAGGGACTCTTGCTTCCAACATGCATAATGTGGCTTTTGTCTGGATTGAGTTTTGTGAAGTTCTTGTCAGCCCATTCCTCCAACTTCTCTGTCTCCCTCTGAATGGCAGCCTTGATCATCAGTGCATCAGCTGTTCCCCTATTTGATGTCACCTCCAAACTCGAGGAACGATCACTCCATCAAGCTCCTGCAAATCATGAATAAATATTAAGACAACTCCTAGTATGCACCACTGTGGTGTCCATTTTCTTACCATTCTCCTGACAATATACAATGAATTAACCAATAGACTTTAATGAATTATGAAAAATAATTTATTTCTTGTAATTTTCTTGAAACAAAATCTGTTTCTGAACACAAGTGCAAGTAATCTACTAAAGAGAATACAACTTCCTAATGAAGAATTGAATTATAAGTCTAATTTTCTGATCTGACACTGAACTAGAGACTTCAGTGCTTGTTTCTGGAAAATAAAAAGGAGGGCAGGGAAGAGTTTTCAGTCTGGGTCCATAATTTTATTCAATTTCAAATTCAAGTTGAATTTGCAATAAAACAAAACCATTGCCACTGAAGTAAACTGATTAAAACATGTAGGTGTGACTCATTCATAGAGTCACAAACATAAAATTAAAGGATAAGAAAGGAAGACATTGGATCATTTTATTTAGATTAAAAAGAAGCATGAGAGAAGGGGAGAAATATAGGAACTACCTAGTCTTCGTTATGCATGAAGATAGCAACATCTCAACAAGGTGACGTCTGGATAAGGTTGGCTACGTCGTATTCAGCAGATGTTAAATTAAAAGGTATTCTGAGAGAAAAGGAGATTGGAGACCTGCTCATAAAGGTCAAGCTGGCGTAATCACTGACAATTTGATCTATTGCTGGGGATAACAGTGAAAGCTGGGTCCTCAAGGCAGCAAACGTGAAGTCGTCAGGGCCCTTTGAGATCCTGTGTGGCTGATATACGTTGAAGACATCAGAGCAGGAAGGAAGACAAATGGTCGTGTACTGCAGCAGTGCAGAAAGAACCATTTACTGCTCCCAGAGCATCAAGGAGAGCAAGCTGAAATATTTCAGGGACATAACCAAGGAGAGACGGAGATCGATCAGCAAAAACAATAGTGCGAGGGAAACTGGAAGCGCGGACTGGGTCAGCAACATAACAGAAGGGAAATTTCCACAAGCAGCGAGGGGATGGCAGGTCCTGTGAATCATGATGCAAAGGGCCACTGACCTCCAAATTTAAGGCAGAGCTTGATAATGATGGATACGGGTAATTTATCAAAAAATAACGTCAGCTGGTAAGCAGCCTAGTTAAAAGACACATGAAATGTTGCCTCGTGTTCCTGACCTCCCAAGCACCACACAACTAAGCTGATATTTTTTTCCAATAGAAACTGTATATTTCATATAACAATATTTTACTTCATATAAATTCATAAAATATATCTATGCTCTCCTTACATAAAACAGAAATCAAACCCATTCTTACACTATGGCAAAAATATATTTATAATAATTGGCTAGACAATTGTTATAACTTCATTTTAAATATTCTTTTAATGAATAATTCTGTTGGTATTAATGTTACATCATTGTTACAATAAACACATTTAGCATGTCAAACAATCATTAGTTGTTCTACAATGTTTTCCTCAGAATTAATAAGCTCTGTTATTATTTTTTAAATCCTTATGTGCTTTTAAAGGGATTTTTTCAAGAACAATTTTTTATTTCAGGAACAATTTAATACTAGAAAGCGGGGCAAGAATCTCCATTGACATGAAGAAAAGCACAGTGATTTAAAAAAGGGAAAAAAGGAGGAAATCCTACACATGTATGGACATAGAGATCTATGTGTGCCTATATTAGAAGTATAATCAAACAATCTCTCTGGAACAGAACCCCTGTATTCCAAACACTTTGCAAATCACAGGTATCCTCAGTGTAAAGGAGACTGGAGGAACTGCTCAAGAAGACCTCAATTGGAGTATTGTGTCCAGTTCTGGAATCCTTATAATAAAAAGGAGATGGAGCTGCTGGAACGGGTCCAGAGGAGGCTACAAAGGTGATCAGAGGGCTGGAGCACCTCCTATATAGGAACAGGCTGAGAGAGATGGGGTTGTTCAGACTGGAGAAGAGAAGGCTCCAAGGAGACCTTATAGCGACTGTCCAGTACCTGAAGGGGCTACAAGAAAACTGAGGAGGGGCTNTGGAATACCTCTTCTTTGCCTGGAATAATCATCGTCCTACACTATTTATGCTTAGTTTCTTCTGCCACCTTCTGAATAACTATCGCATCCAGCATGAAAGAGTATCTAAAGCAATAAACTGAGTTGTGTGTGAGCTATTTCCCCACTGAAATAATCTCCTAAGATCAGATTCGTTACAGAAAGGCTATGCAGAAGAAAACGTAATAGATTGCATTAAGGCAAAAATACTATTGATTACTTACAGAAAACAAAATAATGCTTTCTGATCAGGTTTAATATACTGAAGTGGGAGAATGGGGGGGGGCTGGGAGAAAGGCTTTTATACATCATGTAATCATAGAACGGTTTAGGTGGGAAGGGATCTTAAACCCACCCAGTTCCACCCCTGCCATGGGCAGGGACACCTCCCACTGCACCAGGCTGCTCATCACTGGTATTTCTTCACCCACAACCTGAAATTATAATTCTGTAGAGTTTATGATGAAAAGAAATATTTTCCTTCTGATATGCCAGCTTCAGTGTCTTAAACCCTCTGGGGATGTGTTAGTTGGGGACTACAAGTGACAAATTACAGGTGCAAAAATTGCTGATGCTCCCAAATATTGTAAATCTCCAGCTATGAGTTACTGCTGTATTTGCCCTCAGTTAAAAGCAGCCTGAACGGAACAAGATAACATCCACTTCAGTGCATTAACCGCATCAAGCTAATTTCTCTGCATACGTTGCACTTGATAAATTACAGCTTCTAAATGTGAATGAAACGCTTAAGCTTCCTCTGGCTGCATGGCATGATTCCTTGAAAAGCAAGATATATGACTTCAAAGATTTTTGTGTGGTTATAGATCAGAAATAAATAACACCATCTCATTTAGTTAAATAAAGTGAGCATCTATATAAATCAAGAGTCCTCTCATGCTTTCAAGAGAAAACTGGCAAGGCATATGCAGCCTTTTAAGAACAGAGTTCGTAAGTTCAGGTACTTAAAATAAGCGTGTCTTGGGAAATACGTGGAAATGAAACTACTATGTATTCTGCTTGGAAAATATTTGATACGTATTCTTCTTGGAAAACATTTGATATAATGGTTTTTAATTGGAGGGGGGAAAGATTTAGACTGAATACTAGGAATAAATTCTTCAGGATGACGGTGGGGAGGCCCTGGC
>WAAB01013931.1:0-103962 GCA_013389865.1 Piaya cayana
AACACACATAGAGTTCTGCTGGTGAGAGCACCCAAGCATGGTTTTGTCTTGCACGTTCATATTTCGAAGTTACAGGTATAAATTTTTTAAAATAATTATAAAATGCTGTAGTACTAGAGTGATGCAAAGTGTTGACAAATACAAGGATGTACATCTTGCCAACAAAGATATTTAATAACAATATTTAAGATTACTCTAGGATGGAAAGAACATTACATTACAAAGGGTGATACAACCTTTTTTGAGATACTAAAGAATAAAAACTTGTTTTAGCATTTCCAGAATATAAAAATAGGTATGTCCATTGACGCAATTCAAGCTGAATTGCAAAGCAAAACTCAAACCAGTTTGAGTTTTGAAGAGTATTTTTGTTTATGAAATAAAAACCCAAAGTTTTGTTCATCACAGCCAATTTCTGAATTAAGCAAGCAGTCAGCCTTTCAGCAGGATTTTGAAAGAAAGGCCTCCAGAGATTCCTTCCAACTTGAACTACTCCAGAATTTTATTACTAAAATCAGCTGTTACAGAATCAAAAGTGACTACTGCAAGAAAGTATGTTTTAATTGCTTTGTATTATTGTAAAACAGAGAAAGCAAACCTCAAGAATTTAAGAGTTACAAAAATAACACCCTGTCCTACACACTCCTAGTCATCCTGAGATGACAAATGCACAAAGTATCTACTTTAAGATCAGCATGTAGATTGGAAAACTATGTTTTTCCTTACCAATGTAAAAGAACTTGCATATTTGCATTGTTCTGTAGTGATAACTCATATATAATGTGAGATAGGGGAGTTACATTACAGTAGAGCTTGCGATTCAGCAAATAACTGGCAAAACCTATTAATTCCATAAACTTTCTGATAAATAATGCATTAAATAATAACTTAAGGACTGAAGATTTATTTCCATCCACTACCCTACACTTAGGTTTTATGCTGTGATGCAAAAAACCTAAAACCACTCCTGGTTTGAGATACTTCTAAATGTTCCAGAAGGTGAGGATTAAGCATTAACATTTTCAACTATGTTTAGTTTCAAAATTACTTAGCTGACTAAACAATTTGACACACAACAGTGAATTTTTTACAAAAGTTAATCAATTTTTTAAAGGCAAACTCTGGACTCTCTAAATTCTTACTAACTGTTTTAACTCAAGAGGTATTAAGAGCAAAGGTAGCTAACAGCAGAGTTCAACACAGGAAAGCAGTTTGTTACAGTTATCAATGTTCTTTGTCTACTTCATTGTCATGCTGCAGAGGGGACACCAAGGGAGACCTTTGGTTTTCTCCTGTTAACAAAAAAGTCACTTTTCATTCCAGAATCTTACTGTACATTATACACGTGTAATGTGTGTGGTGTAATGGACCGCAGTAGCAATTTCAAACCATAGGCATTCTTGCTTGTTACAAGACACACAGTATTTTAAATACAGACTGAAGAGCTTCACAAACAGGATGTTCTTATGCTGTTAAAAAGGAACAAAAGGGAAAAAAGTGAGCTTAAAAGTTTTGATCTTAAAGTAACTTGGTTGAAACAAAACTCAAGACAATTCTTAGACAGAAACCTCTAAACACAGACAGCAGTCAACTACAGTTAGTATTACATGACCAGTCAAGTAAGTCCCTGTTCCACACCAGCGGTACCAGTGTTCTGTTAATTGCTTCTTCCAAAGACCAATGACTGAAGACTAGTGACTAATGTAGGAAGTAAGCAGTATTTTTTTTCTCTTCCCCTTCAACCTACTAGAACTTTCCCAAAAGGTCAGTCTCATTCTTCCTTAATAAGATAATGTTTCCATTTAATGTATTAGCGTTCCTGCATAAAAGAAATAAAAATACGTTGTTCAGAGAGCTGAAAGAACAAAAACATGTTTAAACTTTAGGTAGTGGTGCAAGGAACAGGGAGTTGGACTCAAAGATCCTTTCAGGTCCCTTCCAAGATATTCTACAAGTCCTTGAACTCTCAACAACACTGTTTATAATAACATCATTTAGAGCTATTTTCATTGCACCTCCAGGTGTTGTGACTTGTGGTTACACCCCTCAAACCAATTACTTAACCTCGCTAGCTTTATTTTCATACTAAGTGGACTGACACGCGTCAACTTGCTTTTCCAGGGAAGCGATTTCAGAACATTTCAGTCAATTTATGCGCCATTACTTCAACGTGCTCAGGTTTTCTACACAAACTAGTTCCAGCAGCTCTCTTCAGAGGATCCTCACTAAAACAAGACACTTCCACGTATCAACAACCAACGAATAACGCTGTTTAAGATCATATAAGCGAAACGCTCGGACGAACTGCTGCTTTAGCCAGGTACATTGCTGCACGGGGCCAGGTTAAGCATATTCTAGAAGCACAAAAGCAGCCAATCCTCGAGCAGATGACTCGTCACAAATACGATCGCTCACCTCGAGAGAGCGCCCGAGGCTAAGCGGTGGGTAACGCTGCGTTAGGTCAAGACTAAGACACACGGGTCCGAGACTCTCCGAGCCCAAACCCGAACCGCAGCCCCGCGGCGCCTCAGTCGCATCCGCTCATCGCTGGCGGCGGCGCCGTGCCCGCCGCGCCCTCCCTCCTCCTCCTCCCTCTCCCTGGGGAGATGGAAAGACCCCACGGCTGTCGGAACACGCCCTGCTCGGCGCGGACCCCGCGAGGATGAAGCCTCTGCGGGTTCCCCCGCCTCCGCCCCACGCCGGGTAAGGCCAGGCGAGCCCCCCCGCCCCGAGCCGGGTTCCAGCCGGGGAGGGCCCGGTAGGAGGAAGAGGTGTGGGAGCGACCAGGGAGGAGGCGGGGGGGGCCGGGGATGCTGGGGGCTCCGCGCAGGGGGCTGCGCTCGACGAGGGAGGAAGGGGGAGGGGAAGGCAGCGAGGCGGCAGCTCCCCCGCACAATGGCCGCCCACCCTCCCCCCTTCCTTCCTTCCTTCCTCTCCCCCTTCCTCTCTCCCCCTCCCTCCTGCCGCTGCCGCATCCCCCGGCCCTGCGGCGCCCCCAGTACCTGCAGCGTCACCTCCTCGGGTCTCCAGTGGGGCCGCAGGCGGCGCAGGAGCTGCAGGGCGCCCTGGCGGTACCCGGGCCCCTCCCGCTCGCTGACGGTGATGTCCAGCTTGGGCACCTCCGGGGAGCCGGGCGGGACGTGGATGTAGTTGGACATCGCGGCGGACGGGCTGGCGGGGCGGCGAGGACGGGCGGCTTCTCACTGGCGTCTCCTCCGCGGCGGAGCCGGCAACTGAGGGGGAAATTTCCACTTCGGCTCCCGATAAAGCGGCTCCACCTCTTCCCCCCCCTCCACCTCCTCCTCCGTTCCCGGCTGCGGAGCGGAGCAGCCTGGGAGAGCGGGCGGGGCCTGACGCGCCCTGCCCTGCCCTCTGCCTCCCGCGCGCAGCTCACCTGCCCCTCAACGCCTGCTCTCCGGCTTGAAGCGGCCGGGGAGGCGGTTAATAAAAGCTCCTGGAGGCTGTGGAGCGGGAGCCGCGGAGGCGGGCGATGCGGGAGAGCCTTCCCCCCGCTGCTCCCCGCGCTGAGGCGTGCAGGAATGCGGGGAGCAGCTGCGGCGCCGCCGCCCAGCCAGTCCCCGGGCAAAGGACTGGTTGTAACCGGGCTCTGAGATATCTGCCGAGGTTAATTTTTGCCCTCAATTCATGTGCCAGCCTTTGTCATCTCTCCTTTTGTTTCTCCGTCCTCCCCAGCGGGATGGAAACCTGCTGACTTCCTCGCTGCTCTTCCCAGGGGGTGTTTGGATGCTGTTTGTGGCCCTTCAGGGCGCTGAGAAAGCATCACCGTAGGCACCCAAGCTGATTTTTTTGCCCTCTACAACTACCTGAAAGGAGGTTGTGGAGAGGAGGGTGCTGGCCTCTTCTCCCAGGTGACAGGGGACAGGACAAGAGGGAATGACCTCAAGCTCCACCAGGGGAGGTTTAGGCTGAACTTTAGGAAAACATTTTTCACAGAAAGGGTCATTGGGCACTGTCAGAGGCTGCCCAGGGAAGGGGTTGAGTCACCTTCCCTGGAGGTGTTTAAAAGACGGGTGGATGAGGTGCTGAGAGACACGGTTTAGTGATTGATAGGAATGGTTGGACTTGATCGGGTGAGTCTCTTCCAACCTGGTGATTCTATGATTCTATGAACCTGGTGTTCAGCACCTCCAGGGATGGGTCACTGGTGACTTCTCTGTGCCAGTACCTCACCACCCTTGCAGGAAAACACTTCTTCCTAGTATCTAAACTAAATCTCTTTCTGCTTCAAACCGTTCCTCCTCATCCTATCCCTGCACTGTCTGATAAGAGCCCCTCCCCAGCTTTCCTGGTTAAGTACTTGCATTTTCCATACAACTCCCATTTTGACATGAAAACACCACCCTGGCAGGCATAAGGCGCTGTGTTTTCAATAGCAAGGTCCTGATCCTGCCAAACCTGATGTACAGTCAGGATTGAGATGACCTCTGGCAAACAGTTATGATGTCTGTTTTATACTGAAAACATTGTTACCTTAAAGTCAAATAATGTTCAGCTGGGGAAAAAAAAAGAGCGCAGGACTACTTCACAGCATTTTAGCAACAAAAAAAAAATTATCCTTTTTTTAGAAATACTTTGTTGCCACCCCTAATATTGCTACAAGTACCTGCTTTCTGTTACATTCCCTGACCTTCCCATGTAAGAAACACTGAGGACTCAGCAAGTTCTTCTGTTATAAAGCAAGTTTATTAAGTTAGCCCAAGATACAAGAGCTACATAAACAGAATGGTTTCTGTTTCTTCCATGAAGAGTTGTCACTTTAAAAAGACCCAGGTCAGGAGAAAGAGGCTTAATTTATGCTCAAAATGAAAAAAAAGTGAAGAGGGAAATAACTAGTTCTACAGGTTTAATTTTCATTAATTTCATGTGTTCCTCTCCAGAAGTGCAGTGCATTACGAACTTTTCCACTGTATCATTCACTGCCATCTCCTTGAGAATGTGTCTTCTCTTTTACCAAGAATTGCTGTTGTCTTGTCACCTAAGTTTTGCATGATCTCACTATATAAGTGTATCACTGCTTCCATTCCTCTTGTTTCTGTTGAACACCTCACCTCATCCCAGTATTTCTTCTTTGTTCACTTGCTGGTACGTCTCTCCCTTGAACAAGACCAAATATTTGGGACAGTTTGTCAACAATTTTTCAAATAATCTTCTTAAATCTTTTTTTCTCACACTCCTCATTATCATTGATCTTAGCGTTCTCTTCCAGCTAAACTCTGGTTTAGACCAAGTGTTTAGATTCTTCACAGCCAGGAATCCATCTTTGTAAGATTGTTCAATGAACAACATTTCCATCTGTTGTATTTTAAATGAAAATGGGCTGGTGTTATCAGTGTAAATACATTATTCTGTATTAATAGTCTTTTTCTATCAGAGATTAAAATGGTAAGAATATGGGGGTCCAAATCAAATTTCAAATGTTATAAAATTTCCAGATCTAAATGTTATAGCTTACATATATTTCTAGTGGTAATATTCTTTTGGCTTGCCTTTTTAAAAATCTGTTCCCTGAAAGAAACCATTTCAAAGCCTCTTTCCTGTGGTTCTGTGTCTTTTATATACTTCAACTCATGACTAACTTAAAATTTTTCTCCATTTCATCTGATTAGATCTATCCATTTCCTCCATTAGTCCATTTCACTTTTCCTTTTTTTTTATATAAGGACATTCTGAAAGTTAAATTATTTTTCATTGGGAAAAAAACCCAACCCTCTTTAAACACTTACCTTTATACACTGTTCAGTTCTACAAGTTAGTATTACCATAGCAGCACAATATCACTCTAACTGATCAAACATGTGACACATGGTACCCTCTGCTTCTGCTCAGGCAGTTTGGTAGATTATAAACTAAGCTTTATTTATGGATTAAGGGCAAAGTGACATTTTTGTTGAAATAAAATGTCAAAGGTTGAATGCTCCAGCTTCCATGTTAAATATACAAGAACTGATCTAAACATAAATTCAGTTTTGCTAATGCTGAACATAATACTCCTACCAGGAGTTTTCAGTTGTTAACTCTGAGAATCCTTGCTAACATGCCCAAGTCTGACTAAATTAAAAAAAGCTGGCTGTGGATATATTTTAAACATGAAGTGGGGGGAAGTTGGAGCAGTCATGGTGCTTATGTTGTTTGGGAATCAAGAGAATTGAGCTTCTGCCTACTAAATATTTACCAAATAGATGAAAGAACCAAGAACATGTAGGCAGTAGCACTTTCATCTTTCTGGTGATGGTATAAAGACACATCTTTTTTTGTTTGTCCTTATGGTGCATTAGGAATTCTTAATTCCTCTTAAAAGAGTCCAATAAAAGTTATAGTTAGCTACTCAGCCTGTTTCCTTTCCTTTTAACTTTTTGTTTCCTGCAAATATTTGCTATGTTCAAATCAAACCCCTGACAACATCTTCTGAAGTCTGTGACCTCAGTCCCAGAAACAAGTTTCCAAGAATACTACTTTTCTCTTTTTTAAAAAATTCATTTTCCCTTTTCTTTCCCCCTTCCTGACACCTATACCGACAAACCATTACATTCATCAATATGAACGCTAGTGGGTTCCTCACAAGCTACAAAGTGTTCAGGTGAGCTGTAGATTTGTTCTTAGAAAGACATGATGTTACATGAAGTGCTCAGGAATAAAAATAACATGTTTTCTCTTAATGCTTGATATTTTTGTAGGTTCATCATACTAAGCTGAAATCAACCTAAGGCTGACCATAGATGGAACTGAAGAAAACAGGGCATTTGAGTTCTCTCCCAGGCCTGTGCTCTACCAAGCTGTCTGGATACTGACTACATACAGCTTGTCTGACCTACTTATCTTCATTGTTCCACCATTCTCTTTTCCTTCTTCTGCTAATCAGAAACCAGGTTGTGCTGTTTCATTTATTGCTACATTTTTCACCTTGCCTTTAGGTCAATGCTGGATGATTTATAAGCTCTTTAAAAATAAAAATAAAATAAAAGGAAAAAAAGAAGTCTAAAGCAAAGAGCAACATCAGGCCCAGAACCAGTTTTAACTTCCCAGGTGCAGTTCTCCTGGCTGCTTTCCAAATCCAGTAATTCAGTAACTCAGTGCATAAATGTGATTATAAATGGGAAATATACCCCTTCTACCCACAATTAATTTTAACATCATTTTGCATAGCAGAGAGTCTCAAAATACCTTCTACTGTCCTATTCTCACGAATACAAAATTTGAGTCATCAGAAGGTTAAACCTGCCATTAGAGTAGTTATTCAGCAGGCCTGGAAATTATTTTTGACTTCCAGATCAGTCCTTCGATCACAGGCTTTCTTCAGTGTTATAAAGAACGTCATCTCCGTTGAGTATATAGCATGTATTATTTGTGTAAAAATAAATCACATCTGCACACACAGTGTTAAGCTCTAATTTGCCTCATATTTATTTATTTGACTTCTTTAAAGTGCCTGGTACCTTAGCTTCCATATTGATTTACCAGCAACAACTCTCTACACACAGAATCACAGAATCACCGGGTTGGAAGAGACCCACTGGATCATCGAGTCCAACCACTCCCACAAAACACTAAACCATGTCCCTCAGGGCCCCGTCCACCCGTAACTTAAACACCTCCAGGGAAGGCGAATCAACCACCTCCCTGGGCAGCCTCTGCCAGTGCCCAATGACCCTTTCCGTAAAAAACTTCCTTCTANCAGTGCCGAGTACAGAGGGAGAATAACCTCCCTGGATCTGCTGGTCACACTGTTTCTGATACAAGCCAGGATGCCATTGGCCTTCTTGGCCACCTGGGCACACTGCTGGCTCACGTTCAGCCGGCTGTCGACCAACACCCCCAGGTCCCTCTCCTCCTGGCAGCTCTCCAAACAGACCTCACCCAGTCTGTAGCTCTGCATAGGGTTGTTGCACACAAAGCTGATAGTTCTGTCATTCATTCATTGAACTCTGCAAATAGATTTCAGTTTCATTTTGGTGAAAACTAGCTTGAAATAGATTATTTTATAAAAATCTTGACAGTCTACAAATTTATCTGAGATACACACTGCTTGATATCTTGTTGAAGCCATAAAAAACCCTTCTCTTGTGCAAGTTGCTTGACAGAATAATAGGTTATAGTTTTTTCAAGTATATTTTGAAAACTACATATGACAGCAGAGTAAAAGCCTCAATGTTTACTGCAGTTTTATGGCTTAATTTTCTAATAGTCTACCAATTAGTGACACTTGAAATGTTCCATGTGATAACCTAGTTCCTGACTACGCAACCCTTAATTTTTCCAGCTTGGAAATTGTGCAGTGCAAAATGTAATGAGATAGCAGATCTAATCACATGTGAAACAGCTTAGTGGTGTCCAGCTCTTTCAGCTTCTAATGGTTTCACCTAGAAACCTCAGAAATTTCTAGTGGAAGTCTGCACATCAGTGCCCAATAGGCTTGGTAACCTCCAAAGCCCCTTCAGATATATGCAGAAGTGTCTTCTCTCTGTGCTGTCCTTGATTCTGAGCTCATGAACTACAGGCTGAACTGCCACCAGTGGTTACCTGGTTGCATATCCTGCAGGAAATCTAAGCAAACTAAGCAAAACACTTAAGCATGTTAATTAATCTGAGTTTAGTGAAAAGACAAAACTTGCCTAAGTCAGGTTTATGTTTAAGCATGTTCTAAATGAAAATGACCAGCTTAACAAGGAATTTTGTGCTGGCTCCATGCTCCATGATGTCTCCAATCCCTAAACTATATGTTTGTTTAGGGCTATTTATAAAACATAATAGCCACTAGGTATAAAGAAAGAAGAGAAAATCTTTGTACTAATTACACTACTCAAAAATACAGGTTAAGTAAAGCTGTACAAAATCATAATTGAGGCCAGTGTCTGCATTTACTTTAATAGATACATGTGTATTTTAAAATTCAAAGAGTAATGACAAGTTGACTGATCCTTGATTAAACTTGAACTGTACATATGTCTAATGATTTACCACATCCTGGTGTTTTTATCGAAGGCAACAAATACACTGTACTGTTTAGGTATCCCAAAAGAGTCTGCCTTAGATAGATTTAGGATGCCTTGCAAGCAAGAATAAATTCACCTGCAGCAATGTAAGAGGAAGAGTTGAATGCCTTTTATATATTCTAAAAATTTAAGCTTTTCTAACATTTTATTGACTAATCAAACATCCTCCTATGAAGAAAAGCTATACATCTCAGCAATATGGAACATTCTCTGTGAAAAAGACAATATCAAACATGCATTTCAATGTTATGCAAGCTCATAAAAGAAGGCTACAATAATTTTTCCCTGTTTTAAGGTATTATCAGAATGCCATTCTGTATTCTCCAGTGAAATCTCTAATCAATTTTATAGCCTAAAAAGCATGGGGGGGAGTTAGTTGAACTAAATTAAAACAATTAAAAATGTGTACAGAGCTATCTTGAAAGACTGGGAATATGGTTATCACATACAAATGAGTGTCAATTCACATGCAACCTGAATCAATAATAAAGAAGACAGAAAGGCAAAGAAGAGTGGCAAAGAGGGGAGCTAAGAGGGAGAATGGAAAGGAAAGAGCTGGAAATCATCGTGATTCAGTGCAAATGAGAAATTACTAAACTGGCTGTCTCTTCCTCACAAAATCAGTTCCTAGCAACTTTCTGTTTTAGTTTCAAGAAGTCAAGGATTTCAAAAAAAGTAGAAATTACAGGAAAAAAATGCTGCTTTCCTGTACTTGTATCTAATGCCTTTATATCAAAGCTGATGGATAATCAGGACTCTGGTCATTGCATCCTTTCCATAAGTATTGGTGCTGGCATAACAAGGCCTGCATGATCAGTAGACTCCACACTGGATGCTTTCTTTTGGTGACCCTGTGTGCATCTTTTCTCTAAGCCTTACTTACATCTTTGCATATTTCCTACAGAACTAAGGTTATTGTGACCGACTTAGTGTTTGTCTCCCCTTGATAAGGTGAGGAGGAGTGACTTTAGAGTTTCACTGGGACTTTCAAAGATCATTTAAAATCGTGTAACTGGGAATTACTGAACAAGTGGGAAGAACCACTATTCTCACTGAAAGAAAGGCTAGTCGAGCTAAGCTTTTACCCATACTTCTGCTGTCGATTAAGTAACTTTTTGTTTGGTTGGGGGTTTTGCCTCTATATTTGCCACTTCCCAGCAGGGTAGAAGGGAAAGGTCCCTTCACTTTTGAAAAGTGTATAATCTCAGTTTCTCTGGATTAAAATTTACTATCATAACCTTGTTTGGTATCACACTTTATTAGTATTAGCTCACACTTTGTCTTTTTCTTTATTTTGACCCTACTGCCTTGTTTCTTACGCAGAGGTCTCATGCTTTCATCCTTTCCTGCTGGCAGAGTGGAAGTACGTAGCTCCTTAATGAATGGCTTGCACTGTGTCCAAGGAACAAGCAACAGCACCCCAAATTAGCTCGTGGCACTGCAGTCATTTTCCCTTTCCAGAGCTCTCCTTTTTGTTCTATAACAGACATGCTTCTTTTTGCTTGTTTGGTTTTTCCCTTGTCTTTGTGAGGGTTGGTGGGGTTATTTACCCAATTCCTGTTTCCTTGTGGTCTTTTGTTGTATACCAGCCTGGTTAAAACCAATTATGCCAGAGGAGCAGCTTGTTCAGCCTCCACTGCCGCCACCAGGAAAATCACCATTTACTTCATTAGGAGCCAAATGAAGTGAAACAGGCTATGTACATCTGTATGGTCACATGAGTTTGGATTAAACTTTGGAGCACAGCGCTGCCGTCACGCTTCACCCAGTGACAGTGCACATTCCACCCTCCCCTCGGGGTGCAGCAGCCACAGGTGCCCTGGGGGCCAGGAGTTATGGGAGCTCCCTCCTGGACAGCAGAGCAGGGTTCATCCCACCACCCCGGCCAAGGAGCAGGGCAGGATCATTAAAGCCCAGGCCCCCAGGCTGTCATTAAAGCCAGGCCCCAGAACGCCCCAGGGCCTGGCAGCACACACACCCTCCCGGTCACCCCCCGATTCCACCCTGGAGCAAAACAACCTGCTCTCTTAACAGGCAGGGGAGAGGAAAGCTGACTTTCAGAGGGGCAGACTCATATTTCCATTCTGAACTTACAAGCTGCAGGTCACAATCTCAGGCTGCTTTTGAAAGTCCTACAGATTTTTCTTCTCAATATTGTTTATTTAATTACTTGTCCTACAGATTTTATTTACTCCTAGATGAGGAATCTTATGGGGTTTGCCAAAGAACTGCAGTGGGCATAAGAGAAGAATGGCTCAGAACAGCCTGATATTTAATCACAGGCTGTAAATATCTTTTACAGACTTCTCTGTTTGCAACTGTTGCTAAGCATGGAAATTACTGAATTAGTCAGCTTCATTTGTATATTTGTTAAGGGAGAGATTGGCACATTAATTAAATTACATTTCAAGTCTGGGGATAATAAAGCTATGTATTCCCACTGCAAAAGTAAAATAACGCAATTAAAAATAAAACGATAGCAAATATACCAAAGGTAAAGAGTCAAACTTTGCCAAAGTCTCTTTCTTCCTCTCCCTAGGGTTGTAGACGCACAGCAACAAAAGAAGCACAAATAATTTTAGGGCGGGGGAGAATGGCTTTCCCAGCTCCTGCCAGTTTGGTCAGCAAGCAGTCAGCAAGCAGGAGGGTAGTCAAGGAGAAAGCTAGCAAGAGTTGCTGCTACAAAAAAAAAAAACAACATTGTATCTTAAGCAGGAGCTCGCAGTGCAAGTGGAATCCAGAGTTTAAGTCTTATCAAAGCACCTTGAAAGAGAACTGGAAGCCTCTCTGAGGTCCAAACAAATACGTATTCTTAATCATTACCAGTTTTCCTGAATTCTGTTGCTTGCTCATCCTCCCCTAAAATATTTTGGTTTGTGCAGCAGATTCAGCTCTGCAGTCTTTACACTTGAAGATGTGACAATTTTTGTGGTTTGTTTGAATCGGCAAAGCTTTTAACATGTGAAAAGGAAAGAATATTTATTCTGGCTTCAACTCCTCTCTCCAAAGCACCAGAAGTGCAAGACTAATGCCTCTGATTCTTTCTCACACACTGGAATTTTGCATTTCTATGTCAGCTGGGCCTCCCTGCCCACAATCCCCGAAGGCTGAGGTTCACCCAGAGTACAACAGAAAATCGTTTGCGAGCAGGTTGCAACTGCAGCATTTTGTTTCAGTTCTGGGATCTATGTAGCTTCTGCTTCAATATTATTCTGAGATTTACATTTTTATCTTGACTTTAAGTTTCTAAGTGAGCAGCATTTTTGTTCTGAAGATAGTTTTCCCTGGTATTCATTACAATTGGCTATGCTTTGAGTATGTCAGGAGCTTAGTCAGCTGTTAGTGCAACTGAGACTTGTTTTTCTTCTTTTTATCCCTCTCAACCAGTGGAAAAAGTTTCCTGTTGCTCTCCCTACTGACGTTTGATATCCTGTTTCCAACTGATGTACATCTTTAACTTTTAAAGAACAGCATGTTAGCTAGCTCTGTTACTTATCACTCATTTTGTCTTCCTTGAGTTTTTTGGTTTGGGTTTGTTTTTTTTTTTCATTGCAAGACTCTTTTGGAGGTGCTACTTCTCAGGGGAATGACATTTTCTAACCCAACTCCCTCTTCTATAATTAAAAAAATCACATTCTCATGCTTTGCAACATTATATTTATTTAATCTGCAGAATTAAAATGCTTACAGTAAGCAAAGTAGCCAGTCAATAGATTTTCTGAATGTCCAAGTAATATTGTAATGCAAAAAAATAGGGAACGAGAGATGTTTCCATTTTCTGTTGAAGTGGTTTGCACTCTAGTTTGTTTTGCTGATAATTATCTTTCTTCTTCTTTTTTTTACCAGAAATAATCTTTCTAGCACCAACAGCAACTACCTATATTGTAAAGAAACATTAAAGTTGATGCTGGAAACCAAATTATGGCAGAAAATATTTTCTCCTACAATAACATCTTCCTTGCTTACTCTTTTATAAAGCAAATTCTTTAATTGCTTCCAGAAATATTCTGGTTTCTGCTCTTCTCTGGTATATTTCAACTTTGCCTTTTTTATCTTTGTGGTGATTTTCAGCATTCTTACCTCAGCTAGCTGCTCAAATCTGATCCTCATTATTCACTAGAAGTTTCCATAAAGAAAGTAAGGCTTCTTTTAGAAAGATAAGCTCACAAATAAGAGGTTTTACCTGGTCAAGAGAGCATGGCAAAAATCTGGTTTTCATATGGGAAGGATCACAGAGCAGAACACAAATACAAGAAGAAAGCACACTGTAGATGCAGTTGCTTAAACCACAAACAGGATCAGAAAGAGGTTAGATGATTAAATGTAATTAGTACAGGATTTGGGTTTTTTGAATACTGTGTTGGGAAACACACTCTAATATTAGGTGGTGGGGGAAGGAAATAATAGAAAAAATGCATGATACAGAAGTTTAGGCTCAAAGTTAAGGAAGCAACTGAAACAGACCCAGAAATAGCTGTGGAGATGTGCTACTTATCTTGTCGAGCTAATTTTGCAAAACCCTGAAGTTAATTCCAGTTTGATATGAGCAAAAGATGTTTCTGTGTGGACACGAGGTGAGTGAAAGCAGTAAAGGCATTTAAAAAACAAGATAGGCTGTTTCCACAGACATAGCCTATGGAAATCTTTTTCAAAAACTAATCACTACTTTTATGTCCCTTATCAGCAAAACATGGAATTCACTCTAATAAAACTTACCCTAACCAAACTCAGAATAAATTAAAGAAAAGCATTTTTAACTGATAGGTGTATGGAAAATAATGCTTTGGGCAGTTTAGGTAAATTTCGTGGCTGAATAATTTTATGGCTGATAATAACACCTACAGCTACTGCACATACCAAGGTAATGATAATTAAGATAAGAGTAATTAAATGTTATTCTTGTAGGGTATAAACTAAATTGGCAAAAGACAGGAGGTAATTTTTTCTTCCAAACTTTGTTTATTATTACACTGCTTATATTTTTAGGGATTAAAATACATTCACCTGAAATGGTATCCTCTGGATTTCAGATACTGCCAATAATAGAAGAGTGGATCACTGATATCGTCTGGTATTGGATTATTTTTGGTGTACTCAGTGGAAATGCACAAGCAGAAATCCATAGAAAGAACAATGTATTGTATTGTGTATATAGTCAAAAGTATGTTAAAACATTAATGTAGGCATCTTCAGTACATTTTTAATTTACTAGCTCGGTGCTCCATAAGTATAAGAATCTATTTCTACATTGAGTATTCAGAACACATGCTGCTGCACATCGGCATGGAGATCTGAGAGAAAGAGGGAGTTTTGCTGCCTCCAAGCCATTCTGCTCTCTTAATGAGCTCCCTAGCCCTTTACGGAATGCTGAGGAAATCCAGATCCTCAGAGGCCTCTGCATAATTCTCAGTGGGTTTGTTTGTTTGTTTGTTTTTTCACAAAAGCCCAGCTGTGTATCAACTAGTGCTGCATGGATAGGACACACGTGGATTAGCTTCTAGTTTCTATACCTCTGTTTTTATAATTGTACCCTGATAGAGCATTATTCTGTCTTTATAAACTTGCCTGCCACACAAATACTACATGCCTGGCAAAGAGGCAAAAGGAATCCTATGATGTATCAGGGAAGATAGACCCACCTGGGACTCCTTACAGATACAGAGATAGATGGAATATAGAACTAGGACGATTATAGCATGAAGCACTGTTGAGGCCTCATCTGAAGTACCACATCCAGTTCTGGTCCCATATGTTAAAAAAATGGAACAGGTATGGATAAAGAATAACATCATCATCAGGTAAATGGAGACTCCCATTCTCTTGTAAGAGGTATCTGGATCTTGGCTAGTTTCATCTCAGAGAAGAAAAGCTCTGTGTGGGCAGAACCACTCATCACACAAGTTTCTGGACAGATGTATCCTAAAGGGAAAAGGTCCATTTAAGCTAAAATTATAATAGTAGTGCATGCAAAATAGGCATAAACTACTATTGGCATTCTAGTAGGAAATTTCTAATTATGCATGAGGTTCTGAAACAACCTTCACATATGAGTAACAGAGAAGAAATCTTAAAAAAAGCAACAAGCATAGATAAATCACAAGAAAAGTAATAACTCTGTCCGCTTTGATACTGAATCAACTGTAATAATCTTTTTAATGTAGGGTAGTATATTATCTTTAATAAATACCAGGCATTCTTGTGTGTTTATTCTCATCAGAGAGGGAAGTGGAGTACAAGAGCTAGTTAGCTGTACTTTAAATTCAGCCTCCTGCTGTTTTCAGTCGTTGCCATTTGGAATGAAAAGGGTTAGGCACAGAAGCACAACCCAGCCTACACATAGCCCACCCCTAGTTACAAGTTTTGATACTTTCCCATACCTGACCGTATGGTTAGCTAATGTGGCTAAAAGAGCATCATTCCTTTCCATGTTATTTTTCATCTGCATCAACTTCAACTACTCGATTTCATTCATCACAATTTAGACGCTGCCAGTTAACAAAGCTGTGAGTGAGAATTGCATTTGACCATGTACCAAAGTACTTTCACTGACTACACCAAAGAAAAATGTATGCAGTCACCAAGAACATAAAATGAAACCATGACGCATATCTGGTTTATGAGCTGAAGGTTCCCTTTCCTCTGGCAGCCATTCAATATAACAGATAGATTTGAAATATAACTTCTGTAACAGTCTGCTCTGATACTGAAGCTTCAGTTTGACACTGGAAAAGATCATAGGTGCAAAGGTTGCATCTGAAAGACTGCTGTAACTTCTTTGCTACATACAGATAACAAAAAGCGTCCATGGACACAATTTTATATGCTTATCTAACAAGCATCAATGAGCAAGAAAACTTGCTAGACGTGAATTACAACATACAGGCAAATATCTAAAATTGCTGGGGGAGTCATTATCCTTTCTGCATTTTTCTGTTAGTTCCCCCAGTCACTCCCAAACAGATTTTGCCTGAGCCTTATAATTCTCACCCATGCTTTGGACTCTCTACGGCACCAAGCTAAGCATTCCTGGCTCAGAGGAGTAATTAGAGTACACGATGATCAAACAGATAAAACAAGTGCATCTCAAACACTTAACACAAGCATTACAATTACTGCCCATGGAAAACAAGCTGTATGCTTTCAGGAGTTTCCCCCTTGGCCACCTACTCTAGAAGCACTACAAGTACTTCCACCACACCAACTACCCATCCTGTATCAGTAGCTGTAAGTAAATTAAATAAGGCCATCCACAGTGTAACTCATCTATTGTGATAGCTCACACACTGTCTTATCTCAGTGACACTTAAAAAGCTAAAACAAACACTCACTATGTGCATGTTTTTGTAATGTAAGATCTTGCACAGCACATAACACAAGAAATAGGTCTCAAATGTTATTTGAGACAGTTCGTGCTTTTAAAACTAGAAGCATCAATGCCATCAAACTGTTTCCTCACACATGCAAACAACAAGGTTAAAATAATACCATGTCTGTCCTAATTTCAAAACAATCCTCCAAAATGAATTGAAGGCTGATGAAGTGATTAATCTGTTGATTTAATGCACTGAAGCTTGCATAGTTCATTGAGATAATCTCTGACATAAATGGAAAATTACTGGAAAGGAAGGCCACAGATAAAATATACTACAGGTGACAGCAGTTAACTCTATAGGGATTTGGAAGCTGTATGAGTATTACGCCTTCCAAAATTCAAAGTATGATCTTCACATTGTTCACAGCTCTGCCTTGCAACAAATTCTTGAATTGGTTGACCTTTGCAAAAACTACATGGAGGCTTGTTTTTGAAAACCAGTTACATCAACCTTGCTTTCCTTTGTTCTGTAGAGGGTTCAGGAGTCACAGCAACAAAATCAGGAAAACAAGCAGGCTTTCATATGTTCTTCAGTCAGTTGTGTGACACTGCAAGACTCGTAGTGTGAAATTCAGACACTAAATTAGAAAACATGTTTAAAAATTAGGGTGGATGTACTAGAATACTGTTATTTCTCCTTACCTCTTTTGGACTGTTAATATTAGCCAAAGCAGGTCTATTCTTAGTCCTTACACTTAGTAATGGCAAGATAGCAGAGATCTCTCCTACTCTAAGAGCCTTAACTGCAAGATACAGCTCTTATGGGATGGCAATCACATACTTGTGTATGTGAAAACTATTCTGAACCACTGTAGAGATTTTTATTTTGTTCTCCTTTAAAATACAGCAACTTATCTCCTTATTTTGTATTAAAACCGATGTATTTTTTTTAATTTAGCAGAATTTTCCTAGCTGCCTAATGTTTTAGTAACCCCCAGCAGCCTACTTGCCTTAAATTCTAACCTTAATAGCATACCCTTATGATGGCACTGAACACAACACAATTACACCAGCTCAAATTGCCCTCACCAGCTTGTACCCACCCTCCTTTGCAATCCTTTCCACCTCTATCCCACAGGCTTTAGCTGTGAGTGTCCAAGATGAGCACTAACGTGTATAGTTTTTATAAAACCACGTGAGTTGTGGGAAAAGTCTCACCTGAGGCCCCTGCAGCTTCTGCCACCCTCATCCTCCTCCCAGGGAAGGAGCTGGGTGATGCCCCAAGGCCCCTGCCCTTGCTTTTTCTTTAGTCATTGAAAGCTCTGGTGGGCTAACTGCTACCAGCCTTGCAGATCATGACCTCACCTCGCCACCTTGTCTTGACTGTCTACCTACCTCATCACTATAAACTCAACTGGAATTACCAGACTGTTGACTGCCCCCTGTTACCATCGCTAGACCAACTCAGTTCTTGTTGGGATGTGGTGGGGCTGCACCCTAGTGGATGATGCCATTGCCCCTGCCTGCATTACTGTAACCCCTATCTCCTGGCTTGCCTGATTAAAGTCTGCATTGAACTTTTATGCATTGGAAGACAGCCATTTTACAGACATACAACGTATAATTAAGTGATATATTTAGCATATATTTCTTAAGTTGTGCTGTCCATAATCATATTTGCTCATAAAATCAAAGCAGTACCTCCCTCAGCTGCTATCAAGACAGTCCAAGGTTATGATCATAATTCTCCTTTACATAAAAGGAGAGAAAGGCAGAACAAGCCTGATAAATGAGAATTTTTTTACTTTGAAGGTAGTTTGAAGACATTGTCCTCACATTTCAAAAGCTCCATAAATTGCCACTAACAATGTCAAATGCAGTATCAAACACAACTCTGTCAGGAATGAAGATAGTACTCAGAGAACAAGCACAGATGACAGGATCCAACTTCAGTTAGCCAAGTTTTACTCTACAAGCATTTTTACTTAAGAAATAAGGTAATAAAGCATTTACTCAGTGGCTAGTAATGAAGAGTGAACTGGATTAATTCACAGTAATAAAGAATGGGTCAGTACCGAGACCATCCATCTTCTCTCCTTTTCACTCCACATAATACAGTTGTATGTATCCAGCACTATATATAAATCAGGATTTTTTTTGAAGAGCGTTTTGTAGGGCTTCAGTAATGCTGCAAGTCTTTAACTTCTACGCTTTCTCTGTGAACAGACTTCGTTCTGACCCTTAGGGGGACTGAGGGATGCTTACAAGAACAGTGATATGACTGCTACAGACAAAAAAAAAAAAAAATTGCATTGCTACAAGTAGTCATCTTGATTGCTCCAGTAACCCATCAGCCACGGCTAGGACAACTCTCTTGTATTTTGGACTTCTGTGCTTTCACATACAGCTTAAGTTTTTATCACCAAGACCATCAAGAGCTGCTCCATCCCAGAGAGTCCCAAATCCTGTAGCAGCAGCTCTCTTCTCCTGCTTCACCACATCAGGAAAGCCACAAAGCATGTTCTCAGCAGAAAACATAAAATGCACGTGGGACTTCTGTTTGGGTCCTCCCACCAACGCCCTTTCCCTGAGGGCTCTGGATGAGAACAGTTTCTTCTACTTGTTCATCTTTTTCCCCATCACTGTATGCCTGTAGGCAGTTTTTCTATCTAGCTTGTGAACTGCTTCATCTCATAGCAATCACAGTTCTCCCTGCTGTTTCCACACGATGTGTCATGATTACTTTGCTCAGCTGAGCTTGACTGACATTTTCTGCAGCAGTAAAACTTACTTTTCACAACAAATTGAATGGTGATGTAAAGTGGGTTAGAAGGATACTACTTTTGGTTTACAGTTTAAGTGTCTAACCATACCAGCCTGAGTTCGGAACCTAGTTTTTCTGCTTTCCACGTACTAATGGAGGAGACAGAATTCAGATCAGTAGCCTCTCTGTCTCCTGGGGCTGGGCATGAGAGTTAAACTCTTAAAATAAACAATGTGAACCCCTCAGTGTCAGATGTTTTGCCAGCAAATATCATCAACTCTTACACTTTAGTAAGAAGGTGAATACAGATCTTCATATGCTGCTGAAAACAAAACTCAGTGAATTTGCTTCATGAAGGTGTTTTTACTGTTTATACATAAAAAAACTTTAATGTTTAATAACCCACATCATCATGTCTATTCCAAATGGAGCACAAGAAACGAAAGCATCACGTGGTTATTAAGAACTGCATTCATTCCGCATTTTAGAACGTGTTTTAGGATACAAAGATTTATTGTTTTGATTGTAATCCAATTTAATCTCTTTAATGCACCAGGAAATAACTTGCATATCTTGTGAAGGATCTTGAAGACTATAGATAGTTTATGCAGAGTTACTATACTTAAAACAGTCTCCTACAAGACACAGTCTTGCAGAGCAGTATGTATGTAATCCTGCTGCCTGTGCTATAGCTGTTGATGAAATAAACTATAAGGATCATAGCTATAACAAGCATTAACCTATTTCACAATTTCAGGATCATCATCTTTGATCCTGACAGCAATTTCTATATGTATATTCATTAATATTTCCATGTTTTCTGATGGGACCTAAAGTAACAATCTATTACATTTATACAGCAAAAAGGGAGAGAAAATACCAATGATGTTATGCAGAATAAAAAAACACCCTCAGCAAATATAATCTTTTATAATAACTGTAAGTGTAATACATACTACCATCACCATTAAATATTTAATTTCTTTGTCTCAACTCAAAAGGATGAAGTGCAGAAATATTGAAAGTGTCACTGAAGGACTAATTATCTTCTAATGATATAAATTATTCTGCTGACAATTACATTTAATTAAATTATTACCTAGGTGTTGAGTAATTAAGTAGGGGTTTGTAAGCGTGAACCACTCTGAATAGCTATTACTATGCTGCTTGTAACTAAATATCTTTGTTAGAACACATGTACACAGGATTCTCCTGCAATCTCAGTGAACTGGTATCCTAATTATGCCATTGTCACTCATTGCTCATAAAATGCAGAGTCACGTGCAAAGTTATTTCCCTCACAGAACTATAAGAAAGAGAAATGATATCCAATTACTAGCTGAGAACATGACATCAGATCTAGTTGTTTGATTCTCCCAGTAGGTAATTGCATACATTCCCGTGTTAGTGAATATTTATTTTATCCAATTTCTTTTAAGTCTATATGGAAATTGAGGCCTTCCATACAGCAATGAGAGCACGAAATGGAATATTTTGATAGTGCTCTGTTCTTATGAGCTGTTTGATATGGACTGAATCCCAAACTACTGAAGTCAACAGAAGATTTGACTCAAGTAGATCATTGGAAAAATGTCACATTCAAAAGCATACGAACTCTTGAAATCTCTTTCTCTAAAGGAAACACTTTAATTTGATATCCAGGAAACAAGCATATATAAAAAAATTCAGAAATACAGTTTTAGTACTAAGACATATTGGGCCTTATTTTTATCCTCTTAAAGTAAGCCTGGATATTCTGCATTTCTATTTTTCTTTAAAGGACAACCAGGTTTTATTCAGTTTGCAAGATCTGCATGGGAATGATATTTTATAATATCATTACAATTAAAGAGTTTTCACTGTATAAGCTTTTTTGAAATATACATATTATAGGATATTAGCATGTTTATCTGGATCTGACTTCCCGTTTTATCACAGGTACAGTATTTGAATTTCCTGACAAAGTTTACCTTTGAAAATTAATTCCAAGACACTATATCCAAGTAAGTTCTGCATGCTCTTTCTGTATGATATAAAATAATAGACTATTTTATAATATATTACTAATGTCAGCTGAATTTAGTTCTGTTAGTCTGGGAATGACTGATTAGATTCAGGGCAAAAGTAAACCAGCTGTGTATACCAATGCTCACATCATATACTTTAATTCCATTAGGGAAAACACTTATTATGATCATCTGATTTTTCTCTAGTAGTTGCAGCTTCAAGATTAAAAACCATTTACCATGCATAAACCATGCAGCTTTAGTCGAAACAATGTAAAGTCAGCAAAACTGAGCCTATAACACCCAAGTAACTGAGAGTCAAAATGAACTCAAGCACTAAGTTGCCTCTTTTGATTGACTGCCTTTGCAGCTCTTTCACCTGCTGTCCCTTCCCTAGGCTTCTGCTCTTCACCTGTTTTGCACTGGGAGGGAAGGAGGGAGGGGGAAAGAGGGAGGGAGAGGGAGAAGGGAAGAAGAGGGGAAAGGAAGGAGAAGTAGGGGGTGACAATGAGGTGACAATAATGGCAGATTGGAGCTCACCCACGTTCACTTTCCAACTACATGTAGCGCTCATCCTTGTAAGGCCATGAACCCTTTTCTTTTTTGTTCTCACTCATAGGTTAACAAAAAAAAATTGCAGTCTTAGTGATGGGAACTACAGATTCTAAGAGGTCCCAATGACAAGTAATTAATAAACGCCTGTCTTTGATAATTTGCTTAATGATTAACTCTCATTTCCATTAGTCACATGTACATATTTACGGCTGTAATTTGTCCTGCTCAGACTACCATGCTTTCCTTATCATGCCTTATATAATAAAGACTCCTTATAATAGCAGGAATTTGTTCAGATTGGTAGCAATAGGCATCAATACTGCTTTTAATCTTCTGTTTAAAAAGGCTAACTAAGGTGAGCTGCTGCAGCGTGAATCAGACACCTCAGTAATGAAGGCTTGTTCTTCCCAGGAGCCTAAAATAAAACCCATGTCTTCATTTCAGTGAGTGTGTTTCATCGTACTGATTTTATTGAGACTGGAGAGGGGCATTATAACATGTTTAGCTATGATTTGTTTGTTTAAGTTTAAATGAACTATTTTGCTTATAACATGTTTTGCTATGCTTTCCTATTTGAAGTTTTCAAGTAACTATTTCACTTGCATTATAACAATGCTTCAATTGTTTAAGTCTTACAGTAGCTATTTCACTTGGAGAAGCACATTTTGTTCTTGATAATGAACATCTGTTGCTGGTGCCTAACAAATTAAGCCAGTTAATAAGGAATAGTGCAATGATAAGAGAAACAAGAATTTGTTAGGACGAGGATAGGAGGAAGAAGAACCAGCTAAGACCAGATGCAACCTCGAAGAGGTGCCCAAACTGTCTAAGAGTGTGTGCAAGAAGTAAAGCTGAAAAGTTCACTGTGAAGAAGACTGCGAGCCTTCTTCCAGAAGCCCCCAGCCCAAGACCACCAGAGGGCAAGGCGCGTGTGCCAAAGGGAGAGAACTTAAGTAAATAAATTCCAGGAAAATATTATAATATATACACCTGTTCCAGAAAATGTAATGAACATACATGCATTAGTTTAATAAATAAGTGACCCTTTTGTTTCTTGGTGTGCAAGCTGGGAGGAGCTATCCCCCTTGGACCTGGCATGTCAAAATAAAACATACCTGCTTTATAAATCTTCCCAAGTTATGGAGTTCTACCCGCACTTCAGGACAAGATTTCACTCTGTATCTTTTAAGCTGAGAGTAATTAGGGATGCAATGCCACATCAAATACACACAGGCAATAATAAACAGTAGCAATCAGGGTTTTGCCCCTATTTAAATCCTTGTAGTGGACCTATAACATGGCACACATAAAGCAGAAATGGTTTGGGTTTTTTTCTGGGATGCAGTGGTCCTTTATTAAGAATATATATAAAACTATATATCACTCTGGATATAGGACCTCTCTGAGCATTATTGAAAATATTTTTGGATCAGTGTCCTGCAGATTTCAGCCAGATTGCTTTAAAACACATAATTCTACAAAGAAATATTAGGATTTCTCTACAATTGGTAACAGCTGACAAAGACTCCTGTTGCAACTACTTATCACAGTAACTGCAGTAGAGATCAAGCCAGAATATTCTGTGAATGCAAACAGGCAAAAGCAGATATAAAGCATCTTCAGTGTGTTTTAACAAACTAAAAACCTTTTAATTCATTTTTGTTCAAATAAGCTCAATGCAACATAATCTAAAAGCATTTTTTCCCCATGGTTAGGACACAGTCCATCACATCTCAGGTCACGTTAAAATCTGAGGAAAGCCTAGACCACCATCTTCTAATCTGTATGCTGAAGGTGACTAGTAAGCAAATATAACTGAAACCTACCCTGAAGTGATGCATCACCAGATTGAAGTTACAGGGAAACTTTTCTTTGGAGCACCAATTTCTAAGTTAAGGGTTCAATACACACATCTATAACAAAGGAAATCTCTCTGTTGGAAATTCAGGCATACACTCAGCCAGCAGTTAAGCAGAAAAGAAAGCTGAAACCAAAATGCTATCATATCTACAACAACCGGGAAAAAAGGGATACATGTATATTTACACTTTCATGGTAAAATCTCCCACACAGAACTCTCCTATTTTTTATGTTACTCACTGTTCCATACAAGATGTCTTCAGTATAGTAATTAGCAACGTTCTTAATTTGTGAAGTTTGATTACAATGCCATTTAACACATGACAACTTTTGCTCAAATAAGATGATGCTGTTATTTAAGCATATCACTCTTGTTATCTTGCTGAAACATAACACGATCTGCTAAAACATCTCTTGAAAGCAGAAAGGAAAAACCTCAACAAGAAGCAAAGTGGGTACTAAAGTGCAAAGTCAGATGTCACATCTTTTACTTTCTCCATATAATGAATATACACCACTTAAAATTTTCTGTGGACTTCTGGCATGAATACGATGGAGAAAGTAACATACTATTGCTTTAATGTCAGGTATATCCATTATATTGAATATCATTTGCCTAAACCATTTAATGCTATTTTAGATGCCTCAAATACTTTATATATTCCAGGGCTTTAACACAACTTTCAGCCGAGTCCCTTTTACCTTTCACTTTCTGAAAGTCCCTGCTGGCCATAAAGAACAGGAATGCAACATGTTCAGTAACATATTAATTTACAAAAACAGGCATCATTCTGCCAGTACAGAAAATCCTCAGCCCTAGACCAGGTATAATACACTAAGCAGGTTTCTTAATGCATTAAATCATATCTAACTGATTCTTCCAAGTATCTTAAAAACCAGATTTGAACTGGTTCTCCAGAACAGGCATTTTTCTCATTTCTAGTCCTTCGACCTCTAAAATCTTCCACTGAAAAGCTGGATCCTTAGACAGAATTTGAGAAAGAAATATTGCATTAATCCCTGTATTTAATAATCCCAGAGAAAGTTCACTAAGCAACACTGGTAAAGCTTCCCTGAAACTTTATTTCCTCCTTGAGATACTGCACTGTAAAAAAACCCACACTAACAAACAAACCAAAACAACATGGCATATTCAGAGTATCTCCAGATGAAATTTAAAAGAATGTTCAGAGGTACTAGAAAAGACTTACGAAGATTGAAAAAAAATATAGTTACTTATTTCAAACAAGTCAATTAAAAAAAAAGTTAGATGGCAAGTCCATAAAAAAACAAACATAAAAAGCTTTGCATGAATAAAGGGAACAATCATTCCTTCTCTTTCATAATCCAAGAAATAGGAGACCACAAGTGAAATCAGTTTGTAAGTTTAGAATAAAAAGGAGTTAATTTTTCCCAAAGCAGGTAGATAACTGCTGGATTATTTTTGGCCTAGATGCTATAAAGTAAACAACAACAACAACAAAAAGATTACTTAAAAGAATATGTACCAGTTATTACTAGTTTAATCCAGTAAGAGTCTTCTGTTTCTAAAGGAATAATCTGTTCTCTAAATTCAGTGGAAAAGAGAAGAACAGATTTGTATTTCATCACAACTCCTCACCTCTTTCTCCCCTCCGTTTTAACTTTAGAAAAATATTTTTTAAAAAATTGAGAATAAGAAACATGGAAGTGGTCTATCTGGGAAGATTAAGAGGTCCTTAAAAGTCAGGAATACCGCAGGTTTACAAGAACTTGCCTGGAAGAGCATACCGTGTTAAATATTCTCTTAAATGTTCCCCTTTGAGCAAGCATCTGCTACAATAATGCTTTAATTGTTTGAGGAGTGCCCCTAATTGTAGCTATTGCATGTAACGAGGCAGTACATTTAGCTCGGTATTCACTGAATTAACAGGCCATTAGTCAGGCAAATTGTCCCAATCTTCCGTGAACAATAAATAACTAGCTCTGGAGTTCTGTTTGGTGTGCTCAGTGACTAAGAAGGGTTTAGGAAGGCCCTAGCATCACAAACGTGTTTAGTCGAGCTACCTACCCTAAAGAGACAGAACTAAACTACATTTGTGTCCTTTTGCAAATTAAATAAATGTTTTTTTCAAGGATTTGTGTCCTTATAACCTGAAAAAGTTTTCTACATATTACAAGACATGCTGTAAAATTGCACTAACCACTTGATGTTTCCTAGTGATTCTTGCACTGTAACATAGCTACCTAAAGAAGCAAAGAAACAAGTGTTCTGCCAGAAAAGATATGATAAAGTTTACTTTGATGTTGCTTTTACTTGTTTGTAGCCAAGAACTTACTTTACACTCCGTAAACCCTGGGCTGTAAAGCCAAGTACACCACCAAGTATTGAAGCCGCTCTTCCCAACACGGGCAATAGAGAATGTTTTTGCAGTCCCATCTTCTCCTACTGGTTTCCTATGCTAATAGGGAATTTAAGACACAAGAGAGCCTATGTTAACAAATAATGTAGTGGACCTGTTGCCCATCTTTGGGGTGAAACAATGCTAAGGACCTAGCCACCACGTCATGCACAATTTGAGAAGTTTAGTTTCATACTAATTTAATTTGGTGCCACAACTCAAATGCCTTTAACAACTAGAATGCACCCGTGTACTGCTAGCTTATGCTTTGCAGTGCAGTCTTATCCAAATGAAATATTCAGTTCACATGCTCTGTAACTGCTCGATTATGTCAGCCAAAACAACATTTAAGCAAGTGAAATCAGGAGATTTAATTAAAAAAACGTGTTTCTGGTCTAACCCCAAACCCTAACATTAGTAGCATGTTTTCTGATTTTGGATTCCCTTGCTGGGTCTGCGATTTTTGCTCCTCTCCTGCCTTGGGAGTAGTCTCATTGCAGTACTGCACTCAAACCAGGACGCATGAGGAAGAAACATGCATCTAGCTTGTTTATAATTTACTTGGATATGATGAATGCTAACAACAACAGTGTGAAATGTTTCAAAGATAACTTAAAAGCAAGGTGGAGAGAGCATATGCTGTATTAGTAAACCTACATGTAGCTGGCTGGAGGACAGATAGCAAATCAATGTCTAGATCATCTTTGTGCCACACGCTACTGTGTTTCGTTTATATGCTTTGTGTTTACAGTATCACATTCCATCCCATAACATTATTTAGTCTTTTTGTAAGATTAGAAAGAAGGGAAAATAATCCAACCAGATCTACTATTTGGCTCAACACCTTTAGACTGCCTAATTAAAACACAAGGGCTCCTTTATATTCCTGTCGACAACCAGGCCAGCGGTACCAGGGATTCTCAGAGACCCTGGTTCTGCGCTGTCGGGCACCCACACACAGCTACCCACCTGATGTGTCTCCTGGCCACCCCACTCTTTCGGATTGTCCCAAGCTTCCACAGCCCCAGTTCCTAAACACAGAGCTTTTCAGGAATCAAAAAGTCAAAAACTGGCTCCAAGAACTATATAAAATCCTATTTCTGATAACTAAATTCCATTTAATCTATTCATAATCCCTCAAATACTGCAAATGTTTGTCTTTGATTAAGGAAAATAAACCCCCAAACCACGGGGTGTGGTTTAAATCCTTTGCGGGACTCTTCCACCGAGCTCCTGGGGATCACGGAATGCTGCGGGTTGGAAGGGACCTTGAAGACCATCCAGTTCCAACCCCGCTGCCACGGGCAGGGGCACCTCCCACTGGATCCGGTTGCTCCAAGCCCCATCCAACCTGGTTTTCAAACACCTCCAGGGATGGGGAATCCGCAGCTTCCTGGGCAAGCCGGGATGGATGCACGCGCGTTCCCAGACCCTCCTTCCACGGCTCCTCAAGCCCCCGGCGGCATCGGACCCTCGCTGGGGGCAGGCTGCAGGCAGGGACCTGGCCGCGCGGGGGCGCTGACGGCGGCCCCGCCTCATCCTACCGCTGCCCATCGATGATTCGATGCTCAGGCGCCCCGACTTCCCCCGGAGGCGCCGCCGCTGCCGCCGCCACAGCGCTAAAGGCGCGGAACCCATCGAGGAGTCGGCGTTCGACTTCCAGCGATCTCGCCGCCATCTTGGCGTGGGGGAGGGCGGTACCGGTAGGGCCGAGCCGGGCGGGGGGAGCGGGGGGGGAGGGCCGCCCGCTCCCGGCCCCAATTCCGGCCTCAACCCCAGTACCGCCGTACCGCTCGTCCGCGGTGGTGACACGGTGAGTAGCGCATGCGCCCAGCAGCTGTTCTCGGGAGGGGCAGTGCTGCTCGCCGCGGCGCATGCGCGCCCCCCTCACCAACCCCCCCCACCTCGCTCCGGTCCATGGGGCACGCGCTGTTGTTTTCTCCCTGCAGCGGCGGGGAAGAGGAGGACGAGGAAAGATGCCGGGGAAACTGAAGGTCAAGATCGTGGCAGGGCGCCATTTGCCCGTGATGGACCGCGCTAGCGACCTGACCGACGCCTTCGTGGAGGTTTGCGGGAGGGGAGGGGGCGCTCCGGGGCGGGGGGTGTCGTCTGTGTGCGTGTGTCTGTGTGCGTGTGTCTGTGTGCGTGTGTCTGTGTGCGTGTGTCTGTGTGCGTGTGTCTGTGTGCGTGTGTCTGTGTGCGTGTGTCTGTGTCCCGGACCCGCGGTCAGGGCGATGAGGCTCGCGGCTACCGTCTGATTTTTGCATTCCCTTTCTGGGTCTGCGATTTTTGCTCCCCTCCTGCCTTGGGAGTAGTCTCATTGCAGAACTGCGCTCAAACGAAGGTGCATGAGGAAGAAACATGCATCTAGCTTGTTTATCATTTTCTTGGATGTGATGAATGCTAACAACAGTGTGAAATGTTTCAAAGATAACTTAAAAGCAAGGTGGAGAGAGCAAAGCATATGCTGTATTAGTAAGCCTACATGCAGCTGGCTGGAGGACAGATAGCAAATCAATGTCTAGATCATCTTTGTCTGTGCCACACGCTACTGTATTTCGTTTATATGCTTCGTGTATCACATTCCAGCCCATAATATTATTTAGTCTTTTTTGTAAGCTTAGAAAAAAGGGAAAATAATCGATAGCATCTCATGCCTCTGGGCTCGGCCCGAGAGCTCTTCATTCACTGCAGCCCCTCTGCAGATTTGGCCCCGGACAGGCGGGCGAGGAGCACCCGTGTGGGTGTTGTAAAAAGCAGGCTCTGGTTTACCCTGAGGGGTGTGAGTTTTAGCTGGCAGCTTGCAGAAAATCTGAATGGCAATTTCAGTAACATTCTGTTTCAGGTTCTCTTGACTGCAGGTTGTTAATGAATGGGTCTTGCTGGTATGACAGCCAAATGAAGTCCGTTTCTGGATTCGATAGATGCATTCTTAGGAAGATGGGGAAGCAGTAAAAGTGTTTTAAAGTTTATTGCATCTTTGGATATATGAAGTGCAGAGTAGTTATACAGGCTTTGCTTTTAAGGCCAATATTCTTATTTCCGTTTGAAATACTGAGATATTTTCGAAGGGGATTTTTATTGGACAAGTATTTAATATTGTTTGTATGTTTAAATCACTTTATTTTACCAGAAGTATGTAACCTCAACCTTCTTTACAGTCATATAGGTAACAAGCAATATATAGGGTGTTTCTCAGGAAGGGATTGTAAAATAAGCTGTCGTGACCCTGCTGGTTTATAATTAATTGTTTGCACTGTGAATAACTTAGAACATTTCAGTAGCATTCCATAGATTCAGAAATCATACTCTCAGATAAAGCAAAACAGTATTTAAAATGGAATGCTATGTAAATGCATGCTTGTACCACAAATAGCAATTAAGATTGGTGCATTACAGGTGTTACAGTAGCAAAAGAGAATGTCTTTATGGAACTGTATAAATTGAAGTCTGATAATATTGATTTCAAAATAGATTTGGGGTGTGTAAGTCCTGATTTGGGGTTTAAAAATTTAATTTGCTTTAGACACTAAGAGAATTGCTTAATGGGACAATAAATTGGTCATAAAGTGCCAATGCATTTCTCATGTGCTTTTAAATGGAGCTGAAATAGTATGCAGTTTCCTCATTACATGAATGGCAATCGTTTAGCTTAATATTTCCCTGTTTGGGTTCAGATGTTTCATCAGTAAGTTTTTAATTTATGAACACTTATCTTGTAATTTTAAATTGGATTAATAGTCGGCAGATACAACAACTCTGACACGTGCTGCTGGGAGACAGGGAGAACAACATCAGGAAGTTGTGATGAGTTTCATTTGGCCTGGTTTTGTGCCAGTTTTAACTTGAGGAAAAACAGCTTTCTCCTGTTGGTCATTTGTTCCCAACCACGTTCCATCTGTGCCAACCCCACTGTATGAATAGCTGTGCAGCAAAACAGATTTGGAAATAAATCAATTGCAAGACTATCTTAGGAAAAAAGGAAAATAAATTTTTTCAGAAAATTCAGTTTGGTTGTCTGGGTTCATGTGCAGTTGCATGAATGTCTTGGGACAGATGAGGTTGAAGAAATACATATATATGGCCTTGCTTTTAGGACCGTAACTTAAAAAGACTGTGAGAACTACTCTTTCCAGATATGGTGTGGGCAAGGCAGCAGGTGAATTTGAAAGTACTGTTATAGTTTTCTGTGTAAGGTTGGTGGAAGCCTGTACAAACTGTTTTCACTTAAATAAAAATGAAAAGCTGAAGTAACATTAAGTTACTAATTGGTTACTAGCCTTTAATTTCCTTGTTAAATTTTCTAATATAAATCTGGAACTAGAAAAGAAAATGACAAAAGACTTTAGAGTTGTTACTTGGCTCAGATTGTGCATAAGTTGGACTTAGTCATCATGGGTGAACTGGAGAAAACTAGCACAACTTCTGAAACTGTGCTTCCAAGTTTGTACAGCAGACAGCAGTGTAGTTGCTTGATTACCTCGACTAGCTTTAATGAACTAGCTTGCCTGCTGAAGAAGTTCAGTTATAGCTGCCTGAGGCTCCAGGGGAACTAATTTACTTCCTAGATAAGGTATAAAAATAGATTGGGTGGAGCTCTGTTGCTCTTGTATCTTGGCACATTCTGGTATGTAAAGTAGCTCAGTTAAAACTTGAGTCAGTATCACTTCATTATCCTGCTGTGTGCAGTGAATACGCAATCCAAGTAGCAGTCCTGTTAGTTTTCTGTACGCACATAGACTGCTTCCACCTTTTGATAGCTTGATGATTTTTTTTTTCCATTAAACTTGCTTAGTCCCGTGCTTTTGCACCACTCTGGCGTTTACCTTTAAAGCTTACTTTGAAGTAACTTCTTTTTGAAAAGCATTACTCTTCATTGAATTAAGTAGGAGGCTCCACCATTTTTTTGTTTCTTTGGTCACGAATGCTGTACAAAGCTTTGTTGAATTAGATATATACTGAGCTCAGGTGAACTCTTGGTCCAGTTTTGCAGTACATTAGGCTTCTGAAGAGGAGCATCTCTTTAGTGCAGGGATATGACCAATGCAAAATAATCACCATGTTACTGAAATGTCTAAAGTGTTCATTCTTGAGCAAGAGTATTTTAAAAATTACTGTCCTATTTTCAAAAGCTAAGCTTAAATTTAGTCTCCAAAATCCATTTAGACTTCTAAAAAGAAAACAGCATTTGAAGTCCACAACTGTCTTTGTCTGCAGCGTTTCTTTTGTATTGGCAGACTCATTCTATTCTTAAGAATCTTGAATGAATTAAAAACCACAACAGTGGGTATTTGATAAGTACCATCAGGTACTTGATACAAGTTGAAGTTCTAATTATTTGAGGAGGTAGTGTTAGGAGAACTACATGTGTTTGTAAATGGCTTGCAGTGGAAGCTGCAGTGAAATAAAAGGCTCTTGGATTGTGCAGCATTCTGCTTGATGCATGGAGCATCACAGAAATTCAGTTTCAAAACCAAGGGAGAAATGAGGTCATCCTAAAATAGACTCCTATGGAGACCAAATGGAGATATCTGAAGTAAGTCATTACATGATTGAAGCTGCATTAATCAATACTACTGTGGAGAATATTTAATCTTTAGTTAACTGAAAGTTACAGGGAGATGTATATAACTAATCTTTCCAGCCTTTTTGCCTATGTGCATTCTGGAATTCTCTATAATTTAAGAAAGGAATAAAAACTGATGAGGTGCTTTTCCTTTGCTACTCTCAATTTCCTGGTATGTGTCCAGCATATCGAGATTGCAGTTAGTTTAGATAGTTTCAGTTATTGTCTGGTGTGTATCTGGGGAGGTTTCTTAAATTCAAGAAATAAATTTACCAATGTTAACATTTTATTTCTGTGTTTCTTTTATAAAATGTCAGTAAAGCTGTGTAGAAACCCTAGAGAAACAGTAATATGACATAAACTGTCAATATTTAAATAGAATACTTTTGCTTACAGTATTTCTAAAGGGAAGGCAAAAGAGAATATATGAAGTGAAATTAGGTGGCCAATATAAGTGAAATTTTTACCTATTGATTGAGGAAGAAAAAGTATATTAATAATGGGGGGAGAGAGATATTTATGGGAAGTCTTTGATACGTCGAAAGCTATTACTTAGTGAAACATGTGAATCAATTTAAAAAGCCACTTTCACCGAAAAGAGCTTATTTTGTTGAAATATGTATTTGAAATTATTTGCATGTGTAGATTTAATATATTTCTGTATTAATTACTACTTATTCATAATGGAATACTTACACTTTTTAGGTAAAATTTGGAAATACAACATTTAAGACAGATGTGTATCCCAAATCACTTAATCCTCAGTGGAATTCTGAATGGTTCAAGTTTGAAGTAAGTATTTTTTGAATTTTCCTGTCTGATATAGAGACAGTCTGGTTTAAATGCCCTTAGTGCAATAAGTAGAGGGTTAGCTGTTCATACTGAAAGAGTTGTTTGGGTTTTTTTACAATAACAGAAGTCTCAGAAACTCTATCTTTTTCCATGGAAAAATGGATTTGGGAAAGAAAATGGCCAAACAGCAGCACTGAAGGAAAAAAAAAAAGAGTTCCACATTTGAAAGAGTGGAAAAACACTTAACTGCTTAAAACACCATAAGTGTGCATATATAGTTTGGTCTTTTTGCAAGACTGCATGTTATAATTCTGCCAACACGTGAGTCATCTCATTGTCTTTAGCAAATTGGATTCTTGGTTTGTGATGTTCAGCACGAAATGTTGTAGACTGTCTTTGTCCATCCTAAAAACTAGTCAAGGTTTCTGTAGGTGGATTAGTGCATTTATTTAGGGAAGTGCATGTGTGTAACTACTGATTTTTTGTAGTGGGTTGTTTAAAATGTCTTGTCTTCTTTTAAGCCACTGACCAGTTTGAAAGGGTGAGAGCACCAGTAATCAAAACTTCAGAGTATAGTAGTCCTCTGAGATTCTTTATTTTTGGTCTAATTTTTTTTGTTTGGTTGGTTTTTTTTTTAAATGTCTACCCATGTGCTGATGGGTAGACAGTCTAGGGAATGTGACTTAAGACAAATCATGTGGAATTTAAAAATTGGCATTCAATGTAATCTTGCGATTGTGTTCTTTTCCCAGTGATAACTCTGGTTCCAGGATCTTGCCAATCTGTGAAGGGTAAAATCAAAATAAGTTAATTTGTTGTTTAGGTACAGGAAGTTAAAATTACGGCTTTATCTGTGTCAGGTCACTGTACAGAGCCAATTTTCTTTTTTTTCAGCATTTGTTTTTCAGCAGTGTTTCCCTGAATGTTTTCTTTACGTGCTCAGATTCCATGTTAATATTTGTTTCTAGGTGGACGATGAAGAGCTACAAGATGAGCCTCTCCAAATCACAGTTCTTGATCATGATACCTACAGTGCCAATGATGCCATTGGCAAAGTGTACATAGACATTGATCCTTTACTCTATAGCGAAGCGGCTACAGTTATTTCAGGATGGTTTCCTATTTATGATACCATTCATGGTAAGATATGCTAATTTCATTTCTGTAAATTGTTGTCAGAAATTTGTAATAATTTTAATGTCAGGAACTGGAAAGCTACTTTACTGGCACTTTTTTCCTTATTTCTGACTGGAGAAGGTTTCTGGAACAGTAGTTCAGACCTAGTACTTGACAGAATACCTTTCATAGAACTTGTCACAAGTGGAAGAAAACTTCACAATCTATTTAAAATAGTTGCTGCAAAAGTCAAGTTAAAAAAGACCCAAAAATACTTTTCCAGTCACCATGTGTTTGCTAAAAGAAGTTAGTGCTTATAACCTTTTGTGGTAAGGATATCTTGAAACAGTCATGGTACTTACATACTGGTTTTGTACTCTTCCTGAATTAATGGTACGGGGCAAAGGAGCAGAGAGAGCTGTTTGGTGCAGCAGGTATATAAGAATTGTTGTTTACATAGCTTCAGCCTTAAAGGCTGGGCAGAACTAGAAACTTCCTGTGAGAGAGCATCTCGGCAGCAGAACTGAGAGGCCAGGAGATGTCTTCCTGCTCCTCTGGCCCAGGCTGCAATTGGCACATGAACTGCCAGTTGAACTGAGCAGTTTTAGCAGGGTTATAGTACCTTCTTTGTAGAAAAGCTAGCTTATTGGTAATAGAAAATGCAGTAAGTACTAGTAATTGGGAGTAATTAATAGGATTAGTTTTGCATTTATTTCTACTATAGCTTGTCATTTTTCATGTTTTTCTGTTGGTAGGTATACGTGGAGAGATCAATGTGGTGGTGAAAGTAGATCTCTTCAATGATTTAAACAGATTTAGACAGTCGTCTTGTGGAGTCAAGTTTTTTTGCAGTAAGTAGAGGAAAAAAGTCTGTTGGAACAGAAAACTCTGCCCCTCTCCCCACCCTGCCCTGTCCTCCTTCTAGCCCATTGCCTAGTGGAGATGACATTGAAGCCAGTAGCAAATGAAGAAAATTATCTAGTTTATTTGTATTTTTTTTTAAATGAGAACAGTAAAACATTATTTAAAAAAAAAAAACTGATTTGTTTCCTCCTTTCCTTTCTTAAGTTGCATTTCAATGCACGTGCATAGACACGTTGTATTACTTAGGATGCATGTCCTGTTAAAGAGGTGCAAAGTGAAAAGATTTCATAATAGTACCTGTTGCAACTGTTATGCTGGACAGTTTTATCGCTGTTCCAGGGTCTCCCAGAACAAAACTGCTTTGTATGTGTCACTTTTTAACAGAACATCATGTGGATTACTTTCTGGAATTGTTCATGTCACTTTTCACATGTTATTTTATGTTATTCTTGGCTTGTATGGTCATATCTTACATCTTTAATATGCTTTTTTTTAACAGCTACATCTATTCCTAAGTGTTACAGAGCAGTAATAATTCATGGATTTGTGGAAGAGCTTGTAGTTAATGAAGACCCAGAATACCAATGGATAGACCGGATACGTACGCCAAGGGCATCGAATGAGGCTAGACAGAGACTTATTTCACTCATGTCAGGTATTAAACATATAGGCTGTAATGGTTATTGCTGCTTTTAAAAATATTCACCATTTAAATAAGTGACTTGCTTAAGACAAAGTTGAGTATGATTTTTGTTACTATGTTTATTTTTTCAGTTCACAGTGTCTCTTGTTTCTGTTGCCCTAACTGATGGTCAGTATGATGTATCCTTCTGTCCTTCTTGTTGGTTGTTTTTAGCAAACTCCAAGAAACCTATGAAACTCTTGAACATTGTCTTAATCTATATGAAGAGTATTACTAGAATTTTGACTCAGTTAACAAACTACTCCATCCTCTTTGAACTACTTTAAAGTGTGTGAACAAACAGAAACCATCTCAGATACTATGTGTAATACTTACCTTACTCATCCCATCTTTTCAAAGTCAAGTTTGGTTCATTGTTTTTCAAGCATGCTTCCTTATTGGCTTGGATTTAATTCTGCAGGATGTATCTGCAGTTCCTGGAGAAACCAGTCATTACAGTCAGTTGATGTCTGCACATTACCAAGTATCTTTTGTTGTAGTTTTAGCAATGCTTGCAAACAGCAGTTGTGTACCATAATCCTGTTGCAGTGCCGATAGAACAGAACTCACCTAGAGCATTGCACACTGAGACAAGAGACAACCAGTTGATGAAGGCAGACAATATTGAAGGGATAAGTAATAAAAAAATGATGAAAAACAGCCATTAGAATGGCAGGTAGTGATTTCAGTTCTCTAATAGTTCTTAATGTCAGATTTCTTGTAAGTACAGCTCTGTTTTAAGGAAGATAGTAAAAGAAAAAGTGAGTTGGGTTTTGCAAGGATATATGGAGATCTTCAGTAAGTGGGGCAACATAAATGACATCATGGAGATGTTACTCGGTATCTTCACTAAGAGAATATAGTCAGAAAAAATGTGAACAAACAGTATTTTAATAACTGAAAGGAATTCACCCTATCAGGTTTTTAGTATAGTTCCCTTGGTGTGTCAGTTTAGAGGATTAACATTTACACATCTCTTGCTTTGCACAAATCGTGAAAGTGGATAAAGTAGCACATGTGGAAGTATTCTGCTAGCTTTTTATTCGTGACAGTGGTTGAGAGCTAAAAAAACCAAAAGACCTCATAGCAATGTTGTTTTGTGTCAGGTAGTGTTATGCTTCTCATTGCAGTCATTGTTACTGGTGACCACACCTACAGAATCCTGAAGAATCTTGTGAGAATGACCTAGACTGTTGCATAGATATCTGTCCTATTACATGTTTTACATGTAAAAAAGAAATTCAGTCTTAAGCTTGGCTTGAATGGAATCCATAGCAGTTTTCACTCGGCTAGAAACTTTCATACTCTACCTCAACCTTAGATACTTTTTAGAGACGAGTACAAGCATAATTTTAGCCTCTATTGTGAAGTTTGCTATAGGAACGTGTTCTGGTAATGTTAAAACCCAGTTTTAGCAAAGCAGCAGTGATCATTTCATTCCACTTGATTTCTGAACATCATTGACATTGGGACTGTTAGGCTAACCTTTGTGATGGTCAGTGTTTTTCAGTTTGTTTGTTGAAATCTTCTCATTTTATCAAAAGAGGAATGATATCTTCCACCTGATATTACCAAGGTTATCTAGCTACATGGATTGATAACTTTTTTCTTTTTAATATAACATGGTATTATTGCAGTTGGAATGGAATTGGAGGAGTAAGGAAAAAAGCAACGTAAATCATGAAGTGACACTATATTATAGGAGGCAGAGGTTGTGAACAGCTGCCTGGCATAATCATGTCAGATTATATCTATGACCTGGTGTACTGACTTGTTGCCTTTGGCCTCTGCTTTTGGAATTGCCAACCAAAAGAACAGGGAAAGTTTACAGCAATCATAAGCGTTTTACCTTTTATTTTATAGGTGAATTGCAAAGGAAGATTGGCTTGAAGGTGCTTGAAATGAGAGGAAATGCTGTTGTTGGGTATTTGCAGTGTTTTGATTTGGAGGGAGAGTCTGGACTGGTAGTGCGAGCCATAGGAACAGCCTGCACGTTGGATAAATTAAGTAACCCGTCAGCGTTTTTACCTGCATGTAACTCCCCATCCAAAGAAATGAAAGAGTAAGTATGACTTAATATAGGGGAACAAGTTTCATCTCTCTTCTTTTCATACTCATTTAGTTTTACATAACCAGTGTGATTTCTTTTTTCCCCCCAGAATTTGTTTTTCTTTTGTATTTATATCTATCTGCAGTTCAGGTTATAGTCTACATTTTTGAAGTGGTTTAGGTTGGTCTACTTATTTCTGTAGAAGATGAAGTGGTGAACCTTAATATGACCCTTTTGAGTTTATATAATAACAGTATTTACGTATCTTTGAGTTACAATCCACCAGTTTCCCAACTAATAATTGCCTTGACTCTTGTGTGTGCACAGTAAACATTTTTGTGAGGGTTTCTAATGATGTACCTTCTGATCAAGATGTTCCAAGTTCAGTACAGTTAGGCTTGCTTATTTACACAGAGATATGTTGAATTCAGACAGTTTTTTTCAGAATGATCCTGAAGTAGTCTCGTCTTTTCTTGTGTGATTTGCTTTTTACTGTTGCAAAACTAGTGGGGATATTTTAAAACAGTTAGAGTTAAGTAGTGTACTTGCAGAGAGAACTTCTGTGACGAGAGGTAGAATTTCTTGGTCTTTGTTGTATCATCTGCAGAGCCGAACACAGCTTGAATGCAACTTTTTAGTGTGCATGCAAATTAATAGAAAAATACTAGCAGTCTTCAGATTGTTGCTGCTTTGTTGCTTGGGTAAATCAGTTATTTTTGGCTTAGTAGAGAGATCCAGTTTCTGGTGGGGGGGGAAGCATTAAAAAAATGTACCACTTATGCTGTGTTTCCCAAAATTTTTATAGAACTCATTAGCTTTAAATGTTGTGTTGTTATTATAGTAATTAGGCTTTTTTTGCTGTGCAGGAATTGGTACACTCTCACTTCTCAAAATTACTGGTTTCTGTTTCAAATCATTGCTTTTTAAACTTGTCTTAATTTTAAAAAAATGCCATCTAAAGAGCTTCTGGATACACTTCAGCATGAAATAACAGTGGTGATTTAAAAAAAGAAAAGAAAAGGTGGACCTGGTAAATACCAACTTAAAAAACATTCATAAATAAATCTGTAGCATTCACTCTGGAGCAAAATGTGGGAATTCCACCCTCCAAATAGTCCATGTTCAGCCTGGTGGTGGGTATTGTCAGAATCATTGTCCCACGGTCAAAAAAAAAAGGATATATTTCTTAGAGACAGCAAAACCAACTAATACTTCTTGTTCTTGGCTTTACTAACTTGATGTCCTATTGCCAAAGAGTCAATTACACATTCACAAGCTAGTGCTTAAGCTGTTCCTTTCTCTCTTTTTATTTCATCTGGACTCCTGCATGCTAGGAATTAAAATTCTTAGAGTCTGCTTAAAATAAGAGATCTCTTCTAGCTAAACTTCCCTGTAATCATTTATAACATATAACTTTGCAACCTGTTTGTATGTATTGTTTTCTTTTCTTCCACCTTGGCTGCAAATTCTCTCAGGTCTCCGCTGGTTCATCCGCCAAGCCATGGATGCCGCTCGACTCACAACAGCCCAATTCACACTGCTACTGGCTCACGACTTACTCAGAACTTCTCTGTGTCTGTTCCCACTCTCATCTACACTGGTACGAGACTGCTCAGACTCAAGAGCTGGGGAGAGGCAGGCCACAGGCACAGTGGTCGCAAAGTGCAGTCAGGCAGGCAGTGTAGGCAGGTACCACCCATCTTTTCTCCCTCCTTTTCTCATGGAGACACCTTCTGTTGTCAATGAAGAACTACTCTGTGTGCAACTGCTGAAATAAAGGCACTAATTTCTTGAAAATACACCGGAGTCTCTTCCACAAAGCCACATTCTTAATTTCTTTTTAACATGCTTACTTCCAAAGAAATTAAGTAAAAGTGAGTTATGTGTCTGGGGAACATTGACAATTCTACAATCATTGGAGGAAATGATGTTTTGATTCAAGTTCATAGTTGTTCTCAGGCATAAAATGGTGTGTAGGTTTTAAAATGGTTATCAGAAGGGTATGTGCCATTTGTGGAAGAGATGCTTTTAGAGGGCAGGTAAGTCAATCTGTGCATAAGCGAACTGTTTGTCAATATAGTTGTTCCCATAAAGATTCTCCTCTTTGCTCTGTTTTTAGCTGTGGCATGCTGCTGATGCTATAGGATAAGGAAACATTTTTATTTTCCTTAAAATGCATATGTGTGTATATACATAAATGTATGAATATGTATAAACACAAATATAATTTGAAATAATTTTTTCTTTATTAAACTAACTCCAAGCATTGTGTACTTGACCAGATTTTTAAACCATAAAATGTTTTCAAGTTTTCCTTTTGCGTATATATAGTTTTTTGTTACATCTCACGCCTTTCATTTGGCTTAATTGTTTCATTGTAGATTATCAGCATCTATCTGTAGAATGCTGAATGAAAAAACCAGCATTTCTTTGCCTCTGGCCTCATCCCCAGTCTCGCACCTAAGGAATAGCTGCTGGCCCTGCCCCAATCCCATCCTGGTGTTTGGATCATGCTGCTGTCAGCCAGGTCCTTTGGCACAGGATTACTGAATATGTTTCCACCTTCTTCTGGCAGGATTCCCTTCAATGAAGATCCCAATCCCAATACTCATTCATCAGGACCCTCCACCCCTCTGAAAAACCAAACCTATTCCTTTTCACCTTCCAAGTCCTACAGTCGACAGTCCTCTTCTTCTGACACAGATTTGAGTTTGACACCCAAAACTGGTAAGGCGCTTCCACCCACTTTTTGTTAAAATTATGTTTCTCTTTTTATATTTTCATTCAACCCCATTTTGCTTTTTTGGCATAAAAGTTAATAAAATGATACGGAAACTGGGGACTTCAGCACACCTCAAGCTTGAAAGGGTTTCTGTAGGATAAAAATCTAAATTCTACCTGTATTTCCACTATTCTGGATAATATTAAAATGACATTAGTAACACAACTATTCAAGTAGAAATAGAACATCTTGGAGCATTAAGGGAGTCCTAACTAATTGCCTTTTTCTTATTTCCTCCATTTCATATTGCAAATCATTGGAATACATTTCCCACTACGTTATGTTACAGACAGTGTTACAAAAACTGTATAGTCTTCAAACCTAGTGTGTTGTGCTATAGGTATATTTATCTGTGATTTTTAACTCTTTTTTGCAAATGTAATACTAGAAATGTAGCAGCTGCTGTCTTTTTATTCTCCTTGGTAAAGGAGAAATCACTTCACATACACAGTATACATTTTGAAAGTTTTTTAAATTATACTTCAGCCATCTTCAGAAAACCATCTTTCTTTCTCCATTGGTCTATCATAATTTCTTCAACATGTTTCCTCCCTCCTTATTTTTTATTCTGTGGTTAGATCACGTCCGTAATAATGTCAGCACAACAACAATTATTGTTTGTTTATTCTCCATTATGTGACCAATGCCCTGAGTTTTGCTAACTTAGGGCAAAATATTTTGCAGAACTGTTTTTAAAAGTGTGGTTGCTTTTCAAATGTTTTAAATTGTGGTATTTGAAGCTCAAAACATTGTCTCCTCCTAATCTAGACAATTTTTAAACATATTAAAGTAGTTGATGCAGCTTTACTTAATAAACCACCAACCTTTAAAGAATTTTTCCAAGCAGAGAAGTTACATGTTGCACCATGCAGTTATAGTAAATATTTTACCCAGTTTATTCCCTAGGTATTTTTTTAAAATGTGCCCAATTATTACTAAGACAGCCAGCTTCCTATCTTTGCTCTTTCATTTTTCAGAAACACAACCAAACAAAAACCAAAATTTTGGTTTTTTGGTCCTTTTGGGGAAACGTTGAGTTTTTTATGAAAAGCTATGCTGGTCGCTTTTTTAAAGCACCTACGAATATAACTGGGAGCTTGTTACTTAGAACCACAAATTCACGTGTTTGGTTTGCAGACTATTTGAAAACCTGTTTGTTCTGATCATATTTTTTTTCCCATGGTAAGAATCATGTCATATAAAGGGTTTAAATGTAATGTTGATAGTCATCTTTATAAATGTAAATGTTCTGAATTTATGAAGGTGGCAACTCGCTGTGAATTTTTTTAAGCAGCAATCTTTATGTAATTCCTGGCAGTGTTATGTAGGTGGATGGGCCCTTTCATCTTCAGTCAGTTCATACAAAACAGAAACAGATTGTGTACTTGGTACCTCTTAATTTAAGGGATTTTTGAAATATATAGGTATTTTTTAGCTATCTTTTTTCAATGGGCACACTTTTGCTTACTAGCACTGGCTTTTTAACAGCTTTTACATTTGCTACTGGAACTTGTCTTTGAATGATTTGGTGGTTGTATTTTAAAAATTCTGTGTCTTGATGTTATGTACTTTATTTTGAATCATAGTAGCTTGAAAGGACAGTATCTCGAGTAATTTGTTTTACCTTTTACCAAAAATTTGATGGTGTGCAGAAGATTGTCCTAAATTCAGTATGTTGTTTTTAACAATGCATGGTTTATGTTAAGACCTCTGTTTTCATTTCCCAAGACAGTTACCAAACTGGAATATTCCACTGTGAAAGCTGGTGATGTCAGTGGTTAAAAAAAGGCAAACATCTCATTTGGCACATCAAACACTGTCAGATTTGAGATACTTATTAATCAGATTGGCTGATACGAAAAATGAAGTGTTTTTTGATGTTCATGTGTTTGAGATGGAGACTAACCTGGAGAAGGAGTGCAGATACCACAATTTCACAATATGAGTAACTAAATAGAGCAGATTGAAACTTGGATCTGCTTAAGAATTTCGTTTTCAGTAGCTGCAAAACAACAGAATATTACGTTAATGTCTTTTATAACATACAATCACGATTGTTACCCATTCTGTTCCAAAGATGGGGGGAAGTTCTGTTCTAAGAAAGCTTGTTTTGGTTTGAAGTTGGATGTCTTCCGTGAATAGTAATATATTTTATGCTGCTGCAAACTAACAGAATATTAGACTGACAAAAAGCATCACATATTTTAATTAGGTAATACATTCTGATGTGACATATATATGTTTGGAGGAAATTGAGAAGGTGGCGAGACCTTTACTTTGTGGAAGCTTAGAATTCTACAAGACTTCTGGCTCAAAAAAAATTCATAAAAAAATTCATAAAACAAATCTGTTATTTATCTGGAAAATAACTTTCTTATACCTAAACAATGAAAGTAATCAGATTACATGTGTGGGTAGACTCTGTTATTTAGCCTTTACGCCATAGCATTTATTATCAAGTTTTGTATAAAATTTAAATAAATGTTAGATTACCATGGCTTTTAAAAAAGTTAATTTCAAAGTAAAGTTAATCAAGTTATGATTCACATTGTGGAGCTGTATTGTCATTCCATTTCTTTGTGTGTTGAGAATTAATTAGCTATTAGTGCTGGTTCATTTGGAGAGAAAAAAAAAAGGGCTTCATTTTGATTTCTTCTGTTTGTTTCTTTAGTCATCTTCTGAATCTACATCTCTTTGTCTCTATTACTTTCCTCCACAGCACCTTTCCCACAGGGACCTAGGATTTTCCTGTTTCCCAGCTCCCCTACACTCTCTTGTGATTTCCCACATCTTAAAAAGTCCTGTCTCCTCCTCTCGGGGTCTAGCCTTAACCCTCTACACTCTAACCATGTCAGCCCAGTTGTTCTGAGGAAAAGTGTTTCTTTCACTGAAGAGCTGCTTCTGGCTGCTTCTGGTAGGATCAATCTATTATGGCCTTTTAAACAAACTTATAAGAAAATGTTGTTTATTTGATTTAGGGGCACTTAACACAGCCTTTTATAACCCTACGTTTTTGTTAGCTAGCCTCTGAAAACTGCTGGCTACATGACTATTCATACCATCTCTCACCTCTGCCCCAGAGGCTTCAAAAAGCTTGAGAGCTTCTTAGAGGATTTAAGCAATACTTAGTTTATGCTACAGAACTTTATCCTTTTCCCTTGCAAAATTTCCCTTGGTATTGGGGCAAAAATAAATTACTTTTTAAATCTCCCTCACTTCTGTCACTTAGTTCTTATATTTTGCATGGAACAATCTCTTGCTCATTAATTCATTCATAACTTATTCCAACATTATTGGAATAATGGCTATTGGATGGCTAGCAACTCTGCTTCTTGAATTAATCTTTTAAACCAAACCCACACAAACATTTTATTTGTACTGCTTCCATTTCCATTTCACTGTCATGCATTATTTTCATGGATTTAAATTAAACAGTTGATGTTACTGTTTTTTTCTGTAGAAACTATTTTGATTAGTTTGTATTTTTTAAGTTGGTTTCATGTCCAGTATTTATGCTATGTTTGTCTGTATTTAATATTGTATAGTCCCTGACACCAATGTATAGAATCAATGCTGAATAGTAAAAGCAATTTAATCTTGTTTAATAGGACTATACAAATACTAATATTTTTGTTTCCTTATCCAAGAACAGCTAAAAATATTTTTTTCTGATATGTAGTATTTTTGTATGTAATTATATGGTAATGGTAGCCTAGTGATTTTTTTAAAATGTAAGGAATGGGATTGTTATGTGAATATAGTTATAAATTCAGTAAAAGAAAATCTTGGCTTCATTCATAACTGTGGTGTTTGTATTTCATCTTGCTTCTGACACCTTTTTTGTTCTTTATCCTGTGCTTTCCTATGCAACTTACATGTTTATATTTGTGTTGACAAATTTGTGTTAGCACTGGTGGTTTTAGATAGAAGAAATACCAACGATAGTATCCAACGATAGTATGGTTTTAGGCATGAAATATTACCAAGAAAATCTGATTCACCAACATTGTGTTTGCTTTAGGAAAAACACAATCTTGGTATGTGTTTATTTTTTTTACTTTTGTGATTTCTAACGATAGAACAGGTCTCTTACTGTCATACATATAACCTGCATCTTGATGCCCTCAGTTAAGAACACAATTCCTTGATAACAGTTCAATAGCCGAGATGTTTGTGTATGTGATAAACTTCCCATCTCTTCAGAAAAGCTCCTGCAGTGGGGAGTAGATGTGGGAGCAAAATATATGAAAGGAAGGAAGAAGAGAATTAACCATGTTATGCAAAAATCGAGTTTATTTCTATATCCTTTTACAGATAATCTGCAGGTTCTGTGTGTGCAAATGTGGTGATCAAAAAAATGTGGTGATCAAAAAAATGTGGTGATCAAAAAAATGTGGTGATTTTAAATTCTCAGCAGTAGTCCTTAGCTTATTTGAATGAATCAGATGAGTGAATATTTCATTGCATAGATATTAAAGAAAATAATAATTGGTTATTTGTTTCAGAGTTTATATTTCAAAGCATAGGATGTGCATTGCCTTTGCAGTTTTGTTTGTAGTCCCAATCACGCATTATGTAGCTATTGCTGTAATTATGCGTAGAGTCTCCTCCCAGTGGTCAGGGAAGGTGATTTAGCTACTCTAAAACTCTCAAAAAGCCAGAATTTTGGTTTTGTACTGATAATGATAGTAGAGTGAGATACTTGATTATAGAGTAGTTTGTCTGTCAGAGAGGCATCTTTTAGTGGTGTGGAATTAATGATGACTTTGCAGTCCTTTTTGATAAGGGCTGGAAATCTGATTATGTAGAAACTTTCTGTGAGAAGTAGGGAAAGTTGTATTGAAATCATAGACAAAACTCACAGTAGTAAAAAAAAGAAAAGAAGAAAAGAAAAAACAAAAGAGAGAGAAGTTATGAGATAGGAAAGAATTGCAAGTCTTTGTATTTTGAGTGGGGTTTTTTTTTTTAATTTGGGTTGACAGCAGAACAAGATCTTAGAGGTTTTCATCTGTATGCTAAATACAATATTTCTAGTCAGGTGAACACCAAACACAGCCCTTTCCCCCCCCCCCCGGCTTAAATTAAGATGTGATGCTCAGCTTTTTTTCTTTTTTTTTTGCCTGAAAATTAAAATTATGGGGATAATACGGACTGTTTATAATGATTACTATATATTTTTAATTCAAGTTTGATTGCCAGCGATAATATATGTTTCTTTGAATGTCATTTGTACTGATGCTCTTCAGGAATGGGCAGTGGGAGTGCTGGAAAAGAAGGGGGGCCGTTTAAAACTCTCTTAAGACAACAGACTCAGTCAGCTCTGGAACAAAGGGTAAGACATGTTGTACTTACATTTCTGGTCTACTAAAGTGAGAATTTAGCTTGTTGTAAGTTAAATGTTTCACATTACACATTTTTAAACAGTAATGTTAGGTCTGGAAACCTACTGGAAATCAACATTGAATGTTTAATAACGCTTTTATACGCTATTTTTAAAATATGTTACTAAAGTATTAAGAAAATAGTGGAGAAGTGTAATGTTCACAGTAATCAAGTGATTACAGTTGATGTGATAAGAAACAGTTATAGTAAGAATTACTGTTATTTAACATCTGTAAGGTACTGATGCTTGTGTAAGTTTAATACTTTACCATCTTGTATTTAACTAAGCTTTTACAGAAGCCAAATTCAAAAACAGTGGAATAGCTTTAAGCAAGGTGAAAAATCCCATTTGTGGTTGTGAAAGTATTGCTTTGAAAAATACGACTTGGTGCATAGTTTAGCCTTTGTTTTGCTGCTTGAAATGTTGTGTATGTAGCCTTTGAAAAATGGTAATTTAAATCTAAATTCTTCTCTAGCAATAAAGTGGCTTTATAGAATTACAGGTTTTTAAAGAACCTATACAGGACTAAAAATGTTACGCTGACTAGACTGTTGTGATAAAAATACTGGGTTTAATTATTTGTATACATTTTGGAATGAGTCTTTGCAACCTCTTTTTTATACGTTATTTACTGCATTTGTCAGTGTTGTTGGTGATGTATCTTAAAGGAAGAAATGTGTGTGTTTTCCTATTCAGAAATAAATTCTAGTTTTAATAACAATTTCTGACTACCTGAACTACTTACATAGACCCATATGCTTTTAGAAAACAAAACCAGCTGCATCTGTGAAATATAAGTGAATTAGCTACAATTTTGAGTAAGTGGATGATTCTCTTCTCATTTTTTTGTTATCCTTTGCTAAGGGAGGATCACCTCATAGGTTCTATAAAAGGCGGGTATGTTTCAAAACATTGTGCAACTCTTTATAGCCCTTTTTATTGTATTGAAGACTTCTAAACAATTATTTTAAATATTTTGGTTTTCTTTTTTGTGAGGTTTTCCAGGTTTCTTTGTAATCTTGTTTATGTGGGAATTTTTAATATTCTGTGTGGTTTTTCTAACAGCATTTATTAGATTGGCATATTTTTGCTAAATTAGAATTTGTGTGTTCATATGATTCGTTTAAAATTTTAATTTCTCTTTAAATACAAATACACGACTTTTTGCTTTTAGTGTTTTACTTCAAAAAGTGCTAAAATGTGCCTTAAGAAGAGTCTTCTCTGTTTCCATTTTATATCTGCTAGCATTTTGGACATTTCATGGCTGATCTGTAATTTCCTTAGGAAGATCTTTAAAAACAATTGAAAACATAAATTAAGAACATTAAAAATACACTAAGTTTTAATTATTTCCACATTGTTTTGATAAGAACTGCACATTGTCTAGTGCAAAAGTAGTACTGTAAAATGTGATGGAAACTCATTGAATATGTTATTAATGATGATGTAGCGAAAGCAGATGTTGTTAATTGATATAAAAAATACGTTCATGCTGTCTGAAAAATTCATATTGGATGTGTTTTTTCTGTGTTTACCTCTTTTTCAGTTACTTAACTAGAGAATGATTAAGCCTTGTAAGTTATTTTGTCTGCTTTAATATTGCACACATCAATACTGCACTCTAGTTACTCATCTGGCTGGGTTAGGGTAGCACTTAGGAAAACAAAGAGTAAATTCAATATATGTATTTCCACACAGATAGATAATAAATTCTTTTGAATCTTAGTTAAGTTTATTTGGCTATATGGTAATGCTAACGTGTATTAAATCCAGTTCATTTAATTGGATGCCTCCACAACATTTTTTTTTAATCAAATGTTTTTAATGTGTCACTTAACCCCCATTGCAAATGAGAACATATTTTGTTGTACATGTAATATTTGATTTCTTCCAGGAAAGTATACCAGCCATGGAAGACTCACATATGTGTTGTTTTTTGCATTAATGTATTTTTAGCAACTCATAGGATGCCTGTTGATAACAAGTGTAACTATAGCACAGCTTTCATTGTATATATTTTTATCTGTAAATGTATATGCTATGTTTCTGTCAGTGAGAAAATTTGAGCTTGCTTTAGTTCTAAAAAACTAGGCTATGTTTTTGATAGCGTTATGTATCTCTGCTGACCTCAACTTGGACAAGTGCTGTTTTATTCTTTTGTGTTTGCATTCCTCAAGTACTTGTGAGGTCTTTACTGCTGTCTTTCCAAAATGGGGATCTGTTCATCTTGTTCATGTTTCATATAGGTGTCTTATGCAAACTTTTTTATTGATTTCCATAGTTCATTATTTTTAATGCAGTTAACATGGGTAACTATTCAGAGGGCAGAACAATTGTATGTTTATGTATTTAAATATAAATTATGCAGAATGAGTGTCATTCAGGAACAAACATTTTCGCTATACTCTTGAATCTCTGAACAGTTGATACGGCAGAGCTGCAGTGAAAGAGTGTTCTAACAAGTGTTGATATGTTGGTTTTTTCCATTTTTCGGCATGAAAGACACAGAAAAGGACTGTGTTGTAGCCAGAGATCTCTGAATAACCTGAGAACTTTGAAAGCACTATGGTTTGTTAGAACCTTCAGAGGGAATGTTTTCTCTAGCTCTCTCTAGAGATCCATCTGTGCTTCTGAAGACAGATTAATCAAACTGTTTTGCAGTGTTGTGGTGAAATATTCCTGCTTTCTAATTGCAAGCATGTCTGCAGGTTTTGGTGGGTTTTGGGGTGACGTTTTGTTTGGTTTTGTGTTGTTTTTTTTTTTCTTTTGGTCATTTATACCACCATTGCTTTTATCAAAGTTAGACTCTGAATTTTGAAAGTCTAAACCAAAGTCCCAAAACCTTGGCATTCGTAAGACCTTTTAAAAGTTGTAAGAGTTTTAATAACAAGGGTGTTTGTAATTCTGAAATGTTAATTTTTAATTCTACGTTGAACTTCACTTTAAGATGACTTTTCATGGCATGTATTGCTGGAAGTGTGATCCTTTTTTTAATCTGCAGCATGTACATTGTCTTAGGTAGTTGCTCAGTTGAACTGTACCTTTGTGAATGCTGCAAGTATGTGAGAAAGGAGTCTGTACTGTACTTTCTCCCATATAAAATTATAGTGTTTATTTTTTCCATTTAACCAGTCATCATGACTATGCAAACTGTGACTGCATGAGTTCTGTTTTTCTTTTTTTTCTATTTCTTTTTGACTTTGTGCATTTAGAATTGCTGAACACAAATCTATTGCCTTTCCCCCATAAGTGTTCTATCATGTCTATATTAAAAATTCCATAGAATGTCTCTGTAGATAATAAAATCTTCCAGTTTTGGGCTCACCTTCTTTGAATATGACTATTTTATTTCATGGTGCGTGTCGTGAAAAACTACTATTATCTCTTACTTTGCCTCATGCGTGAACTGCATTTTTGAGTAGTTGCTGAAACTTGTTATTTCTTAATTTCACTTTTGAATTGGTAAAAACTAGACTATGCAGTGAATTGGAAGTGAATTTCCTTAGTTTAGGAACTTAGAGTTATGCTTCGAGGACTTATGCTTTATCCTAGAAGGTGGATATTTACTTTTCCATTTAAACAGAACAATCAGTTAATATCTTTTAGGTGTGTGTTCCTGTAATAAGATGTTTCTCATCCTGTGCTTCAGGATCAAACTGCAGTCAGTTTTAACAATAAGACAAAAAAAATTTGAGAAAAGTGTTCCTTTATTTTGTATGAGCTAACACGTAGAATACTGTTGTGTAATTAACATCCTAAAAGTCCCTCAATTGAGGCTTTGTTAACACAGATGTGTAAAGTTTTGATTATTTAATGTTGTACTGAGATAGGACTCTATGGGGGAAAAGTATTCTTACATGGTATAATACCTCTGCTCTTATTTTATTCTGAGTACATGAAGACAAATGGTTACATGGTTTGTAGTAAGCCTGAAGGACATGTTTGGCCTAATATAACAGCTTTGCTTGTATTTCAGAGAAATTACCAATTCAGTGCATGCTTATTGGCAGTTAGCAATGATTGGTAAGAAGTCATTTGATGTTTGTTTTTAATCATAACAGGAATTTCCATTTTTTACGTTGACGACCTTTCCACCAGGCTTTCTTGTCCACGTTGGTGGCGTTGTCAGTGCACGATCTGTGAAGCTCCTGGACCGCATTCACAATCCTGGTATGTTAACACAGCAATGACTTTCCAGTCTAATTGTAATGATCACATACTTCTAACCTTTATAACTTTGTAACATAACGCTACAGTATTTGAATAGATACAAATCTATTCTAACAATCTATATTAAAACCTGTCTTTTAAAGTTTGAAAAATAATAATCATGCAGAAAGTATGGAAACTTTTAGTTGGAAACTTTGAGTCCAGTTATTGAGGGCTTAGTTTTTGGGGTTTTTACTTCTTAACATTAAAACATGATGCAATGTTTCCACTCAAACAAATACAAGAGTAAATGCTTGATCTTAATTGTGAGTGTTTTGTAGTTTTCAGCTCCTTGAAATCCATAAGGACTAATGACTGCAATTTAGCTCAGTACATGTTTTTAACCTCTTCTGGTAAAAACCTTGTAGCTTTGTTTCTGTATTGTCCTTTAAAATTTTTATTTAATATTTTACCCGGGCACCCTAGTACTGGAATGTGTATTTTGCATGCCCTAGTTTTGACATCAGAATTAAGTGATTTTTGACTCTGAAGAATTTGTCGTTATACTCACTGAGACAAACTGAGAAATAATCTGTAAATAGTTGAGTTAACAGTACACTTGAAAATGCAGACAGAGGAGGGTAAAAAAAAAAAATAGCACCTCCATTTTGCATGCACTTGTCAGGAGTAACAAAACAAAGCTTGTGCAAATGCATTTTTAAAATAAAATGGCAAAAGAAAAAAAATCTCTTTTTTCCTTCTTGCGGCCCAACGCAAGACGACTGACTGTCTAAAGACTGACAACATTAAATAAAATTGAGACTGAAGTTTGATTAGAAAGACTGTAAGGGATATTTAAAAAAACATATGCATACATAATATTGTTCTTTTTTTCCCCTATTGTTAATACTTATCTACACAATGGAAAAAAGATCAAGAGAAATATCAAAGTATAATTTTTGTCAGTTCCTCCTTTCCGTGCCACTAATTGGTCTTAGGCTTCTATATTTTCAGCGTATTTCTGATGCAGGTCACTTATGGGCAAAATTTATTGAGATAAATCTATCTAAGACAAAAAAAATCAATTATGGCTATAATTTTTAATAAACCAAGTTGTTACATTATGCATTCCTTTGGTTTTACCAACTGACTGAAAGCAGGATATGAAATAATAGAAGACAGAGATGTATATTTGCACAACTAAGTGGCTCTTTGCAGTGTTCTTGTGGGACTTGTAGATTGCTCCTGACAAGTGAATGTAGGATGCATGGTACTTCGAACTCAGTATATTGCAAAACAATGAAAGTAAAGTGGGGAATGAAGGCATGTGGCTATGGGAGGGAAGGTGAAGAAGTATAAAAAAAATTTCTGATACAGTGATGATCATACTATGCATTTAAGTCAAATAAGTTTGTAAAATGCTACAGGAAACAAACTGGCAAATGAATAAGCATGAGAATATAGAAGAGGAAAGAATATTTGAAGGGGTGGATTGACAACTTATCAATAAGATGATAATTGCTATATACTGTTCACTTTGGTCATGCTTAGAACTAGATTACTGTAGCATGCTCCTTTTTTCCCTTTCTATTTCAGCCTCTAATTAACTCTGCTGTCTGTGTCTTTCCAGTTCCTGTGGAGTGGTGTTGTCAATTGTGTTCTTGTTGGTAGTTTTTTTTCACTATTCTGCTCCTATAACTGATCTACTAATTTGCTGTTTTGAACTCAGCCTTTGTCGGAATTATGGGTAACACAAGATCATACAAACTGCTAGACTGGAATAGTTTCAATTCAGGTATTTTATTAGTCATTCAGTACTACATATGCTGACAGAAATTATGGCAGCTCAGTGAAGTTCTTAGAAATGCAGTAGGATTTTTAGGTTAATAGTTCAAATCTAAATCTGTTTAACCGTCAAATGCTTATATGTCTTCTTTTAATCGCAAAATGTTGGTTTAGTATGAAATAGTATTGCTAAGAATAATTTGATATTCATCTAGAAATCTGAATGTTCAGATGGTTATTTTGTAGTAGCTTTCAGCTCAATGTCCACAAAGCTAGTAATTTAGGGAAAGAGGAAGAATTCTTATTTATACAGTTGGGGTCATGTTAGGTGTTTTTTAAAATAGGTCTTTTTAAAAATAATTTTTATTTTTGGTTGGTTGGTTTCATTTGGGGGAGGCTGTTGGTTTGTTTTGCATGAGCTTTAACTTTCTTGAACAGTGACAGTAGTTATGTTAATTTCAGGAAGTTGATGAATTTACTTGTTCTAAATGTTAGATACAGAAACTGTTGGAGAGAATTGAAAATAAACAAAAAGGATCATCTGTTTAAAGAAAAGGGTAGTACGTAGTCTGGATTTTTTTGTTCATAAATTGTCTCGGAAAATGCAGTCAGCTACCAAATGATTCTAACTTTTTGATCGCTTTAACAGCTAACTTGAAAAAGTCCCCTTATTCTGTATTTTATGAAGTTCTAGGCATCAGAGTGTTAGTCAATGCTGTTTCCATAAAAGCTACATAGAGTACTGGCCTCCTAATGGGGAGAAGTAAAGACTTCCTCCTCATCTTTTCCTCTGTAAAATGTAACAAGCTTTGGAAGAAATAAAAGCATAACTTCTCCGCTTATTACATTGAGGCAAACACACCTTGCCAAACTTCATTGTTTTTAGAACTGACACAGTAGAAGTGTATTAAATCTGATCTCTGCGGGTTTGTTTTCCACGGAAACAAACTTCCCTTCTTGTTACTTCACTGTTGCAGTGTAGCTCTTGTCACTTTGGAAGAGGTAGTGTCATACTCTAAACATCAGTTTAAATTATCTGTGCACGTTTTCTGTTTTATACATAGTTCAATAATAGATAGTCTCTAAAACTATTGGCTTGTTTTTGTATCCTTGTTCCTTGTCACAGTGAGTGTCTTGTAATATTATAATTATGAGGTTTTCTGGTTTTATTGGTTTTATTTGTTTGTTCTGAAGTGGTATCTTTTGAAAATAGTTTTAATTTCCATATGAAAATAATATTACAAAATTCTTATATCTGTTACTGGTATAACGTAGTCTGATCCAAGGTGTTAAAAGATGTGTTGAAATTTTTCATCTTGTGTGCTGCCTTGAAAAGTTTGCGTTAGTTGTTACTTTTTTGAGATAGTGTTCAGTAGGATGTCATCATGGAATAATTGTATTAGAATAATTAAGTAAATGAGTTATATACAGACACTGAACATGTATTGATCTAGGCTATAAAGTAATCCCAAAATATAAGCCTGGAAATCTAAGGGAAAGTCATGAATTCATTTCTTGACAGAACAGCCAAAACAGCACCCTACCCTATGCAGAAACAGCATGACCAGCAGGTCCAGGGAGGTTATTCTTCCTCTGTACTCAGCACTGGTGAGACTGCACCTTGAATACTGTGTTCAGTTCTGGGCCCCTCACCACAAGAAAGATGTTTAGGCTCTGGAGCGAGTCCAGAGAAGAGCAAGAAGGCTGGTGNAGGTGGCTGATTCACCTTCCCTGGAGGTGTTCAAGGCACGGGTTGACAAGGTGCTGAGGGACATGGTTTAGTGTTTGATAGGAATGGTTGGACGTGATGATTTGGTGGTTCTCTTCCAACCTGATTATTCTATGATTCTATTTTTTAGATATAACGGGAAAAAGGAGACATGTATATACATTTTATACCAAGAGGTGGTTGTTACCCAAAGATTTTGGGCTAGAGAGGTCTAAACCAAGGAGTTAATTTAGAGTTAATACCTTGCTGAGAGCTGTCTATTTCTATTGCTTGACATGTGTCATCAGCCCTGTGGTAACCGTCTTTAATTCAAGTGGTTAGGGACTTAGCAAGTTATCCTCATATTCCTGGAAGTATGTTTCTTTTGCAGTGCTAAGTGTGTTGCTGAACAAAGAAGAGAGGGTTGTAGAGTTGCAGATTATATACAAGTTAACTCTGTTTTAGACTGGAAGAAAGATTATACTGTGCAGATCTGTTACCATTGAGAAGGCAAAGGAGTAGATTTCTAGTCATGTCCCTATTTTAGAGTCTTCTTGCCAGCTCTGTCATTGCTGGCTAATGCTTGGCCTGAAGCAAAGCATTTATAGAGCTTAAAGGAAAACAATACGACATATTTATGTTACATTCAGGTTAGCAAGGGTATAATCACAACCATGAGCAGGCAAAAAATATTTTCTGTTTTGAAAGTGTTAAGACATCATTTAAGCTTGCTAGTAACCTGCGTAGTTTTATCTTTGTTTTTTCCAGTGGCAAGGGGGCTTGTTTTAATTAAGTGTGTAAGATACAACAGGACCATCTGATGGTGGTGATAAGTCAGAGATTTCAAGTTGCTTGAAAATGAAATGTGGAAGTAAAGACTGACTTCGTTTGATGAATGGAAAATAAACTACATAAACACCTGAGAATTGCATTTAGTTCAATGACGAAATTGTTTAAATGTTTGTAAAATTCCGAAAAAGTTACGATCAAGATGAATCTGCAAGACAAAGGCAGAGAGATGAGCATAAATTCATGTACAAGAGGATCTGTAATACAGTGTTAAATGTACTCTGGTGCTGTCTCTGAGAAAGGTGTTGGAAGATGTACTATAAATACAAAAATATGAAAGGAATCCTGGATACAAAAGACTGGATCTTTGTTAAAGTTTCTCCCCGAGTTTAAAAAAAGAGAAGAAGCATTCCTTAAGAAGGTCAAGGAAATTGTTGAAGAGACTGCTTTTGCACACAGTGGTTTAGTAGCACTAACATATACATTGTTCCCACATAATTACTATGTTTTAAAACTTCATTTGGGGAGCTGCTTCAGCAGTGGTTCTTCAGCTCCAGTAGTCAGAAACGTGGAAGGAGGAGAGTTTATTAATGAAACTCCTAAGGAACTCTTTGCTGCTTGTTTGATATTCAGGCTTACTGTGTGAAATTCTCCATAACTCTGGTTTTATATATGAGGAAATGGAAGAAGAAAGCTTGAGTATGTTTTGGTTCTGTAACTGAATGAATGTTTTTCTTTTGCAGAAGTACAAACATGCAGTGAACATGCAATTGCATTTCATACTGCTGTATAGGGTGTTGAAATGGTGTACTTGTAAGAACACAGGAGGAAATGTCAGAATGTTTTTGTCAGTGTCTGATGCAGCTATCATTCAGAACTAATAGAAAAATTACATTTTAAACTTGACCTTCTGCCTTTTCTTGGAGAATTTCCAGATTGACTTCTTGCACATTGGAATGTGTGTTGATATGATAATGGAGGTTAAGACAGTTGTCAAAGGCTTTTCTGAATGGAGTGAGGGGTACTGTGTTTTTTAGTGATATTTTACTCTTAAATTTCTGCAACCTATCCAGAGGAGTGAATATTCCTAAATGGTTTTTTTTTGTTAATGTGAATGGTGTTCAAATATCCTTTGTGGAAGCACACACCCCCTTATATTAATCAAATAATTTTCTTTGGGACTGGGCATTCTTTTCCTTTTAGAGAGAGTTCGGAGTATGTATTCTTGTAACTGAACAAAGGATTGCCACTGTGGCTGAGTATAGAATAGTATTCCTATGCAGTTTTAAAGATTCATATATTAACAAACTTGGCATTTAAAATCTTGAACTTAGACAAATAATTCTAAAATAAAGTAATGCTATTGAATCTGTTCTTATTGATTTTAAAAATCTCCCTGGACTTCACTAATTATGTGAAAGCCATTGTAGGCTTCTCACTGCACAAATGTTTTCTCTAAAGCTGTTTCTGTAAAATTGCACCACTACAGTTTGCTTTTGAATTGGTACATATGAGAGAAAACTTTGGTCTTGTGGAGAGTTGTTGCACCTAATTCCAAAATATGAGGCTTTACGGAAACTTTTTCTTCCTTTGTGGATTGCAATGAGTTTTTTTCAGCCTTGTGATGTTATTCTAGTTGCAGATATAGGGTTGTAGAACTTCTAGCCTGGCTCAAACAAGCATTCTTGTTAGAAGAAAGTTAGAATGATTCTCGTTGAAAGGACACCTTCCTAACTATTACATAATTAAATGTAAACATGTCCTTGTAAAATGGCTATGGACAGTATTGTAGGAAAATGACAGGTAACATAAGTTCTGACTGACTAACAGGGTTACAGAAATAACCCTGGTTAAATGTTAATGGATAAGATCATAATCTGAGCTGAATTAGGCACAAGAGATTTCTCTTTTAAGTAATAAGACTAAAGTTCCTCAGTGCATTATGTTTTTTATAAAGAAATATCATAGTTGAGTTGTTTGGGGGTTTTTTTCTGGGTGCGCTTTGTACTTTGGATTCTGCCTAACAGTGCAGTTTGCTTTGACCTTTTGCACTGATATTTTTTGTAAGTTTTGAGGTTTTGGTTTCTCTTAATACTACAGTCTCCTTGAGGTCTTGAACTCACACTCCAGAAGGAAGTGTATGAAAGTCTCGTTGGATCCCGAAGTTGAGAGAGCCTTTTCTGAGTCATGTATATTAAGGCAAATTAATCAGGTTTGAGTGTACAGAAATAATGAATGCACCAGTTCTGTGAATATAACAAGTGAAAGCCTGAGAAGTTTAGGCAAGTAATAGAAAATGCAGAGGCAGTATCATTTCCTTCAAAATAATGCTTATGCCAGTTCTGCGGTGGTGCCGTGAGGTAGTTTGATTGCATGGCAGTCACCAGGAAAATGGCAGTCTTGTCTGTGAACATCTGTCTGTGTTTGTTGAGAGGTTAATTTTTTTGTGTTTAAAAATTGTGTATGTTTCTTTCAAAAGACTGTGTTAGATAAGTATTATTGTTGCTTGTTTTAAGGTTCCAGATAGTTTGGATTGTTTAAAGCTTTAAAGCAGTGCATTTCATTACACTAGTTAAAAACTAGACAAAGTGTGGTTTAAAAAGACTTGTTTTGTTACAACATAGTATCTCCAGCTTTGACTGATCAACATAAAATCTTAAACATGGGAATGACAACTTAAAGTTACAATTTAGGCCTGGCACACCTGTTTCCCAGAGACAAATTGATTTCTGGTATTAAAGATTTTGTTATGTCTGGGCAGTGCTTTTGAACTTTTATAATTCTAAGAAAGTATGGTGAAGATCAGATTAAAACTTTACTTTTAAAATGTTGTCTAAATAGTTTTAGGTTTAGTTTTTAATACTCTGAACATCTTTTTTTGGTCTTAAAATGCTGTCTTTTTAGTTTTAGTCATTTTTTTTGTTTAGTTTTTTTTTTAATTTAATATAAGTTGTATCATTCAGTGGGTTTTTTTAGCTATAAGCTAAATTCATTTTTTACTGTAATTTTGGTATTATTATAGGAATTCCTTTTTTTGGAAAGATGATACCTTTTTGCAGCATGTGTTGTTCCTATCAGTCCTTCATGTACAATTAAAAGCAAAAGTTATAGGATGTGTTATTGTTATGGCTGCATAGTTAATACTTGGTAGTATTTGCAGCAGATTTTGTTGAACCAGTTTATGGAAGACTGTTGCCCCAAAGGTTGCTTTTAATATTCAGAAAAGGTTAAATTATGCTGTAGTCTGTCCAAGTGATTATTGCATATCAATTCCTAAGATGAATTACATATATAACTGGCAGTGTGTGACAAAGTGTAGAGCAGTTGAGGTTTGCTTTTTGTGCTGTGAGAATCCAATACTTACTCTCTTTTTTTTAAAACTGGGACTTTCAGTTTAGATTTACAAACCTAAATAAGTTTAGGTCACAGTGGACTACATAAAATACTTGTGCCTAGTGATGTCATTCATAAACCTTACAAGTTGCTAATCTTTAGCTGTCTGAGCATTTAAACTGTTCCAAGGAATATTTACTTGAGATGAGTAACAAATGTAGGAAGACATCTCAAGGCTTTCTGTCAGAGATATTAAGAGTATAAAGTTATTCAGGAATATATGGCTGAGAGAGCTGATTGGAAGTTAAGGTAGAATTCCAAAAGCCAAATTTGAATTAGGATTTTTATTATTCCATTTTAGTGGTGGCATAGGTAAAAACATCTTGTGATCCTTTTAAAAATCACTAAATTGAACTATAGTTCCATATTTCTATGAAAATTACAAACTCATCTGCATCAGAGATACAGAAGCTGTGGAGATTCTGTCAATTCTGTTTCATAATTCTTAATTTTTTATTTTTAAGGAAAAGCAGCCTCCTAGTACTGATGTAGGTTTTTTCATGGAATTCGGAACATCAGGAAAAAATTCAGGAATTTTGATGGAAATGTTACAAAGAGAAACACTCAACTGCTGCTAAAGATAAATGTAGGGAGAAATTTTTTAAAAAGGGTGGAGTGGCTTTGAAAATCTTTCGAATGTTTTAGGTTAGACTTGTTGGTTTAGTTGTTTGCTATCCAAATTTGGTGCTTAAACTTTACAGTCAAGTGACTTGGCTTTTTATACACCTATTTAATTGTTAAATGTTTTAGAAGGATGATAGGAAATTTCAGTATTTGTGGGATAGCCAGAGAGGATTAAACTAAACTGAGGTTCAGGGAAGGGCACTTGTAAACTTAATGAAGGGATGAGGGATGTCTTAGGAAAAAAAACCAAACAAACCTACAAAAAAAACCCCAAATGTACTTTCTTCTTTATAAACTGATTAATAGGTTTTAATTAAGAAGATCCAAGAATAAGGACATAAGGAAGGTGTGTGGATAATGCTCTGCTTAGTGAAATATGCAAAGATTGAATTTGAAGGAATATTATTGGTGTCTCCATTGCTGTTTTTGAGACAACAGAACAATAAGTCATTTGTAGATTGTGAAAACTTTCCTAGTGTCATTATACTCCTAATTTCAGAATGTTACATGATGTAAATATTTGCTGAATTAAGCAAATCATATAGTTCCTACTTCCAAGTTACTTTCTCGGGGTGTCTAGGGATTTAGCTTTAATACAATTCTTGAGTGTGATGTGTGTAATCAAGACACCATTTTTCTTAAATTTTATTGTGAATTGGAAAAATGTCAGTAGTGTCTAGAGTTATCTCTAGGTGAAAGATTTGGACATGTTGTCCTAGTGACAATTCAGCCTCATAGAAGTCACCCTCATATTTTGAAGGAAAGAGATAGGTGAATTGGTGGTATATGGAACTGATTAAAGGAACAGGGCACAGAATAAATACAGTTCTGTTTCTATCTTCTAAAGTTGTTTAATAAAATCAGTTTGGAAGATTTCAGTTAGAGGAGTTGTGATTTGGCATGATTTTTATAGAATACTGTATGTTGAAAACATTGCTTCTCTGATCTTCCCCTCTAGTGACGGTGCACTTTGCTTCCACTTTCTTAGAATTATCATGCCAGTTTTGAAATATGAAGAAAATTAGGTTTAATATTAAGTCTGGCTTCCAATAAAGGGTGCTTAATAGCAGTATAATTTTTGTGAACTTTTTTGCTTTAAAGTTGTAGATAAACCTTGCTATAAACTACTCAGTAGATTTGCCAGAAGAGCTTGTGATTGAGTGCTATGTATGCTTGCCTTTTTGCTTCCACCTAGAATCCAGGGCCATTACTTTCTGTAACCATTTCAGTGAGCTGCCATAGTTTTCAGTCTGTACTGTCACCTGATCCAAGCATGCGCCAATATACCCACCGTTTCTGGCTACTGTCTGCTGAATCTGCTTTGCAAACCCTTAGTTCTTAAGCTTTTGCCTTAACAAAAAACAACAGGCACTCTTACGGAGTGTACTGGACACATGCCATCCTGCTTCCCTAACTCCTCTAATTGTTTATGTAAATCCTTAGCTTTACTAAACTTGTAAATGCTACAATGGCATCCCCATGTGAAATTGTGTGGCTCATGTGTCAAAAGAGGCTGCTTGTGAAAATATTTGTCAGAAGAATATGAATGCTACACATTGCACTGCATTCAATGTTTTGTATCAATTTATTATTGCAATGTCACGGTGTTTGATTTTAATTGTAGACAATCGTTTTGTGTTTTAATATGCAAAGGTAAGTTGATGTTAACCGAATGTACACTATTTTATATACAAGCATATGATTCGTATTTTTGGCCAGTTCCTGGAAGAAAAAATATTGAACTAAATGTCTTAAGCAGAGGACTTGGTTGTCTTTATGAACACCATGCGTGAGTTTTATAGAAATTTTTTAACTTCTGTGATGAGATTTTCGTGGATTTTTTGAGAGATGTTGTGACTGATCCTGTCAGCGCTGAAGTCAGTGGCTGGAAAATTGTTCTTGTATCTAGTAAGAATGAAAATGATCCATTATATTACTGTAGTTAACAGTTTTGGTAATTCCAATGTTGAACAGATTCTCAGCGTAAAGGGTTAAATATTACTTTATCAAGATATAGTGTTGAGCAACCTCACAACAATACATGCTTTCCATTATAATAGGTGAGAAAGTTGTGTTAACTCTCTTAGGAACTTGTTCCTAAACTTTTTTTAAACTATAAGTTTTTGTGGAGTAAAGATAAACGTTTTCATAGAGTTTGGGACCCGTCACTACTATTTCTACCTTTTCTGTTCCCCTTAAACACGTCTGTTCCCTTTCAGCATTTCATTTTATTTCAATTTCTACTGTGGCTACATACCTTTTCAGTGTCATTCTTGTTTGGAATCTTATTCTTTATTCCACAGCACTCTTCCTGTTCATCCACAGTTACTTCACCTGTTACTAATTTTCTACTCCTTCATCATGTCTTCACATTTTCTTGCATTTTTTGTCATTGGTGACATGTAGGAACAGTTTTTGCCAAATGGTACATAAAAGTGTGAAGAGAAGTAATGATTTAGTAAAATTGGCTTTTTCATCTTTGTTTATATCTACAAAAAGTTTACTTCTTGCAAGTGTTCTGTGAAGTACAAAAATTTGTGGTTCTTCAGTCAGTGTTTATAGGCAGCTGCCTGTGATCAAGTCTAATTGAGCAAGAATTGTTCTGCATAGTCAGTGAGTCACTTTTCCTACTACTTACACTTTTCTGTTAGAGAGAGGAACACACATTAATAAACAATCTTCTTGTCTGTGATTGGGTGGAGGAGGAGGAATTGCTTCTATGATCCATGTCCATTTCACCATAAAGAGTTATTGCTAGCATTTAAGGAATACACTGTGGTCTTACATCTAAAAACTCTCCATTTTGTCAGATGCAGTAGCCTTTACCCTAAAACGATTTCCAAAGTTGCTCCTTCATGTACCAATGCGGCCATTAACTAACAGCAGCAATCACAGCTTGTGTTCAGAGATGTTTATGCAAAAGAAGACATTTGACCTCCCACTTTCCTTTATTTACCACAAATGGCTCTAATAGCTGAGCTTGAGAACTCCAGACCCATGATGCCATGGGTTATTTCTGCATGATTCTCAGCTTTTGAAAGATGAAAAGTGTGAGACCTTGATAGCAGTTGCTCCAGTCATCTGATTCAGCATTACTGTATATTATCTGAAGCAATTGATTTTCCCAGTCAGTGGAAGGGTCTAAGTAGTGTTTTCATGTTGAGAAGTAGTGAAATGCCATGCCTTGAGATACTGTGATAATGCATTGAAACCTACTGAAGGTGAACTCGGATATAATGGAACATGATTGATAATGGTTCATGAAAATCCTTAATCTGTTATGTGTCTTAATGTGTATATTTTTTGTCTTGATTGCAGAGAACCTTCCTAAGATCTATCACTGTAGGATTCTTTCTTCTGTTCAGTGTTCATTTCTTAAAATAAAAGTTGAATAAACTTCAATCTGCACAGACAAGGCTGCTGTTAGTCAATACAGTGCTATGAGTTACACAAGCATTAACATCTAAAGTTAGGTATAGTTAAATATACATACATCTGTGCTCCGTTTTTAATTAGGAAATGGTCGTAGCCTTGTTCTAAATGAAAAGTTGAGGTAAATTCAGGAAGGAATACATCTTGCTGTACAATATTTTTATTTCAGTAAATTTCAAAGTATGTGTGTATCTGCATCTTTCATTTTTGTTTGTCATGTTGTCAGAGAACCTAGTGTATGATATAGGGATATCATACACTATATTTATAAATATTCCTGATATTACAAAATTGGTTCCCAATGACTCTCAAGTTTTGACATTAATAATTTTAAATTATGATTCAGCGAGGAGGTCTCAGTGACTAGCAATTTGCATCTGTGCAAAGTTAAGTTGATTTCAGGGAATTTGTATGAGAACCCATGTACTCTGAACCCTTTATAGCATCTGAGTACCTATTGTTTATTATTGTTTATTATTGTTTTCCTCCTTATTATATGTATCAGCAATTAATAGTTTTCAGCTAAGTTGACTGGTGCAGGTAAACCATTTTGAAAGAAGAAACAGTTGACAAACTGTAAATGACAGTACGCATTGACTTTATATGTAAAAAGCTTACAAGGCAGGAGCTTTAATTGTGGGAAGCTAATTACTGAACAGTTAAAATAAAGGGATTGCATAAGCTTATTCTAGTAGCACTCTTTTTCATTTTTAATGTATTTGAGGAAAGCAGCTAGGATGCAGTTTAACATTTAACCTCAAAGACAATAAAGGTAATTAGGTAAGGAATCAGAGGAGGAAGTGGGAAAGGGTGACATTGCCAGTGTACTGAAGCAAAAAAGCATCAACAAATATATAGTCAACATAAGTCTTGTATTTGTTCATGTTGTTAATGTAGAAGTAGTTCAAATACCTATAGCTTCTCAAAGTTAGAAGTGCTAAAAAAAGATAACAGAGCTGTATGTTTGATTAGTAAGACAGTCTTGAACAAATGTTTTTAAATCCTGATTATCAGAACTGCTTGCAGTAGGAAAAACTATTCAGATGATTTCAAAGATGTTGGGTGTATATGAAAGTCAAATATTACTTTATTACTACAAATACTGTTTCATTACTACTACTACTGATTTGTCAGTATTATACAGTAATTGTGATGCTTTCTTGAAAGTTACATGCTGCTCTTATGTTATTGGAAACTGACAGTCTTCAAAGGGGTGGAGATTGAAATGTTATCTATAGTATTTTGGTGTTATCTGTTATATGGACAACAACAGGAATGCAGTATTTTGTCAAAACCTGTTCCCATGGGTGATAAACAAGAAAATTAATCAAAAAGTCCTGTTGGTGTTTGCTTTAAGTGCAAATAAAAAGTGTGCAGATACAACAAAATACTTGAATATGTAAAATTTGACTTTTCAGATTAATTGCATGAAGCTTTATGTTAATATAATGCAGAATAGTGAACTCATTTATACTTTGTCTTTCAGATGAACCAGAGACACGAGATGCATGGTGGGCAGAAATCAGACAAGAAATAAAATCCCATGCCAAGGCATTGGGTTGTCATGCTGTAGTGGGCTACAGTGAATCAACTAGCATTTGGTAAATCATGATGACAATTTGATTTTCAAAATGCCACAGCAAATTTATTTCATGTTCTGTGAATTAAAAATTACAGACTTTTTCAGCATCTTTCTTATTCTAGTACATCTACTTTGGAGAGTTTTTAAGAGTAACTTTCTGAGATTTCAGTATTGTGTTGCCTTTTTTTTGTTTTTAATGGGTTTGGGGGTTTGTTGAAGGTTTTTTTTTTTCTAATGAACATTACAATTTTTTTTAAAAAAAAAAACCTCAAACCAAAGTGTTTCCTTTTGTAGTAAAAATATTGATTTATCTATGAAATTTTCTAAACCTAATCTATGTAAATGCCTAAAACTATTCCTTAAAGTATGTGTATTGCAGTTTCTTAAACGGGTAACAACTGGCAGACCACTACTTAAATGGAAAACTTCAAGCTTAAAGCACAAGTGCTTTGCTAGAAACATATTAATTGTATGTTAAAGGAGAATATGATGCCTGATAGATCTAGAATACTTCAGCTGTAAATGTTCTGTATTTCTTTCTGGAAAATGTATGTCATTATTTTATCTTCCAGTACTACAGTACTGTTGAACATACTAAACTGCTTCTCTGCAGTAGTCTTTCTGAGACCAAATTCCCCAACCCTTCATTCTCTTCAGGCCAAAACTCCAGTATCCTACTGTATTCCCTTTGGCTGAGAAAATTCCAATCTTATGTATTATGGTGACTTATAACACGTTTCGTGAGAGGCTTGGAGATTGGGAGGAATAATTTGGGATTCATGTTATTACTTCTCTCTGCCCCAACAAAGTTAGTATCTTTTTCTGTAACAGCTCCGGAAAGTAATTTGTGAAGAGCAACTCCTGGTACCAAGTGTGTCTGACTGGTACCAAACAGAAACGTACTCTGGCTCCCGAGTTGTTCTGAATTGCTTTAGGAAAGTAACTGAAGCAATGTTTTCTTTTTTGTCAAGTTGATTTTGCCTAAATACTTGAAAGAAAAAGCACTAAAGATTTGCTTTTTTAAAGAGAGAAGTTGGAAAAAGAAGTTTCATTTTACTTTGCAATTGATAAGTTGAAGAAAGAAATACAGAGTTATACAGTACTTTCATGAGCATGTACCATCTGTTGGTAAAGTAGAAGATAACCAGAAATTATCAGTCTGAAAGCCACAGCATTGATTGCTTCACATCTGTTACTCCTTCACATTTATTGCTTCACTGAAGGTAAAAGAAACCCCACCAAATATGTCTATCTTTCACAAAACTTGAAAACTGTTTGTAGAAGTCAAGGGCTCATGCTAGAAGAGTAGGCAAACAAGAGCACTTACTTTACAGGCAAGGCATGATTTGTATTCCTTATGCTGTCTTGTCTGGTTGTGTCCTGTCTTGCTTGGTATATTAAAGGTCCTGTTTACCTCAGAATTGCAATGCGCAGGTTTACATCTCTGAGGGAGAGATGCGCTAGAAATGGAAGATTTATTCCTTTGGCTGTCAGTCTCCTGGTAGAAAGCATGACTAATTTGTAGATTTTTTTTGTCTACTGTAACTATAGGGAAAGTATATACAGTATAGGTAGGCAGTCAGTTATTGGGTTATTTCACACTTTCATTTTTCTTCAAGAGTTTAATGCAGTACTACTTGGTCACTGATAAAATAGTGTAATTATTAGAGTTCCCGTGCTTAGTTGCCAGTTCAGCTTCATTCCGTGCTTAAAGAGACTGTGGAGCTACAGGCTCTGTCTGTAAGTACTGGTCTGCCAGACAAGTTATACATGAAAAATTATTCTAGAAGGAGAAACGACAAATAGAAAAAGGCACATGTATATTTCCAGAAAACGTGGGATAGCTTTTCTCTCTTTTTTTCTAATACAGTATTTTAAGATTATAGAGATTGTTTCTCATTTAACAGTTTCAGAAATATTAAAGGCTTTGTGATGATGCTTCATGCTCTCAAGGGCTTTACTCTCCTAAATGAGGAATCTGATCAGCTACCTGGCATGCTATATGTTCCATTACTGTAGATGTTTATAGTGAAATTTTACTAGTTTACTACTTTTTTATCCTCCAAGAGGGATGATTGTCAGTGTTATGTTGTAACTTCATTTTGAGACTGAATGTTTATACAATGATGAGGTTCTCAATTTCCATTTTATTTCAGTAAAAATTATGCCTTTTTATAAAATGTTTTCTTTGCTTTTATTGCTTGCCTGGATTTCTTTACATTATTAACCACAGTATTGAAGACCTTACTTAAACTTTACTAGTCTTTATCATGTTATAGCATATTATTTCTAACACGGGACAAAGCTCGTTAGTCTTTCTATTCAGTCTTTCTGTATCTCTTACTTTTGCAATGGTTTAAATACATGAAGAGGGTTGTTTGTGATATTTAATGGATAAAATTGCACAAAATTAGTAGTTACATAGAATTCGTAGAGACTTTGTACCAGCCTTTAAATCTAATAGTTTTAAATAAAAGTAACACTAAGTAGTAGGAATTCATTTTGTTGTAATTCTTTTCTCTTGTAGTGAAGAGGTCTGTATTTTGTCTGCGTCTGGCACTGCAGCTGTACTGAACCCTAGGTTTCTTCAGGATGGCACCATGGAAGGCTGTTTGGAACAAAGGTTGTCATGGCAGCCTGACTTCTTTTCCATAGGGTCAGAGAAGGGAGAGGTTGATTTTTTTCCTCAGAGCCAAGATAGTTCTTCTCTATTAGGGTAGGTTACAGTGTTACAGTGCAGGATGCGGGACCAACCACTTTTCTGCTTTTCACTAACAACAACAACAGAAGTAATGGAACTCTGCACCAAATTAGATATTCTGTTTTTATTTCTAACAGTCTGAATAAGGTAACACATTTGACTACTAACCACAGATCATAACTCAGTTTTTTTCTTTGCTGCTCTTCAGGTATCTTTCTCAACTTTATATCACACTATTAAAAAAATGACAGATATATGAGAAAGTACATGAGCTAAATGCTGTGGCTGTAATATGTATATATACCCTCTTCTCCATTTTCTTTTAAGAGCTATATATCTTGGTTGTAAAACAAAGATGGTGCCCGATTTTTACAAAAGATGTGTGTTTTAGTTGAAGTTTATGAGCAAAATATATTGAAGAACAAACATGAAGTTTCCCTTTGTTTCTGTTCTTGCAATAAAATTTGAAGAATGAGTTTTGACAAACAGCTGGGTTTTTGGGGGAAAAAATTAATGCATATTGGTAATTTACATGTTTATCAGGATAGTCATCAGATATTTCAAAGGGTTTTAGTGGTAAGACTGTTTATTACAGCTTAGCACTTGCATTATTTTTTCCATAATAACCCTGCTAACATAGTATTATTTATTATTATTTTACTTTGTTAGCAGCAGGCTATTATCTTCTTGTGTAGATGGACTGCTGAAAACTGTAGCCAGTACAGAAATATTTGTTTTGATAATCACTATATGATGGAGAGAAAGAAATGTCATTCTCATAGTATGAATTAAATTGCATTTTAATGAAACTGTGTATTTTGGTGCTACTGGGAATCTTGGCATAGACAAGAAATGCCAAAGGAAGGTAAAACAAACAAACAGACAAAGCCTATGTTTGAGACAAAATATATTTGCCAAAGTCAATGATAATTGATGTTCCAAATCTGTCACATTAGCTTAAGCATCTCTTCAGAATTCACTGAGAAGAACTATTTATGTGAATCAGAATAAATTTGCAGTGATGCAGTTAGCCTGTGTTGTCTCAGTTCGTATTCTTGTAGTGGTTGTTCCTGGATATTTCTTATGGGGGAGAGGGTCTAGGTGTTTTAAGAGAATAACAAGTTTTACCTAATACCTTATCTTATGAAATAACCTTGCTATTCTTCTTACGATGTTAATATATATTGTTCTCCTTCTCAGTAGGATGGTTGGTTTGTTGTGTTCTGCTCGTTAGGTTTGTGTAGGTTTTTTTGGACACAATCCATGTAAAAAGAGACTTCATTGTATTTGGGAGAGCAAATTCTCTGTTGTACTGTTATACCATGGATTACATTTAGAAATCATAGTGCCTAAAGCCAGCACAGTAACGTTTTAGGTTTTTATAAGTTGTCGGTCATTGTATATGCTTCTTCTTGATCCTTGCTTAAAAATTTCAATGCAAGTTTCATTTACAGCATTTTAGCTACAGCATATGCAACCTAATTTTATTCTTCTAATTCATAAAATGTAATACTTGACACATCGGTATAATGGAGCAGAGTATAGCTGCAGTGTATGGTATAAGTGGGTATCTGTAGGTGTTTATACATGTGCACGTATTGATCATTGTTAATAAGATGGTAATAAGATATTTTAAGTATCTTCTCCATAATGTATTTTTAGGATTGAAGAAGCTTCACCACCAGGTTGTGGATTTTGCCATATACCATATGATGAATTGAATATGCCATTTCCTGCTCATCTGACTTACTGTTACAACTGCAGGAAGCAAAAAGTTCCTGATGTTCTTTTCACTACAATTGATCTTCCAGTAGAGGCAATAGTTGTTGGGAAGGGATGTCTAATACAAGCCAGGTATCTATAAAAATATTTTCTTAGGGAAGTTTTGGACTTTTTTGAAAGAATTTCTGTTGCAAAAATCCAGTATGTCATCAGACCCTAATTTTTATGTTGAATTGCTAGGAGTTAATGACAGTGTATTGGATGACAACCTTCTCCTCCTACTGTGATGTGTCATGTCTGTTGATGGACATCTGGTAATTTGTCCATGTGAAGGGGCATTTGATAAATGTTCTGATTGGGTTTTTTATGCCTCTGGTAATTACTGTATTTGTCTGCCTTGATGTAGGAGTTTTTATGCTTTAACTTCTGTTCGAGACTGCTAGCATGGTCAGATACAGCTATTGCACTGGAAATTCAGTGAAGTGTTTTAAGTCAGTTGTGTTAACAGAGTCTGCAGTGAGACCTGTCCTGTTGAACATCTTAATGACGTAGAGGTGATGATGGACTGCATTCTTTTCTGAATTTGCCAGTTACACCACAATTGGTGGGACCAAACAAAACAATACTTGTGCAGTTTTGTCCTCACCAGCAGTAAGACACGCATCAGAAAACTAGAGCAAGTTCAGTGGAGGCCTCTGGGGGCTAGTGGAGGAATAAGGAGCACCAGCTATATGAAGACAAGCTGTGAGTGCTGGACTTGTTGAGTCTGGAGAGAGGCAGGATTTGGGAGGACCTAGTATCAGCCTGCCTGTGCCTATAAGGAGGCATGCAGCATGCCAGGGTTTTCACAGTGTTGTGCAGCGGGAGGGTGAAAGATGACGAGCATTAAGTTGAAGCAAGAGAGATTTAGAGTGGATATAAGGAAAACCTACTTACCCATGAGGACAATCAGGCGGTGCAGCAGATTGCCTAGGAGGTTTGCAGGAAGAGAAATAGATGCTTGCGTTTGGGGTCTTATTAGAAGAAAAACTGAAAATACGGATAAGATGCTCTCAAGGAGTTCTTGTAAAGAACTGATATTTTATTTCACAGTTGCAGCAGTGTAGAAGAATACACCTCATCAGTTCTGAGTCTCAGTGGAAAAGGGCTGCAGTAACTGTCCCTTGAAATAATCTATTGTTGTTTAACAAATACCAGACAACTTGCAATACCAAAAAAGTTGCGTTTGTCTTCAGTATTTTGTTTGACAGCAGTGAGCAGGGCAATTTTTTAAAGTTGCTGCTATGATAGGAGTGTTAATATATTTAGCCAAACATCTAGTAGATGGCTATCTGCAACCTGTAGAAAATTTCTTTATATGGCATAGTGGTTTGGTGCTGTCAGACTACCACAACAAAACCTAAGTGTTTCATGTTGTTTGGTATATAGGTAAGGACGGATAACTGTCCTGAAGTGTGTTTCAAGACAGGAGAAATGACTGCATTCATTGATTTAGAAAAGTACAGTTATTTGATTTGTGTCTTCTGTTTGGATGAGGAATAATTTTTAACATTGCTGAAGTTTATTTATTTTTCTGTTTCATAAGCTTGCTTTTTATGTTACCTGGTTTTGTTGTTTATGAGTTCCCTGTAAAAAATGAAATTAAACTCTTACTTATTGTGACTCACTGCATGTCTCCATCTTCCTGATGATATTTTTTTTTCCACAGTAAAATGCATTAAAAAAGCCAGCGTTGTATTAGGTTATACAATGAGAAGAATATATGAAAATACCCTGTTATAACATTGTGTCTTCAACAGGCCATTAAAACTTTATCTACTGATGTCTCTGTACTGTTTTGTATTGCCAGGTTATGCCGTCTAAAGAAGAAAGCTCAAGCTGAAGCAAATGCCACATCCATCAGTAATCTCTTGCCATTTATGGAATATGAAGTGCATACCCAACTGATGAATAAACTTAAACTGAGAGGAATGAATGCTTTGTTTGGGCTGAGAATTCAGATCACTGTGGGTGAAAACATGCTGATGGGATTGGCAGTAAGTATGCGTTCTATCTTTTGCTTTCTTGCAGTATTTTTCCAGGACACACAGACATAAAAATGATGTGGAATTCAGAGTAACCACAGATATTAAAATGTCATTTTAAGAATAAAAGAAATCATGGAAAGGGATGAGGTATCTAATTTTTGACAGATCAGACCAGACTGTCTTTCAGCACCAGAAAAAGAAGACTCAAATCTCTACTCTGTTACAGAGGACCAGCTCATTAGAATGAGCAAGAGAGGAAAAGAAACTTTAGATGGTTTAATGGCATAAATTATTGAAATATTGTGTTCTTTATTGATCCTGTGAAGCACATCCTGTTCCTCAAGTTGTGCTGCAATTCCATGACAAACAATGTCAAATTATAGCTCTTTTGACTAGTTACCAACAAGAGAAAGGTCTTTTGCCTCTTCTTTGATGCCACTGAAGAAATAAATGATAGATTGGAAGTATCTTAGCGATAGCTAAGAAATGTTCATTAACAGTATTTTCTAACCTCATTCTGTCATGTGAAGTGAAATAAATTGCTTCTTCCTGCATTGGTGCTTGGATAACATTGCCTGATTTGCTGGGTACTTTTGTCTGAAATGGTGATCTCTTTTCTGTGAGTAGAAATGGGATTATCACTTCAGTGATACAGTAAATGGTTTGGCTAAATTTTAAATCCTTGAAACTGTCGCTTGCATGTGCAAAATGTACTAGGGCAGAGGTTTTGATTCATACTTGTTTGGAACTTCTAGGTAATTCAGAGCTCCACCATGGAAAAGACCAATGAGAAGGAGAGAGTTTATTAAAAGAGCAGTGCTTTTTTTTTTAATCAGTGAACAGCAGTGAGATCTCCCTTTATTTTGTGAAGAGATGCTGTAGTGTGTATGTCACAATGCTCTCTGTTATAGCATAAACATCGTGGAAAACTTATATGCAAATACTAGAAGTACATGCTTATCTAATTGTCATTTTTCTTAATGACTTTTTAAGTCTGCAACAGGTGTGTATCTAGCAGCTTTGCCAACACCTGGTGGTATTCAGATTGCTGGGAAGACTCCAAATGATGGCACCTATGAGCAGCATATATCTCACATGCAAAAGAAAATAAATGATACAATAGCAAAAAACAAGGAACTCTATGAGATTAATCCTCCAGTAAGTAAAGCTTTTATATTCTTAAAAATAAAGCATTCTGAGTCAAACAAATATACACCATGTGTATACATGAATTCTTATTGACTGAATCATTCAGAACATAAGTTGTTTTCTAGAAGAGTTGTAAGGTCTTGTCTTATGTTTTGGAAACCTGCTGGAATTTTTGTATCTCTTGACATATATACAAATAAGTTTGTAGTTATTTAGATTTAATTCTCAGTAAAATTATTTTTTGAATGTTCTGGTTTTTAGAACTTGTAATCTATTGCTCATAATTGAAGTTATTTCTAAGCTTTGTAGAAGAAGATTAATTTTTCTGTCCTTTCTAGGAGCTGCCTGAAGAAATCATTGGGTCTCCCATTCCAGAGCCAAGACAGCGTTCCAGATTATTAAGATCTCAATCAGAAAGCTCTGATGAAGTTACAGAGCTAGACCTTTCACATGGGAAGAAGGATGCTTTTGTCTTGGAGGTGATAAATGTTTTCAGTATTCATTTTCTTCCTGTTGTTTTCATGAAATTTTTTTTTTTTAAAATGGGTAGAGGTTTTCTTATTCATCTCTAAAGACAGTTCTTGAATTGTATATATTTTTTTCCATTTTATAGCAGTAGAAAATGTTAAGTATTGGATTTTGTCTCTCTTATTCTTTTTACGTAAAGCGTAACTATATTATGCTGGGGATAATACCAGAAAAGATTCCTCTGCTGTTCATGAACACGTAGAAACATCTAGAATAATAACTAAGAGCTGTAAGAAATGCCCTTCTGTGTACTTCAGGCAGCAGTCATGACTCATCCAAAACTTGGATTTTTTTTTTTTAATGTTGAGATTCTCTGTTGTTACACCACATTTAACTAAGAAAAGTCTTCTTTCCATTTCTCAGCTCTTATTGTTATAGTTGGATATTTTGAATTTTTCACTTCTGGCACTGGTAGTAGTCTGTTCAAAAACAACATGTCAAGAGATCATATAAAAGAAGACTTCCTTTTCTGAATTTCAGCTGCTCCCTTTCAGAGTTCAAGAGTATGAAACTTCAGAGAATGCCTTTCATTTCTTTCTACAGTTAGAAACAAGAACAAGACCCTCAGATAAAGAACTTAATTTCTTTTACCTCTCACTAAATTCAAAGATGTGATTTTAACTTTGTACAAATTTGAAGGAAAAGATCCAGATTCTAAGGAAGGCTAGAGTTTTGATTATCTTGTAGATACAGATACTACAAATACCTGTCTTAGACTAAGAAAAAGACAACTGAATAAAATTTCAGCCTGCAATTGCAGTCTAAGGTACATTCAAGACTTTACTTTATGTTTATCTATGCAAATCACTATCTTGATAAACATAATGTGGAAGAAAGGTGGTAGATTGGGAGAATGAGAGCACTGTAACAGCAGTTCATTTGAAAACAGACGTAAGAAAGGAGAGTCCCAAAATAACATATTGGGAGAGGTTAGCATAGTAAATTGAGATTAGTTACTGTTTCTATCCTTTGAGTAAATCATTTTTGTTCTCCAATATATTGCGGGCATACCTGGATCAAAGTAAGTAAATTAAGAAGTCCCTGAAAGAAAATTTGCTAGTTAGTTCTGACATTAAAAAGAAATGAGGACAGTTTTCATCAAGTATATGTTGCAACGGGTCTTACCAGGTTTTTAGTTTTGTTTTAACATCATTATCTGTGTAGATTGAGTGGAGTGGAATTGTATATTCAAAAGATATTCTCTTGAGGCACTGTATTGAAATGACCGAGCCAGTGAGAAAATACTTAGAAAAATGCAAAAAGGGTTGAATGCCTTTGTAAAAAATAGAGGATTGTGTAAGGCATTAAACACCCACCCCTCGAATCCTTAAGAGTATTGTACTTTAAGAGGCCCTTGGAATTGGTTAGGAAAAACAATGGAAAAAAAGTTAAGTCCAGCCTCTGTTTCACTTTCAAAAAGGCAACGGCCTTTTTTGACAATACAAGGCAGAGAGCGATAATAGAAGCTTGGCATACTACTTCTGTCCAGTTGCTTCATAAAGAAGCTTGATATGTTATAAGCAAAGGTCAGTTGGTTAGAACTGTGTCATGTGCTACAAGCTTTGTTCAGCACATGTTTTACAGTTCTGGAGAATTCTTTTTTTTACACTGTTAACTCTACTATATGTACCTGGGGAGATAGGAGATCTCCATGCAGAAGGGAAAAGCCTAACTTTAGAGTACTAACTTTATAGTACATTACTACACTGTAATGTACTATGGAGTCCATTATAAATGGTGACAAAGTTAGCAAGAAAAGATTTGATTTTAAGGACTCTGGTTTACTAGCTTATATTATGTTGATCCTAGAATATGTGTCCTTGTGTTTTAGTAGTTCAATATCTATTTATAGAGAAAAGGACTTTTCATCAACAGGATCACTCACTACTGCCTTTTCTAAGAGAGTGGATATCAGAAACAATATTCCAGGAGCTTTAGTGAAGCTCCTGACTGACCTTTGAAGAGTAAAATTAGTGTTCACTAAGAAGAAGTGATAAAACTTTGTCTGTGATGAGGAAATGCTATGAGATGCTGAGATGGCAGTTATGACGGGAAAGGTTCTAATTTTTTTGGGTGACGTGTGTAGATAGACACCTTCTCTTACTTTATGAGGAGAAACAATACCTGGCAGAGGACTTTTTAGTACAGGAATTAAAAGATAAACCATTTCAAAAAAAACTTGTTGGAAGTTAGAGGTAAACTTGGATCTCTTACAGATCAAACAGGTTGAAGGAACCTGGAAACATGTGACAAACTCATAATTACAGAAGGTACCAGAGCAGATATGCTCTTAGTTTGACCTAGAAAATGGAGGTTTTTGAAGAGTGGATAAGATAGAGGTTACTTGGATTGTAAAAATGAATAATCCCCAAATTTAACTTTTCCTATTTGATTTTCTGCTGTTCATACTAAGCAAAGTTTTTATAAAAGTCTTGGAAAGATTTTTGTGTCCTTGGAATTTTAAAATCTCAGCTTAGCTGCCAGATATGGGTCAGTTGATAACAAAGTTTTTACATTTTTCTGAGACTTCTGACCAGAACATAAACATGATTTTTATCATTTATTCCTTTCTCCAGATTGATGATACTGATGCAATGGAGGATGTACATTCACTACTGACAGATGTTCCACCACCTTCTGGTACAGTTCGAAACATATTTATCTAATTTATACTGTAGGCTGCAAAATGAAAAAAAAAAAAAAAAATTATTTAAAAAAATAAAAAGTTCAAGCATAACAGTGAAAATATTCTTGAATTATTTAGTTTATCAGATGTACCTATGAAAAGCAAGTCATTTAGCTGTTGATGGCAATTTCTTATTGAAAACTGAAATAAACACAGTATTTCTTTGGCAGGTCAGTGAAAGTGGAGGTAGAGAAAGCAAAATACTCCTTTAAGTATTTGTAGCTGTGTATAATATGACACGTTAGTGTTGTATTCCAAGAATGTTACTTAGTGTTATTTGCCCTTCCAGTGCTCCTGTTCAACAAATGCAGTTGTATTTTTCTTGCTTTGTGATTGTGCCATACTGTCAATTTAAGTCTTTGGGTTCACTGCATTTGTAGCCTTTGCTGTTCAAAAATGCAAAGTCCAAAATTATTTGGAATTCTTCAATCACCCACAGCATTTTTATCCTAGTCAGTGTTGGTCATTTTCTGTAGATGATGGTAAAGTCAACTAGCAGAACTAGAGTAGCTTCTAATTTCTTCGGTGGTTTGTAGATGTATTTCTAGAAAGTGTTGCAACTTGAGAACATTAAACAGATTAAAGTGAATAATTTTCACAACTCAATCATTAGGCTTGATATTGTTATTTTACTTCATAGTATGAATATGAGTTCATTCTACAAGGAGCAGTTTCAGGAAGCGAAGCAGTCAGGGAGCCTTTTAAGCAATTAGACTTGACATCAGGTGACATGAGTTACCCAGTCTCCATGGGGAGCAACTGTCACCGTTGCATTTCATGCCATTATGGCCTCTCTTCTGTTCCTCAACATGATGGCATTTCTGGCCTTGCTTTTTGGTGGTTGAGGAAATACTCAAAATAAGAATTCTGTTGTGATTTAGTGTTTTAGAAGTGGTGAGTTCCATCTTTCTTACCCTTGTTTGTCACTGCAGTATCACTAATTGAACAGATGTGTTTCTTTCACATGTCATACTGCATTCTTCAGATGCTATGTTTGGGTTTTGCATGTTGGTTTTATTTATGGTATTTTATTCAATATTCAAAAACACATGAGAGAAAATACTTGCAAACCAAGTAAAGTCAAATATGTTTCTTTGAAAGTATTTTGATATTTCAATGCACAACATAGACTTCCCTGAATATCTTCTTTTCAGGTTTTTACAGTTGCAACACAGAAATTATGCCTGGTATAAATAACTGGACACCAGAAATCCAAGTAAGCTTATTCAAATTAAAAAGCCCACATTTTTTTTCCAAATTATGTTGACATATGTTGAAATATGTGCTAGCAATTTAAATATGTATTAGAGATCACTAATTTTGAAAGATAAATTAAAAAGATACTCTTGTGTTAGAAATAAAAGTAGTATTTTGGTAACAAAACGTAAGGTATTAGAGCCTGTTTGTGGTTTTTGTCAATACTGTTATGTAACAAAGAAGCTGGTACAAAAATAAAAAGAATTATCACAGTAAATCTGAACTTTAAAGCTTGGGGTGTTATTAAGAGCTTGGCTAGATTTTGAATCCTCTTGAAAGAAACAAACTCTTGATTATTACTTAGTGTGAGATACTGAATATCATAACATTAATAGGTTAAGATAGATAAGAATTAGATAAAGCAAATCTAGTGAGTAGAGAAAAATTCCATTTACAATTAAATTTAAACATTTAGGTGAACAGATCTATCTAAGTGAACTTTTGCACCTAATTGGCACAATGCAGGACTGTGGTTTTCAGAGGTTCAACTCAAACCTGAAAACAATGTGATTGCACAAGCAGCACACTCAGGGATGCCTGTGTATCTGTATATGAGATTCTGTTACTGTCTACGTTATTGTACATAATTAACATATAATACTCAACAGGAGTTAACAAAATTTGTAGCAAGTAGAATGACTCCTTTATGAACCAAGTAAAAAGAGCGTAGTGTTTCATATCTTGCTTAATGATTTGTTTCATATATTCATATATGAATTCAAATTTGCAGAAAACTTGCCTTCTGTTCATAATGTTTCAACAGCAGTAAGCGCTTTATGTAACTGTTGCTACAATTTTTTTCCTTTTCTTTCCATCCCTTGCCCTCCCCCTCTCCTACCCCTTACTATGTTAGACTTTATTTGCCTTATTTATTAATTTGTTTTGGTTTGAACATAACAAACAAGGGTATATTGGGAAAAAAATAAATGTGTTTGTTTCTAATGCAGATGTTCACAGCAGTAAGAGTATCCAGATTAAACAACGTTAACCTAACAAATCAAACACTTAATAAGAACTTTAATGATCTCTGTGAGAATCTCTTGAAGGTAAGAATCGCATTTCAAACCTTTTACTGAATTGTTCAAATGGGAGTAAAATCAGGCTATACTGAAAATAACATTTTACTTGTAATTACTTTTCAGAATTTGACTGCAAAGCGTCTGTAAGTAGTTCATAAGCTGCTCTAAAGATAGATTCAGCCTCCTTAATATACTAAGGATTTCCAAAGCTTTTTGAATTGGAATGAGTCCTTGATTTGGTAGTGTCCTATAGAAACAGGAGTATAAAGACTGCTTCTTCAAAAAAGAATTGATATGATTGGATTATTTCTACTGTGAAAAGAGTTTTGATCTTTAATTTCTCTGAAATAAACCATGTGTTTTTTAGAGTAACACAAATAATGTCTTGTCATCCACAGAGCTTGTATTTTAAGCTACGGTCTATGGTTCCATGCTGCCTTTGTCATGTAAATTTTACAGTTGCTCTGCCAGAGGATGAAATAGTTCAGGTAAGTAAACGGCTTCTTTTGATTTTCAGCATGTAGGCATGCCAGGTTTGGCCTTTAATTAATATTTGTTGCTCAGAATAAACAAGGCTAGGATTTTGTTCAGTAGTATGTCTGGAGAATTCTGAAGTGAAACTTAAAGCTATTATCTTTGGAGAAGAAATAGGATAACTTAGAATTCACCAGTTTAGAGAGAGTTTTGGGGCTAGATGGCGTTTCACAAGCACAGTGCATAGTAATAGTGTTTACCTTTTTAGTTAGATAGAAAAAGAAAAGCCCTGACTAGATATCCATTGAAAGGTGTTACCGTATACACTAGAAGAATATGACACACCAGTTTTCTAGTGTGCTGTCATATTGTCTGATTTTCTTTCTTTGTTTCAAAACAGTGCAATATACTTGAATATTTTTAAATATAATGGTTTCTTCAGAAGCATAGCATCATTCTTGTGATCAATTAAGCATCTCTCTTGCTCTCTTACAAATGCAGTGCTAATGAGATTTTAGGATTTGTTTTTTGTGCTAGTTCACTAAGAAAGAAGGAAAGAACTGATGAACAAAATCATAAATGTGGGACAAATACTATCAGGCCTATGTTCTTACAATGGACCGTAGTATTACCTGTTAAGTTCTGCTCTGAATTGTTTTTTAATACGTCTGCTTAGATGATATTTTTTTCCTCTGATATTTTTCCATGGGAAAAGCTGGCTTCTTTTCAACATTCTTTTTCCAGATTGCACAAGACATTTAAGTTACCTAATATGCCATATATTTCTGATTTGCAGATTGCAGTCACAGCTGTTGCAATTACATTTGACAAAAACCAAGCGTTACAAGCCAACAAAGCTCCTACAGAAAAATCACAGCAAAGAGGTAAATGTTGAGGCATGTAAAGATAAGAGATATATTTTTCTCTCTTTTTTCCCCAGTACTTAATGCATTTACATTTTAATTGCATTTTCATATACACATTTTTACAAGAGTTTCTTTAAAAATCATGAAGTTAATACATAGAGGTTTTTAGAGGTCATACATGTGACCTCCAGCACAATGACTGGATGACTTACAAGCAAACAATATTTGATAAGTATGTAATCAACAAGCTTACATTAACATGAAAAAGAAGTTTGGCATTTTCTTATTCCATATACTGTCCTCAAATATTTTCCTCTAAAGAGTTAGTGTAACAGATGTACTCTGTTAATTCAATTATATTTTGATATGTGTAAAGTACTTGTTCTTATGAGTAGCAATTTTTTGTCCTTACTTCAGGAAGGTAAAAAAATAGGTTATTAATAATACTTTAAAAAGCCTCCTGAAAAACCCTTAAATAGGTCAGTAATATTTTTGGAGATCAGTGAAGCATGTAGCAATATGGAGGGAATAGAAGAGACTGCTGCAATCTGCATGTTGTCTTGTTAATGAAGCACAATCTTATGCTGGAAATGTATATATGCAAGCTGGATATTGGAATTCAGACAGAACTTTGAAGATAATCCCTTCTAAAGAATGTAGTTAGGTAGTAGAACAGAGCCATATGATTCTAAGACATTAATTATACCCTACTTCTTCTATAGTATAACAGCAAATTGTTTTCTTTTATTTGAAATAAATCACATTACCTTTTACCATAATGTATAGCTAATTCAGATCCAACTGCAGAATCAAATCTAAAATACATGAATTAACTTAATTTTTTTCCCCAAAAAAATACTAAATCAAATCCTTTTGGATGGAACATGGCTTCTGTTCAGTTTAGTAGCTGGACTTATTGTCAGACATCTATCTTTTCAAACAGAACTGCATCACTATGCTCATGTTGAAGAAATATCTTCAGTCAAACCTGACTAAATTGAATCTGTAATGCTTGTTTTTACTGCCAAATCTTTTGGGGGTTAATTACCAGTTGGGTATGGGGTTTTTTTGTTGAAGCTTCTACAGACAACGAAGAACAGCTACAATTTCCATTGGAACTTTCCTCTGATCCCCTTGCTTCTCAACCCTTCTCACCAGCTAAAGGTCAGTTAAATGGAAGAATGCTGGATTATTGGTTTTTTACTTATTTTGTATTCTGCTCTTTCATTGTTGCAGTAGCTTTAAAATATCTGTACTTATACATGCTTCAGATATTCTTTGCTACCTAAGCATAATGGATTTGCCTGCTCCTGAAGTCAAATTTTTTGAGTCACGAAAAATGTGGTTGGCTAATCATTCTGTACGTATTCTGTAGATTTCCTGTAGTTCTTCTGTCATTGCCTTTACAGTATTGAAAGTGCTGCAAACCACCGGGGATTGGATATGATTTGACTTAAAGAATTACAAATTACTTAACAGTATGAGGCAAGCCTAATTATTTTGCTTCTGTAGGAGCCCATATAAAATAACTCCATGTATTGTCAGCCTCAAATAATTAAACTCATAGTTTTCATTGGGGAAATCTAGCAAATACTGATTGTTCAGCTGAGAAAAATTTCATGCAACTTTCATTTTAAGTGAAAGGACCCTTGAACTCACATAGTAAACGATTGGTACAGTGTAGCTCATGCTAGCTGTTAAACAGCTGCTTTATTTTATCTGAAATAAAGCTGGATTTTGAAAATAGCTATCACAATTCTTCTGTGAATATTAGAAATTAGGTCATTGAAATGAGTTGTCTTTACTTCCTTCTCCATTGTTGGATTACCTACCTACCAAAACTGCTAATGTTAGGAAATTTAGTATCTGTGAATTATTATAAATGTTCTTGTACTAAAATGTTAAAGAGCTCCCTTTTTTGCCCATTACATAAGTTGTACAACTGAGAGTTCCAACCAATTTACTTGTATTTTCAGAAGTCAGTTTAATTTCAGCAATAATATTCTTACTAACTTTTTTTATTATTATGCATTTGTGTGTGCTTAACTTAAAATTGATCACATGCTGATACTGTTAACCTATAATTTTAAAAGGGAGGATCTATCTAGAAACTCCTGAACGGTGCCTTTTTTACTGCTTTTCACTGTAGGCAGTGCTACTTGTGTAATGGACACTCACCAGTAGAGGGTAGCCTGTTCACGTACATCGCTTTTCCTGAGATTCTTCCCATTCCATATTGTACTGCATATCACTTTAGAAGCATTCAACTAGACAGTTACTTTGTCTGTCATGCCTTCTCAAGTAGACTTGAGGTTTCATTGTCGTTACATTTACTTAGCAGCTCATTTAATATACTGATACTTTCTTAAATACTTCTACGGGATTGTTATTTTAAAAATACTTGTATACAACCTTACGCATTAATGACCTTTAGTAAATGATCATATTATAATTTGCAAAACAGATTTAATAATTAATTATTTATACTGATTTATCAAAGTATATAATACAGTGTATATAAAGAAGCTTTATTCCCTCATATTGGGCTTTAAAATTTTTTTGTAAGATGCTGGCTGTTGTGCTGTACTGCATGACTCATATATTATCTGAATGGAATTCATTTTGTCCTATTAGAAGTCTTGGAGGGTGCAAGTTCCCATACAGGTATTCCTGCTACTCAGAGAGGTGAGTTTACTTAATTTAGCCATATGCCAGAACAGAATGAGCATTCTTTGGATATTGGTATACTCTTTTTGGATGTGTCTTAATCCAGGAAGTGTTTACTAGTTAACTAAGAATGCATGCTCTGGTGCAGCTTTATGATACCATAATATTTTTGATGTATTTTTTTAACCACCAAAGTCAGATTTGTTAATAATAACAGTCTCTGTCAGATATATTGATATCACTTTATCTGACAGAAAAATTTGTGAAAGAGATCTTTTTTGCTTGTCTTAAATTGAAGTTGGCATGTGTTCTTTCTGTTTCTTCAGGATAATGAAGAAACGGTGTTTGCAAAACTCGGTTTTTGTGTGTTTTTTTTTCTAAAGATACACAAACACCCCTGCAACTAATACCAAAAGTCATAGCAGAAGTACCTCTACTTCTCATTGTAATGATAATGGGGCCATTGCAGGGGTGTTGGAGGAAGGAGGACTGATTCTGTAATTAAAATACATTTATATTTAAAACAGAGCTGTTGTTTCAGCTTGCAAATCTTATCCTCTTAATGAAAGGCTTTTTAGTCTGTAGGTTAGCTATTGATAGAGATAGTTTGGAGGTTTAAATCATGATCAGCAGCACTTCATAAGGAAAAGAATAGTAACGAATGTGAAAATTAAACAAGGCTTAAATAAACGTAAAGAAGCCAGAACGTAATAGCTAAAATTAGATTGAAAACAAAAAAAATCATCTAGCATAAGTCATTAATGACTGTATTTGCATGTTTTTTCAGTGATGAAGTCCCAGTCAGGCAGTTGGTTCACAGCTGGGACATCACCAGAAATCGGTACACTGGTTTGGACGAGTCCAAACCTATACTGTCACTTTTCCTTTAAACAGACCTGGAAAGGGATGTTTGTTCTCTCTCAGACACAGATAATTGCTTCCTCAAAAGGAGCACTGAGATGAGCAAGAGACATCATCCATATTTTTTTCTTTGTTTTTCTTTTGTTTTTCTGTCTGTGTTTTCAGCAACGTCAGTTGATTACAGTTCCTTTGCAGACAGATGCAACAGCTGGATAGAGCTCATTAAACTGAAAGCTCAGACCATAAGGCGCGGATCAATTAAGACAAGTAGGCGGCTGTTTCTACCACATTATGATAATCTGAGACATATCTCTGATTTCCCAGTGGTGAATACTGGAGTTTCCTGCCCAGCAGTATTATTGCAGGTCACGTGTAGAATGAATACCTGAGTGTGAAAACTGCCGACATATTAATAGAGTTTGTAAGCTGATATAGGGTTTATGAACCAGTATCATGAAAAGCAAAATATAGTATTTCTGTTCACTTAGTAAAAATTAGTTATCAATAAATGTGTACGCCTTCTAATTATATAACATACACTGCATGGATGTAGGTGTATGTATGATCTTGGAAAGTTTTTGGTGAGAAACAGGAAGCAATCACCAAGGTGACAGTCAAGGCAATGGTCACTAAATTAGCAAGTGGTGAGTTATTTTTCAGTAGTTCTTTGGCCACAGGTCTGACTATCTTGCTTAAATTAGCAGATTAATATCTGTTTAATGGAAAATGCTGCACTGGGGAAACACAACAACTTTCACATTTCCTGTAATTGGTTCTTCCAGCAGAATATGTGTTTCAAAATGTTGGCACTTTTTTCTTTACCTTCACTTTATAACTGATTGTTGTATGTGCAGCTACTTGCCTCAATGTTTTCCTTTGCAGGAATGCCACTCTTCCAAATAAATTCCATTTCAGCTTTTTGTCTCCGTTGCATGCTTTGCATGATAATTTCCTTTCTCACATGATATGGCTGAGCATCACAGGCAGCTGAATGTTGTCACCAAGCTATTTGGAAACAATAAAGAAGAGTTTTTGTGTTTTAAGAAACTGTAGTTAATTTTACTAGATAGTTACTTTCTCTTCTTTTTTCCCCGTCTTTTTAGCTGCTTCACTTGATAAAGCAAGTCCATTGGCTGAGGGATACTTACGGCACCGTTCTGTTCCATCATGCACCAATTCTACCGTCTCAGTTGTTAAGATGACACCTCTTTCTTTTCTACCTGGGGCAAAAATAACCAAATATCTTGGGATAATCAACATGTTTTTTATACGAGAAACCACTTCTTTGCGTGAGGTGAGCTGCTTATCAGGGATTAGCACTTCTTGTTAATTACAGTAATCAGAAGTAAATATCTGAAGAGGTTTGAGTTGAGGTGTGGCACAGCAAGGGTATAGAGTCTTTGTCACTTGAGGGTAGGTGCTGAATGAGGAGTAAAAGTTGCATTGCACTGCTTTTGTCATAGAGCATATGGAGCTGCTTTGTGTTCGGAGTGTAAGGAAGAGGTTATTTAGGCATTGCCATTGTTGCTGAATTGGGATATGAGAGTAATCAATGAGTTCTTTAAAGAACTGTTTGAGAAAAAAAATAGGTCTTTGACCAACAATGATATTTCAGATCATTTGAACCCGAAACTGAGATGAATTGAAATGAAAATAATCTCCATTCTTCTGTTTATCAGGCTGAATGGTGAATCTTCACTGTGTTTGGATTTTAGAATTCTTGGGTTAATACAAAGTGTTCTGTATCATATATAACTGTTAAACTGAATTTTAATAATACATTCTGTGCATTCTCAGTAACATAACTCTGTGTGATGAATAGCAAAAAAACATAACGTAGAATATATAACCACATAAGCAGTTTACAGGGTGTAGTTAGTGATACTCTAACGGTGATCTCCAGTGTGGATCTGGACAGCAGATGCTCCTCTGAGCATGCAAAAATCCAAGACACATTCCTTGTCATTTTAATGTCCTTTTGGGAAGTTGCATCCTCCTCCTACAGTTTCCAATCACAGAAATAGAATGTACGTCTTGCCTTGTTTGTCAGTGCTGTTTCTTGCTAATTAGACTTCAATAAAATTACATACCAGATGCTAAGATGCTAATAAAAATGATTACCCTTCATAAAAATCTGTTGCAAGATGCTAATAAAAATGATTACCCTTCATAAAAATCCATTGCAAGGTCTCTAGAGAAACTGATCAGACATACATCTAATTTGGATCTTGCAAGTTACAGCCCCCTTTAATTTGAGAAATCTCTGTGAAAAGGACAGCATTTTCAGAAGGATGTACATGGTATGACGAGAGAAATGCTTACATGACATTTCTGTACTAATTGCATCTTCTGTACATACAAATTAAATATCTGATAAGCTGCTTTTAGTAACTGTGATAGCAGATCTCAGCTGACATTTTGTTACTCAAGTATTTGATTAAACTCCAGCTGAGGGGCTGGGATTGTTAAACTTTGAGAAGAGGAGGCTGAGGGGAGGTGTTATTGCTGTCTACAACTACCTGAAAGGAGATTGTAGAGAGGAGGGTGCTGGCCTCTTCTCCCAAGTGACAGGGGACAGGACAAGGGGAAATGGCCTCAAACTGCACCAGGGGAGGTTCAGGCTGGACATTGGAAAAAAAATTTTCACAGAGAGGGTCACTGGGCACTGGAACAGGCTGTCCAGGGAGGTATTTAAAAGACGGGTGTATGAGGTGCTGAGGGACATGGTTTAGTTAGTGGCAGACAGGAATCGTTGGACTTGATGATCCTGGAGGTCTTTTCCGACCTAGTGATTCTGTGAAAGACAAACTCATTTTTCAGCTGTCAGTGGAATATTATGTGTTCCTGCAGAGACGTAGGAAAGTCTGAAAAATAAGACTATGTGTAATGTACTGATTGCAAAGAATACCAGTCAAAAATGAGTGATTCTGTTCCATTGGTCTGATGTTAAACTCTAACCATTTAAACAGTGAATAACTTTTAAGTTCCATGCAATATACTATGTAGGATTCACTGAAATATTGAGCTGGTAAAAATGTAAGAAAAGTATTCAGCATCTTGTAACAATACCTAACAAAATTTAATTTGTTTTTACGTTTTAGGAGGGTGGTGTCAGTGGTTTTCTCCATGCATTTATTGCTGAAGTGTTTGCAATGGTGAGAGCTCATGTTGCAGCTTTAGGGGGAAATGCAGTTGTCTCGTACATAATGAAGCAGTGTGTTTTTATGGAGAATCCAAACAAAAATCAGGTAAATTATGATATTAAATATCAATGCTATTGTGACTAGTATGACACAAATACGCATTTTATGTATTTTAGGAAACAACGCTGTAGAGCTCTGTCTGCGTAACACTTCTGGATCTGTCACTATAATGCCTGTTTAAAGAAGCCAAGAACATTCTTGAACACTTTCACTGACGTGAAATTACAAATATGCTTCATGAACTAAATTCACTAGTATGCAGTAACTTGCAGGAAGTAGTGCTGAACTTACTTAGCTTTCCTGGTGTTGCGCTGTTAGGATTTTCATCCTCTTTTTTGGGTTGCTAATATAGGATACTGTGTTTTGGACATAAAGTGACAAAGCTGTATTTCTAAACACAGCAAGTGAATATGGTTGATTTGACACATGAATTATGTTTAAAACAGTCTTGAGATGAAGTAATTTGTGGTGGTCTTACAAAAATCTGTCTACGTATTTGATAGCAGACAAGTGAGTGGGTATAAAAGGAAATACATAAGGTATTACCTCACTAATAAATTCTAATAATTTTTCTTTCTTTGATCTGCATCTGATTTATTATCTACATAGTAAAAACTCACAGGTAAAGAATTAGAGAATTTGTTTCATGTTTGCTAGCTGTGTATTGTCCTTTTCTCTTTTTTTTTTTTTTTTTAAAGGCCCAGTGTTTAATAAATGTAAGCGGTGATGCAGTCATCTTTGTACGTGAATCTGAGTTGGAAGTGTTACCAGTACAACCTTCTACAGTTGTTTCTCAACCCACGAGTTCTGGAGATGTCACAACATGAAGACAGAAGAAATGTAGTCGTCTTTGCCAAATGCAAAGATTGTTATTATGTGGGAATGTTTAGGTCTGCATCTTCAAAATCAGTAGCATTAATAGCCAAAGTCCAAGACAATCACTATACATCATCCTTTATGTTTAATACTCAGGGCAGCATATTGGCAGGTATGCTCTGATTCTTCTGTTACAATTCCAGGCACCTTTGAAACCTAGACAGATGGTGAAGCACTGATAGGAAAATATGGATTAAAATAGTAGGCATCACATGAAACTGTGAAAGTAAACAAGAATTCTGCTGCATTTTTCAGCTGTTCAGGACCATGACAAGCTGTAATTCAGAACCATCTCTGAGTTTGCATATTGTATTAGCTGATCCTCAGCTCAGTTTGAAAAATAAAATTTGGGTCAATGTGAGTGGTACATAACAGAGAAGCCTGTATTAGCAACGTTTGCCAAAGAAACAAGAGATTTTTGCACAGACTAATAAAATGTGAAGCGAAATCTGAACTTGTCTTAGATCGTGAAGTCTGAAGAGGAAGAAGCAGCACCAAAATATCACAGTTTGAATTTCTGCACACTAAAAATATTTTTCAAGTGTTTGTGAACTGCTGTTTCAGTGGGTTTTTTTAAAAATGACTATGCAGCATATATTTTGGGTGAATGTTGGGGGAAGGTATTCTGTTTTGTTTTTCAGAAGTTGCCAGACTCTGATGTTCCTAGTTATCTGTATGGAAAAAAACAAAACAAACCATAACAGTTCTAAAGTGTGTTACATGCTATTATAAACTGTTCAATATTGACAAAACAGATTTATTTTTTTTTATGTAAGATCCTATGAAAGAATTGTTTTGAGGCTCATTTTTTTAAAGCATGATCTCTTGCAAGGATGAAATAAACAGCCCTCTGCGAGTCAGTTATACAGAGGTGTGTAAGTACAGAACTTCCTTTCTGTTTTATAAGCTGGAAATGCCTGGCTAATTGAAGATTGATGTATGTTTGTGATCAAATTTCTGCAGGTTAGTTTTGGGTTTTAGTTGGCTTTTTTTCCCCCAGCACAGTAGTTGGGGAAATGAAGGTACTGCAAAGAAAGAAAACTTGTCATGTCCAGTATATATTTGAAAGGCACTGATATTTTAATGTAAACAATGCAAACGTTGTTTGGAAGATGCATTCTTACCTAATTCTGATGATACCGTACACAGAACTTGAATAACATGTAAACTTGAATGTAAATATTCTGCTTAGTGTTGAAATTAAGCAATGGCATGATTTATTTGTTAAAACTAATTATTTCATGTAAATGAGCATGAAAAATCATTCTTGCACAATAAATTTCTGTATAAAATTTATTGCCTTTTTTAATGTGTAATGGTTAAATGTGTATGCTGGATGCATATTAAAGATGTTCCACCCCTATTCTCAGAGGAATGGTTTTTGTATAGAATGTTACAACCTAATAATTTAAAATTTGGAAAGTTAATTATCTTTATATCAGAAGTATTTTAATTGAGTGCTTACCAGAACAGTTTACTCAATTAACTGTCTGTCTTTCCAGATTCTGTAGCTGTTGCAACCAGAGCTGCCATAAGTTAAGTTGCCTGTAAATAATTGCAGCAGTCTTGAAGTTTCTGCTGAAGTGGGAGCAGTTAATGCAACGTTCCTCTCTCGACTCAAATGGGACTTGGGAATGTGGGGAGACAAACAGTACCATCTGAGATTTTCATGGCTCAGACAAACATTGCTGCATCAGGAAGTTACTCTGAGAATAGCTATTTGCGACTAGGTGCTAATGCAGCCTGCTTGTACTGGAATAGAGTTAATTTTCTTCATAGCAGCCAGTATAGTGCTGTGTTTTGGATTTTTGACCAAAACAAGGTTGTTAATAGAGGGATGTTTTAGCTATTACTGAACAGTGCTTGCTCATAGTCAATGTTTTCTGTTTATCATGCTTACCTCTCCCCAGCAAGTATGCTGAGGGTGGACAAGAGGCTGGGAGGGAATGCAGCCAGGACACCTGACCTGATTGACTGCAGGGATGTCCCCCCTGTACAACTCGGAGTTCAGCAGTAGACTTAGGAGGTTGTTTGTCAGGGCTTGCAGTTGTACAGCAATTGGCATTGGTTGGATGACAGCAAGTGATCGGTTTTTTCATCATTTGTTTTGCTATGTTTTTTTTTTTCCCCCCTCTAAAACTATCTCAACCCATGAATATTCTCACTTCTGCTCTTTCAGTTCCTGATCCCCTTCGTGGGGGCGGAAGGCATGAGAGAGCAGCTGTGTGGTGTCTGGCTGCCTACCTAGGTTAACGCACAGCATTGCTGCTTTCTCTTGACTTGAGGAATCCAAATGGTAGGGGGTAGAGTGAAAGCAGCCTGGTTCCTATCTGCAACCCTCACATCAATATTGTCAACAAATTGAGTGATACTACCCTTCATTTCAAAGGACTTAGTAGCATGTGCTGTAAAAGGCCACTTTTCTGGGCAGTTCTTTACTTGCAGCAGTGAAACTAGGCGTGTGTCAGGTTTTCTGGTGATTGGGTGGTGTTCAGATCCTGAGCAACTGTTTTCCTCCAGGGAATAGCAGACTTGGGAAGAATATTTCCAGGTGATGCTGCTGCTTACTGTTTCTTTCCTCATTTTTCTCTAACCATTGCTATTTTAAGTGATGTGTAGTACTTGCCAAGTCAGCCAACTCAAGCTTGAAGAATTAACTTGGAGGGAGATACTGGCTTCAAGCTGGAGTCCAAGCCAGCTTCATGCTTTAAGGATGGATCTTTTGGAATAGCATCCCATATTTTTCTTTTTCAACTAGGAGCTTGTTTTCAGAGCCGGTTGAAAAGTCCTCACCTTGTTTTTTTTAACTTGATAACCTAGTTCACGAACTCTGATAACGCACTAATGAAAAGTGCTAAGTGAGAGCATATGAAGGTTGTGAAGTTAATCGTAGTTCTCTCCCTGAAGTGGAATCAAATATATTTTTCTTGGTGTTTAGTGGAAATAGAATTTCCTTGAAGATTAAACCCGAGGGTCTGGTTCACTTGTCACACTGAAAGACAGCTCTGTACTCCTCGCTACCAACTCTGAGAGGTGGATACATGAAAATAGAAGCAAGGCAGATGCAGGGAATTGCAAACAATTGTTAAGAGTGAGATGTCAGTGCCTTAAGTTTTTGGAGATCTCTCTTCGCTTTTGGTGTTCAGATAAGATAGATGGAGGCTTTGATGACTGATCCAAGTGAGTAATGCGTTTTCTTGACAAGTTTGTATGAATAGCTGTGCTGCCACAGCTTCTGCAGATCTTCTGTTGAGCCCTAGGCTGTGCAACAAGAGAACTTTTGGCAAGAAAACTCTTCAAGCAGTATTTAGTTTTGGTGGACAGGGAAAAGTATAGTTTTACTTACTCTACAAAGCAGAGATGAAGCAAAAAAGGACAAAATTACTTGCCTTGTCTGCATTAGAGTGCTAGGCCCTTGTGACACTAACAAGATTTAGAGTTCCTGCCTGGCTTCATCCCACTTTGCCCATTCCAGCCCCTGCCCCAGCAATGCTGAGGTTGGGCCAGTCTCCAGCTCCCCACAGCCTGCCCAGCCATGGGCACTGCTGAGCTGGGGCTGCCCCAAGTGCCCTAGCTTATTTACAAGGATTTTGGAGAGTCAACTGTATGAAACCTGGCTGGTAGGAAAGCAAGCTAGGTTGCTGCTGCTCCTTGTTACAAATGACCCCATCAGGTAACTTTTGTGTACCTCAGGTGTTTAACAGAATTGTGTGGTATAATTTGTCCAGTTTGCAACTAAGGTAACTGAGATGGAGAGGTGTGAAGCAACGCACCAAGGTTGTGCTGGGGGCTGGTAGCAGAAGTAGGTCTTGCTCCAGGCATCAAAACAACATGCTCGTGACTATGGTGCAATAAAATGAGAAAGATAGTGGTGCTAGTTCTGTTATTGCAGCTACCTGATGAATGTATTGTCTGAAAAACAGACCTTAGTCTGCACCGATATAGGTGGAGTTAATGATTTTACTGAGTAGAAGATAGAGTTGAAATCGTAGATTTCATATTTAGAAATAGGAGTCACATTTCAATTGGTTTGCAGGTTTTGAGCATGCATGTTCACATTAAATAATGTATATTTTTATTGCAAAAGCATCTCCATTAATGTGTACAGAAATATCTCCTTGAATTGTAGGGAGGACAGGAGTGAGGATGAGTCCAGTTTTGGTTTTAATCCCCACACCATAGTTTGGTTAACCGCAGGTCAGGAGCTATGTATTATGCACTTACCCTCTCCTTTTGCTCTGCACAGAGGAAAGGGGGTCACTGTATTTAAGTTTGGAAATTGCAGATTCTCTTCACACTTCTTGCAGGACAGCAGAGCTCTCTGCATTGCAGAGCTGTAATTCAGTTTTCAAGCTTTGACTGAAATTCACGATTTATTTATACTTTGGTGTTGGTCCAAGGGTTGGTGCTGTTTGCATGAGTGGAAAGGGCTGAGAGAAGGTGAAATGGAAGAGGTGCTTGTTATTAAATTGTCCCAATCTCCCACTTCTGTGTTCCCCAGTGCTCAGATCCCACCCCTGTGCTGCATACCACGTCTTTCGTTACTGATTTGCTCTGTCAATTGAAGTTCTGTGTGCAGGATGATCAGAGCGCACTGGCCTGCAGGGATCTCTTGTTCATGCCAGAAACCTACAAACAGGCTTTTAAATTGTCACTTTAGCTTTACATTTATTAACTTCTAAACTTACCCACAGGCCACTTGAAACTTAGCAATAATGCGTTCACACTGTTGTTTCTGTTGACAGTGTCAAACTGCTGTTTATTGAAGGTGAAATGCTTTTGTGTTTCTGAGACCATTGCTGGTGTTGAGTGCCTCCCCAACGAGCAGCAGAGCACATCTGTGGTCCAGCTAACATCCCAGGGAGAGTCTAGTGTCTCCAATTGCCTCTGCAGAAGAAGAGAAGCTGAGACAAAGAAAGTAAGAATAAGAGATGAAGTAGATAAAAGAAGGTAATGTAGGCAGGAGAAACAAGGGAAAAGGACAAAATGAAGTGTCTACCAACAAAAAATGACAGGGAAGAAAATAGCTGATTGGAGAGACAGTTTAATAATGATTCCCCAACCAAAATAAACAAGAAATACTGAAAATAAAATATGATAATGTGTTGTTTTAGCAATAGCTACAAAAATATTTTGTTCTTATCTGAAACTTTATCATTAGGGCTTGAATCAGTCTGCAAAGATCTAAATAGTTATCCGGATTTATGGTGAGGGGTAACAAGACTGACTTGCAAGAGTCAACCTCTTGCTTCCTACTTTGAGAGTTACTGTTGTACCACGGTAAAAGACAAGGCTGATGGTCTGAGGTGTCTCCACTGCATTCCTACACCTGGATTCATGATCTTGCCAAATTAAATGACAGCGAGCAGCATCTAGATCATTGCCTTTTTGTCTTGAAGGATGCCATTGTCAAATATAATCACACTTTTACCCTTCTTACTTTAAGAGGCATAGCCCTGGACAGCTATGCCGGGAAATGAGTTATCTGATATAAATCTAGGCATTGCTTTTAGGCTTTGTTTCTAGAAGTTAATGAACAGTGTATGTTTGACATGCGTGTTTTCTGTAGGTACATACAGGTATGTCTCCATTTTAAAAGCAGAAGCTTCTTTATGCAGCTTTTCACACCTCTGTACACATTGATTCTTGGTTCTACTTCCCATTATAGTTTCAGCCTCTGCCTATGAAAGTTGCAGTGTGACTAGGCAACCATTCTTCATGTATGTGTGCATGTAAGGTCCAGGTAGGAAAGCTCCCATGTCCTTCTTACACCTGCCAAATACAAGAAGTATGCTGACAGGATGTGACCGCAATGTTGTTTCCAGCAAAAAATCTTTGTTGGAGTCATGATGCAACTAGATAGGTAGCACACATACCTATGGAAAATAATCCAGAAATTGTAGACAGCACAGGAGTCAACAATGTTATGCTGTTGATGAGAAGGAAGATACCACAGAGGAAGGCAGAAGAAGATGAAAACATCTAAAATACTACTGCTACTTTGCTCACAACTTAGCAGGAGTGCTGCGCCCATTTTAGATTGCTGCTCTTCAAGAAAGTTGTGGGCCTAACAGTGAGGAGAGCTCAGAAGTTAAGAAAACATGATCTACAAGGAAAGGCTGTCGAACTGCAGTGAGTGAAATAGTGAACCAGCTAACCAGCCTCAAGGGCTATTTCCTACAACGGCAGCAGATAGCAGAGGGAAGTAATGAGCTTGAAGGGGTACGGGAAAGATTCAGGCTATGCGCCCAGGCATGGCTTTACAGTCATGAGATGCAGGAAGCACAGATATGTTTCCTGGAGAGGTTAGCATTACACTCCACAGAACTCCTTAGAGAGCTGGTTAGATGAACACCTTTCAGGACTTGCATGTGTGCCTCTGAGAAGGGGATGAAATGGATGACCTGAGATCCTTCTTACTTTTAGGACTTCATGCACTGTAGATTTACATGGATTTAGTTTTGAACTGAGAAAAAGATCTTTTTTTCCCAAGAACACAAGTACAGTCTGAGCTGCTCCTCCTAACCTGTGTTTTGATAACTTTCTGGCAGGAAGCAATAAACTTAATTATATACGGAAGGAAACAGATGCTGCTTTTTACAGTTGCCTTTCCTACAAATAAACTAACATTATTTTTAATAATGGAATTAGAGTGGTATGAAACCCAATGTAGCTCTTGTTCCTTTCCTTGGAAGAAAGATTTATTATCATCTGTCTGAACTCATTATAGAGTTTAGGCTTTAAAATATCCCAATTCCATCCCTCTAAAATAAAAGAGTTTTGTACTACAGCAATTAAATCACTGTCCAAATAGCTTACTTTAAATTGGAATGTGAAAATAGCCTGGACAGAAGTTTGCTCAGATCTTGATGATAATATTATTTCAAACACATGTGCATAAATTTAACCTAATATTCTATAGTAAAACAATTACATTGTCTCATTTAATATAATGAACCACAAAGTCATTATGTCTTGAAATTGAAAAGGTGTATAGGACAAGCAGCTGATCTCTCAAGAACTCTAGCCATACTTAGGAGATAAATTTCTTTATCAGGAAATGATCGGAGACAGTTGCCCAAACCATTAGGAAGTCTGATATTAGAGGCATTGAGTGATTAATTACTTCAGTGGGTTAACCATAGATTTGTTTGAGATCAAACAGCCAGTCTGTGAAAAATACTAACAGTGTGTAATTAATTTCTCTGCAGCTCATTCTGTTAAATACTTGCATGACTGACCATTCTCAAATACCTATTGTAAAATAAGTCTAGAGCAGAATGTGTTTCTTTTAAAGTGGTAACCATCAGTTGCTATTGTGATCAGTTTGCTCCCTTTGAAGCCCTCAGGTGTGAGGGTTTTGACAGTATTTAACAGCAACTTTCAAGTCCAGTCAATGAAATATCAGTATTAAAGCCATAGCAAAGGGTAGAACTTTTAAGGGAATATGGGAGAGCTTCATATGGTGGTGTAACAGAAGAATATTAAGGTTTGGACAAAATGGATATCACAACTAGGCAAATACAAAAGTTGTATATACTGTTTCTAGATTAGCCATGCGCAGGGAAGTACCAGGTTCTTCCTTCCCTTAGTTCCAGTACTAGACTGTGTGTTTCATTGCAGCACTTCCTGAGCCTTGTGCTTGATGTTGGGGCTTTGCTGCAGGTGTCTCTGCAGCTAAGAGTGGGTTGCGTGGGATTGCTCATTCTCTTTAGAAGTCTGTTCAAAATGAACTGTGTCACATTTTTCTGTAGGAGCTTCAAGGAAGTCACAATAAATATTTCATGGGAAATAACATAGCAGGAAAGTTAAAAGATGATACTTAAAAAGGAGAACAGTTTGAGTGTGGCTCTTCCTGTGTGAAGTAATTGTTCACGGAACATGACCACACAGGAACAATTTTAATACTGTCTTGTGATGCAACTTGAGGAGGAAAAACCCCCATATACTCCACTGACAAAGAAAGATATTTCTGGCTGGCTAGACACAGATTTAATTCATGTGATTTGCTTGAATGGTATAATTATGATATTAATTTTCGTCATGTTGCCTAAATACAAATATATGTGCCAGAAACAGAAAACTGAATTGGCAGCCAATGAAATACAGTTAATGCACAGGAGGTATCTCAGACTAAAGTAATTTACAGATTAGGAGAATGAGTGGGAGTGAAGCAGCAAGGGAAAAGGAAAACATAAACTACAAATATCATAGGAAATCAAATTAAATACAAATTTCACTTCCACTGAATTTTACCAGCTATGCTTACTTTTCCCTGAAGCAAATTTCTTATTATATTAGCCCTGGCTCCCTTTATGGCAGGAAATTCAAATATTTCTGAACATTCTCTAGCATAATATCCAAAAAGATTCCTCAGTTGCTAAAAAATTCTTCTGTTTTGGCTAAGTGGGGCCTGAAGACCCTTGAAAGCTTGGAACAGTCTTAAGACCAACAAATTACTGATAATGCAGAAGTGTGCGGAAGAGTGATAGAAGTGTGTATGGCTGCCATAAAGAGGGGAAATCAGTAACAGCTGAATAGTGAAATCCTAGCTGTAAATTTTCAAACATCCAAGGACACAAAAGATTGGAGAATTAGCATTTGTGGGACTGAGGAAACTTCTGCAATTGATATTTTTAGTTTTAGATAGATGAGACAGTGAAACATTCATAAAATCTGTTTTCCCTAGGTTTCCGCTTTATCAATGACAATCAAATCTATATGTGTTATTTCTGGATGCATATAATAGTAACATGTACAACCATGACTAAGCACACGCAAACATGTTGCATGTTCAGATAAGAATTCCCACAGCACACATCCATATGCTTTCATATTTTTTTTAACTGCTCAAAAGATCTATCTAACAATTGAAAATTATGCAGTGATGATGTCAAGAGGCTCAACTGGATGGCGTGTCAAGCAACTGGGGCAAAACACACTGCTTGTGAAAAGCAGGCTACAAAATTCAAGACATTGCAAATTAAACACTGGTCTAATACAGAGATAACACAGAACCCAGTAAAATAGTGGGTCACTGATATCATGACTGTTACTTTATTTAAATTTTTAAACTGGTGCTTGGGTTAATTCCTATCATGCTAGAAAATTGAGTTAAATGAATGTGTTAGTATATGCTTTTACAGTGCTTGAATGCTCATAAGTTAGCAGTCAGGAGAAATAAAATCTTAACAAGCACATTGAAAACGAATTTAAACTCTATGAGCTACTCAATATTTTTCCCACATTCTAAGACAAGTTTCAGTTCCTTATGAAACTAGGTAATATACTTGGTACAATTTGGATACTACAAGATCCTTCTTTCATTAGGGAAATTGATGGGTAGTCAGATCAGAAATGTCTTGCTGAGTTTTTCTGGGTTTAATGTACTCTTCCTATGGTTTTACAATGATATTTTAGAGCTACTATGAATCATCTGAGTTGTGAGTAATTAACCCCTCTGGAAATCTAGCTCCTGAGGGTGTGTCATGTTAAATAATCATAAAATGAGTCACTGAAATTAGATGTGTTGGGAATATTTTGAGTTGATCACCCCAAAATTTAGAGCCACTGAGCAGATAACAACTCAAAAACCAAGAGTATCTGCTCCTGTGATCTGTATCATTCCAGCAAATAAACGATATTTGAATTCATCTAGACGGCATCCAAGGCAGAAGAGCGATGTCTATAGTTAAGTCCTAGGACACAAATTTTGCTAGACCGCAGCCCTTATACATGTGCCAAATTTAGCAATAATAAAGCCTCTAACCCAAATGAATAAAGCATCCTTTGTTTCATTACTTCTATGCTGATGTAAACTATTACTTGCAGGTGTACTTAGCTGCTCTTATGCATTCTTGTCTTCTGCCACCAGCAACTAACTAATCTTTGTAAAAATACAAATATGTACAAATAAAACTCCCAACTTCCCACCTGGGGAATTATCTGCTTATTCAGCATTTATGGATTTTGAAAATCTGCAGAAGAAAAAAATTGCAGACTTTGCAAGATGCTTGGCATTTATAATTATTGTTACTTCAAAACAGAGCACATTATTTGTTCACAATAGGTCTCAACAGCAATAAAGTGTATTCCTCTCCTCCAGGTTTCAGCTGTGGAAGTATTTTGACAGTTGGATCCACAATATGTAACTACATGTGGGCAGAGTTGTGTTTTCTTTTTGTTGCTGAAGAGAGGCTTTCAAGTTTGCCACAAATCTCAGGCGTATGAGCACATTTTCCTACTATAAACCCTTTCTTGCATTCTTTTTCCCTCTGAAGGGAAGATTGTTGATATCCAGTTTTGTACTTTGTAGTATCACCCTCTGGAAATGCTTCCTCTGCTATTAGCGGAACACTTCAATGTCAAATATTACTTATTGTCATAAAGCTGTGGCAGCTAGGACTGTAAGATAAAATTCCCCTCTAAGCCTTGAGCCAGCACACAGCCTGCACACCCTTTCAATCACCTGGTCCCCTTTGGAGGCTCACAGATCAGGCACTGAGCTTGTCTCAGGGCTTTCCAAGGACAGGTATCATCCATTTGTGGAGTTGGCTGTTATAAATCACAACTTCTGGAATTGGGAGAGCACTGTAGCAACCAATAATGTTGTAATAAAACCTCTCTGACACATCTTTCCTCTCTCATTTGGGAATAGAAAGTGGGTGATTAACTTCACTGACATCTATCACAGGCACTGTCAAACCCACCACCAAATAACCACTACAGGAGTTGAGAGCTCCTGTTAATATTCATGACCTGGAAACAGAAGCCAAATCTAAACCAAGCTCAAACCTAGAAGAAGTTGAAGGCCAGTATCTGGAGAATTCAGCATCAGCTTAGAGAAATCCATCTTCTATCTTGCAAATCATGGAAGTTTCTTTGTTTTGAGACTGTTTGCTTAGAGTTAGCAAGGCTCCTTCACTTTTATAATCTTGAGATTACAAGCAGCCACTGTTTAAGGATTCATGGATAATGTTTAAATTTCCATTTCCTTCTCTGAAAAAGCACAATTCTATAAGAGAGATCCATCTTTTTTCTTTTTCTTTTTTTTTCTCAGTTTGTGGTTATGTTAACTGTAAATAGTAGCTTTCACTGCAACTTAGAACTTCCTGGTGTCCTGACATCAAGAAGCTTGGTGGTTTTTTGCAGTTTGGTTAAGTGGCCTACATTTCAAAGCTTTTTCAGACACTGCTGGCTTGGGAATCTCAAGAGCACAGGCTTCCCTGTGGTGGTTGAGCAATACTGTCTGGCCTGCTGCAACTGAAGAACATGGAAAAGAGAGAAAATGGAAATTCAGTTAAATTTGTCAGTCAACTTTATCTTCCTTTTGTGTTTTTCTGTGCTACTTATGGTAGGTATTAATATACAGACCTTATGGGTAGTCACTTTCCTTCCGCATCTGCTGAATATATATATAGCAGTTAAGGGGAAGGGCCACTCTGTTCATTTGTGGAACAGATTTTATGTGGCACTTCACAATGCATTTTTTCCATCTATTCTCAGGGATATCCAGTTTGCTTGAATCTTCGAGTCCACAAAAGACATCATACTATGCATATAAGGATGTCTTTTTAATAACTGATTTTGGACAGGCACTCAATAATGTATCTGAAATGCTTGGCATTCGAATTGTATTTTTTTACATCCCAACCTGTATTTTGGCCCTTCCAGTTCAGCAGAGATCAAATTACTGATAATACAACTGTACTTGTCATCTTGGTGTAAGGGGACATGTTAACAGATGGCTGCTTAATGGCACATCAAAGATTTTGTTCTTTGCTTTGTTTCTCATATACGTTTCTGCTATCCTTTCCAAGCCCCCAAAACTATTCTTTCTGCAACACTGCTAAAATATAAATTAAACTGCTTGACATGTTTCCCACAAAGTAGGTAAGTGGAAAAGTATGTTGTGTCTGAAAATAATAATAAAAAAAAGCTTTGTTGATACTTACATTCCCACCCAGATTATGTTATCTATTAGATGCTACACCACCATCTGGTTGAATTAATGGCTTGTGATACTTGCCTTCTAGATGGCAGACACCACAGTGTGATACTTTGTAAGACAAAGCAATCCATCTCCTTTGTTTCTTCTCAAGAGAGGAAAGTGTTACTTCCTTTCCTTTCAAATGTTTTGTAGGACTAACCTTGAAATAGAGAGAAGCGTGGCCTTTCAGTTGTTCTAAATAGAAATCACTTTTGAATAACTAACTTGAGAAAAATAAGCACAACAAAGCTTCAGGGCTAAAATTTACTCTGAATCCAGAGTCCCTGTAACTTGAATAGTGCTGGCAGAATCACATTGTTTATTGACAGCTGTGAAGGAGCTGCTGCGGTCTAGGATGCAAAGTACAGCTGAAGTTCAGCAGAGGAACATGCAGGCTGCACTAGCAATGGTTCCCAAGTCCTTGATTGCTTGAACTTTTAGTGATGATGTTGACACTCTCCTTGTGTGATACTGCGGATCACTGTGTGAGAAATCTTATTGAGCAACAAGATGCTTCTGTCTTCCTTCACTAACACTTTGTATTGTCACCCAGCATGAAAAATAATGCTTTGGTTTTTTTTCACGTTTCATCTCTGTCCTTCAGTGGACAATCTCCGTGCTGAGCCTTGCTCTTATCTTCATTGCATTTGTGAGGAAATGCATTTTCCTTATTGTTTGCCCATTAACCAAACTTCAAATTGTTGTCTGGGTCTCAATGAAATGATGCTGCATAACTTAAGAGACCTTAAAAAATCCCCCCATCATAATAATCTGGAAGCACTTTGCTAATATTAACTGTCAGTGCACCCAAGATTTTGAAGTACAAGCTGAATTTCTCTTCAATGTGTGTTCTACAGCACTGGACTAGGCTAGAAGAAGCCTCTGTTACAAATCTAGCTCAGTCATCAGTCAAATGTTTTCAGGTGTCTGTCTCTGTTTTCCCAGTTAAATGGGGGTAAGGGTAATTATAACTTTCTTCTGGAAAAAGCCCAAACTTCTGAGACCTACTTTAAATTGCAAGAGTGGTACTGTTTCTAGTTCCTGTGTATAACGCCATTCTTGCTGCAACTTCTTTTTAAACACATTTCTGCATCACCTTTTTTGCTTCCATCCACTTCTCCATCACCCTTTTTTCAGGGAGGACAACTGAAAAAATCACATCATCTAGATCTACTGTTAATTCTCAACTAGTCTCAGAAACAGAGGGAAACTTCTGATGCCTCACATAAATTCATGTTCTCCCTACTAAGAGCTAAGGATCATTTGTTATAGGAATAAAACATACAGCTACAACATTAACAAGATTTTTTTCTCTCCTTTGTTTTTATTTCATACAATTCATCCTAGTCCAGGGGGATTACTTCTTGTGAGACCAAATATATTGTGTCCCTTTCTATATCAGACATGACCTTCACATGAACAGACATTATTAAGCAATGTTAAATTATGAATGATGGCTTCCTGACAGCCACAGCTCAGATCGAAAATTCAGCAAATGTCAAACATGAGGTCAGAATCTGTTTGAGTCCCCAAAGAAAATGAACTTTCCTAACAAGAGATGTGCTTGGAGTCTGTGTGCACTTGTGCATCTTCCATTGTTACTCTTATATGTAGTTTGTTTCCTTTTTAAATGGTGCATAATAAAACAGGCCCCCTCCAGCCACAATACTTCTGGCATGACAATTCTAATACATAATTGATACTAATCCAGCAGGTCCCTTACAGTTCTGAGTAGCCCTTCTCTTTGTAAGTAAACCCCTTAACTTCAGCACAGATTGCCCTGTTAGTAAGGACAACTCATATAGCTGCACAGGGATTCAGGTTCACAGCAGAGTTTTCACAGGTACTTTTCCCTATAGGAGAATTCAGAAAGGTTGCTGAATCCATCTGTCTCTAGTAATGTATGTTCAAATGTGCATTGTAATTTTTTTTTCTGTACAGCTTTACAGCTATTCTTTGAATTTGATTTCCGAGTTTGGAGGAAGTATTCTCTATAGTCAGAGCTACTTCTAGACTCTTACGCTTTTCAGTAATAATTGTTACAGTGTTCTGGTCTGGTCAGGAAAGAGATTTCTTTCCCTTTGTTATGACAGGGCAGACCTATGGAGCCAGTTGTGCTGAAGGTCAAAACCTTTAAGGACTGTAATAAATTTACTGTGATTTATGAATTCATCTACTTCTATTAGATAAAAGTATGCCAATTGAATACCTGTATCATAGATATGAAAGGATGATTTGGACACATACTGTGAATAGATATGTATTGGTTTTGAAAGGGAGCCTCTTGTAGTGCACATGGCAGGCATGTCACTCAGAATTTCACTGTACTTACTCATCTTCACCTTAATGGTGATCCTGCCCATCCATATCCTTCACGAACACTCTAAAATATGTTTAAACTTGCCAAAACTGTATCCTGAAACCAGTGCTGTAGAACAGAGGTCTGTGCTTTATGGCCTTCCTAGAGATACTGTAATGATGTACAGCATTGATGGCAAAGTTGTCTAAAATTGCCTGTGCTCCTTTTAGTGAGCAAAACTTCTTTACTTGCAAAAGCAAAAAGCAAAGTGCTTGTGACTAATGGCTTGATACATTCCAAGTTACTTAGTCCTATGTGTTTTCACTCTTTCTTGTTTCATGTTGCTACCAGCTAATATCACTGGTCACATAAAAACATGTTTTGAAAGTCCTTTCAACACTCCTTATAAAAGAGGTTCTCTGTTTTTGAGAATGAACTCTGCCTTTCATCAGTAAGATCCTTTTTTCCCCTTTTATGCCTCTTCCTTGTGCATTCTGACTCCTCTCTGCAGCTGGAAGGATGACTGTAGATGTTGTCACAGTAATAGTATTATTACAAGAGTGACAGCTGAGGGAAGAAAAAGTGGCAAAATTAGTAATTTTTTTTTTTTCTGAAGGCTAAATGTTACAGCCAGGTAAAAAAAAAAGATCAGCTTTTAGATATCATGTCTTTACAAGAAAATTAATTGAATATTGTATTAATATTGTATTTGTATTTCTCCCCCCTCCAAAAGAATCACATAAAACCATCTGTTACATCGAGGGCTTAAAGTGCTTTATTAGTGAGAGTACACTTTTGTTGGTGATTTTTGCAAAGCTGCAGAGTAAATCCTGATAGGAAGAAGCATTATGGGAATTTGCCAGTGGGTTTTTGTATGGGCAACTGTGCATCCATTCATAAAGGCTATTTGTGCTATTCTTACAGAGTGAGATTCAGATGTCAGGTTTACAAACTATATTAATAGAAGGAATGCAGGGAAATCAGCTTGTTCAAAGGCAACACCACAGAAAAGCTGACCTACAATAATATCTCAGACAGACATCGATTTCTGGACATTTTGCTGTTGTACATTTGGTCAAAACACATACCAATGGAGCACTGAGTATTTATAGCAGTGGGGAATAATAGCTGCCATTCAGTGTTTAATAATAATGGGTGGGGGTTTTTTAAGCTCCCTTCTTCCTTAGAAAACAAATCCACCCTTCACATTGACTCTACTAATGGAGCATGAAATACTTGGAGAATCAAGGGCACAGTTTAAAGCAAGGTACTTTAGTCAAGTGGTAACTGAGTGCTTTTGGAAGACAACAGATTTACCTTGTAGGTATACCGTATAATAATATTTTCATCAAGAAAGGATGCTGTAGCCTAAAGGCGGTTCCAATGCAACTCCTCTACTGAATTCTGCAGAGTGGAAAATGAGTGGGATGCTGAAGTAAAGGGGAAAAGCCCTCTTATTCTGGAAGTGAGAGGTCTGGACACAAAGCAAAGACAAGGTATCAAAGGATGCTTGCAGGAGTGCAGGATTCTTTAAATGAAAGCAGACAAAACCTGGATTTTGTGGAAAATACACTTGAGGACTTTGTGCACATTTGGGCCTGGGATTGAGGAAGAGAAAAGGTCCTATTTTATAGTGCTGGGAAAAGTCTTCCCAGTGGGCAGTGGGTGGGCAGGGCATCATCTCTAGCCACAGGGTGGGCTGGGAAGCCACAGAGGGAGGGCAGCTAGGTCAGGGATCTACCAGCGCTTGGTGGAAGAAAAAGTCTTTGTTTAGTTTAGTGGAAAATAAACAGGCAATAGAAAATGGGAAAGGGGGAAAGGAGTTCTGCTGATGCATTTTAGAATGAAACTGGGAAAATTACAACACTGTTTTCTTTCTGATCAGTGGATAATCACACTATTTCTACTGAATGCTTAAGATGCCTGTTAATCCATGCTCTCACTGCTTTTCTCTGTGCTGCTTTTTAAAGGTATCTCTCAATAACTTTTTTTTTCTGTATTAGGGCTACATAAGAGCTATGCCTAGAATAGTAAGCCTTTCTGGCTGAGGACCTTACTGGGACCAGAATAATGGAGATGAGGTTAAATCTCTGTGCTCAAGTTCTGATTAACATGGAGTGCGACAGAGAATTGTACCTGAATTTGAATTTTATGCCTTGAATTAAAGACATGGATTGCTGGTCACTGCATTTCTTCATCTTCTCAATGACTGCAAACTGTCGCTATTTACTCATAAGTAAGACTCATATTTAGTAGTTTATTCTTACCTCCCATTTATTCTCCACTTGGAACCGTTATCTTCAGTGGAAAGCATTGGTGCGCTTCTCTTCAGGGCTGACTGACAGAAGGAAAGGGTAGAGACTGATAACGCTGCCTAGAAACAGATTTGACTACAGAGTAAAAGACCTGGGTATGAGCTTGTCCTGGTGTATCTATGATTCCTTAAGAGAGCAGAATGAGGCCAGGGATTTTCAGTTCTCCATGACAAGTCAGCAGCAACGTAACAGACTACCTCATTTCTGTCCTGATCCACCTGGCTCCAACAGGATCCACAGGGCAGCACACAGGACATGAGGATGGGGTTACTGCCATGGCACTAGGTTGGCATGTACTGTGGTAAATTCAGTGAGCAGCCAGGGGGCTTCATGCCAAAATATATTCAGGAGAAAGAAGAGGAAAGGATTAGGAATATCTCACAGTTTTATAAATAAAAGATGTTCCAAAATCTTGTGTCTCAGTATGCAAGAGTAAAAGTCCTTTATTAAAGAAATAATTCCTCCTTATGCTACCTTGAGAGGGATCCCAGAATCATGCAATTATTTAGAATTATTTAGGTTGGAAAAGACCTTTAAGATCATCGAGTCTAACCGTAAACCTAACACTGCCAAGTTCGCCACTAAACCATGTCCCCAAGTGTCACATCTACACAGCTTTTAAATACCTCCAGGGATGGCGTCTCAACCACTTCCCTGGGCAACTTACTAATCTCCAGTCAACTCAAGAAATGAACAAATAATTATATTGGTTTTATTTCAACTTCATTGCAAGCAGTTCAGACAGTGAATGAATAATCATTACTACTTTCTCTTGTTCTTTTCCACTTTCTGGTTTCCCAAGCAACACTGAGCCTCCCGTTTGTCTCTCTTCTTGGTTAAAGGTGAGCAAAGAGGAAGAATTTAATTTGGGAAATAGTTTTGCACATTTCAATAAATTTTTTTTAAACATTTTTATGAGTTTTGAATTAGTCTCCAGAAGTCCATGGGGTCCAGACGGGATTCACCCCAGNGATTGAATAGTTCTTTGTTTTGAATCTAAGCAACTGAATAGATTTGGGTTTATTTAATGTTGGTAAACAGCTTCCTCACCAAAACGAAAATATTTACCTTGCTCAAAATATTTTTTTGGTCAGAGGTTGGCCCAAATACCTTGCTCAATTTCTTTTCCCATTTTGTCTAGAGAATCTAATGCTCTAATGTCTAATGCTCTAGACAGCTCTAGCAGGGCAGATATGAATGAAAACAACATTTCTTATGCAATTACAAGTTTCTGTGTTCTTTGTATTCATTAAACATCATGATGTTAGTATTCATTCAATATATTTCTACATAGTAACACACCATGAAAAGAGAGAATGCTTCTCCTCTTCTCAAGCACCAAAAAGGCACTGCAAATTCAAATCTTATATTTTACTGAAACTAAGTAGCATCTGTTTGGTTGCTCTAGCTGAAAATTTTCTATAAACAGCCAGCTAGTAGTTACTAATATTTTACTGCTACCTTACAATCAGGACATGTTAAACTCTCTGTCAAACTTTCTTCTTGCTTTCTTTCCTTCATTCAAAACCTGTTTCAAATCTTCCTTCTATCATTAGTCCAGGGGAAGTTCTGAACATTTGCACAAGGAGCCATGGAATTTGGGGTTGTCTGTTTTGGAACGTAAAGTTGTTTGTCCAATTGCTAAGGTGAGAATCTTAAATTGCAGATTTTTCTCTTGCTGCTGTTTGGTAGGTGCCAAACTACTGATGTGCCTCAGACTATTTTAGCAGATCTGTTGGCAATTCTTCCCTCCCCATCACACACAACGGCTGACACCTCACTGCAAGTTGTGCCATGCAGACATGCCTTGAGTCAGCCAGAGACCACTCTCGGTCTTGAAATTTCGCCCGTTGGTGTCTCCTTGCTACCTCGGGTCTCCCAGGTTTAAAGTGCTTGAAGCCGTCCCGCAGTTATGGTGCAGCCCCAAAAATGTTCAAAGTAGCCAAGTATCTGCGAGTACATAAAAGTCTGGAAAGCAGCTGGCTACTAACTCACACCGTACTATTCCTAAGGTTACACGGGAGGTTGCACTGGTCCCCAATGGATCTGATAGGTGTGTCTGGAAACACTGAACACAAACTGATAGTAACAGCCCAGGCTGAATTTGCCTTTTATGAAAACAGCCAGGGGCTGGAGACTGGGCTCTGAAATTGGGAACTGCCTCAGATCCTCTCTGACAGAAAGGTGGACATGTCTCCTGTATTTCAGCCTACCTGATTACCTCAGAGAGGTGCTTTCTTCTTCTGGAGTCACCCTATTGGCATGAAATGATACTTTTTCTGCGGATTTAGGAGGGTGAAGGGCCATGCACGTGCCAGCTTCATCCTGTGGGGCAGGCGGTGGGTTCCTGGTGGGAAACCTCAGCTGGATGCGGGTGGCTAACGCCGCTTCTTCTTGACTCGTCCTGGCGAACCACCTCTCTACCTATTCTTCCACCCACAGGGCTCCCGGCGGTGACCCAGGGCTGAGCGCGGGGAGATGCGGAGCGGGGGCGACGCCGGGAGGGTCGCGGGGGGCCGGGGCCGCTGGAGAAGGGCGCAGCGGGGGGCTCGGCCGGGTGTCGGTGGGAGCCCGGTGCGGGACCGCCCCGCACCCCCGCGGCCCCCCGGGCTCCGGCCGCCGCTCCCCTCCCTCTCCCGGCGTCTGGGGCGGACTGGAAATTTACCGGGGCCGCCCGCGGCGCGGCTGCGAGCGAGGGAAGAGGGAGAGGGGGGCTCGGCGGGAGGCGGAGGGAGGG
>WAAB01013931.1:103995-166939 GCA_013389865.1 Piaya cayana
GGCGGCCCCCGCGGGAGACCCGGCGATGGAGGCGGGCGGCGGGCGCGGGGCTGAGCCGGAGCCCCGCGTGGCGCGGGCCTGAGATGCTGGAGCGGGGCCCGGGGCCGCGGCGGCGCTGCGGGGCGAGGAGGAGGAGGAGGATGGCGTGGAAGTGGCCGCGCACCCGCCTGCCCGTGGGGGCCAGCGCGCTGGGCGTCTTCGTCCTGTGCTGGCTCTACGTCTTCCCCGCGTACCGGCTGCCCGACGAGAAGGAGATCGTGCAGGGGGTGCTGCTGCAGCAGGGCCGGGCGTGGAGGAGGAACCGCACCGCCGTCACCCTCTTCAGGTACCGCCGCGCGCGGCCCAAGGGCAGCGGGGGACGAGCGGCTGGGGACGGGCAGATGCGGGGAGCGGCGGGCAGAGAGACCGAGCCGGGCAGGGACACCCCTCAGCCGGACAGGGACACCCCTCAGCCGGGCAGGGACACCCCCAGCCAGGCAGGGTCACCTCTCAGCCGGGCAGGGACACCCCTCAGCCGGGCAGGGACACCCCTCAGCCGGACAGGGACACCCCTCAGCCGGGCAGGGACACCCCCAGCCAGGCAGGGACACCCCTCAGCCGGGCAGGGACACCCCTCAGCCGGACAGGGACACCCCCAGCCAGGCAGGGACACCCCTCAGCCGGGCAGGGTCACCTCCAGCCAGGCAGGGTCACCTCCAGCCAGACAAAGCCCCTCAGCCGCGCAGAGAGACCCCCCCCCTCCAGCCGAGCTCCCTCCCCGCCCTGCGAAGCCCCAAACTTTATTTTTCCCTACCCGACCCTTTGGGGTTTTTTTTCGATCCCAGGGTGCGACAGGCGGGCTGGACCCCTCTTGCCCAGCAAAACTTTTTGGGTGTCCCTGTCGCTGCGGGGCTGGGCGCGGGGGATGGGGGCTTATTTCTCCTCGCAGGCAAGTAAACCCGTCTCGGATGCCTTTCCCGGGAGAGGGGTGAGGTTCCTGGGGCTCGCGGTGCTGGGTGCTTCTCGCCTCCTGGAAAACAGCTGCACCGGCAGCCCCTGTGGCTGCGAACAAAGCAAGGGGCTCGCTTCGCGTATGGATTGTGACTCCCTGCGTGTTGCCGGAGGAAGCCGAGCTTGTGGATCTCTCTGTGATGCTCGAGGGGAAGCTCGTGTGGGCGTTTATTCGTGTCAGCATCCTCTGTCCGAGGTGTGCTTTGGGTGCTCTGCGCTGGTCCTTGACCCTTTGCAGTTTATTATAGAACCTATGTGAAAAGCCACCTTTTTCTCTTCTTTTCTTTTGACGCTACTGGGAAATGGCGAATAGTCCTTGGAGCCCTTTTCACCTTCCCCAGCTGCACGAGAGAGAAGGAGCGTTGCAGTCAGGGAGCCTCAGCTCATAGCGGTGGAGAACCAGGTCCCTGCAGCAGGGAAGATTTTTTTGAGTGACCCTGGCTGAAAAACATGTGCAGTGGAGATTTCCATCCCCTCGAAGTTTTCTCATTGTGCCTGAGTGAAATACAGACAATTGGAAGAGAAGCAGGTTTCCTTCCCGTTTCTGGAGGGAAGCTGGCTTTATTCCCTTTCCTCTAAGCAGAAAATGAAAGATAAGTGTTAGTGGTAATAAAATTTCCTGGAAAAAGGCTCTTTTTCTTTATTAAATGATAGAACGAATGACATCCAAATTCTAAGGGACTCTAAGGGACTTCTTTTCTTCTTTTCCTTTTTTTTTTCCCTTTAAAGTGGTTTACAGCTTTATTTGATGTCCTTCAGTGTTTTTTGAAGGCAACTCAACTTATCTCTGTCATGGACTGGAGATGGCATGTGATTGTTTGTCTGCTGGGGTTACAGAAACTTTTCAGTTCTTCAGAAGCACATACTTCCTTGAGCCCCTGAAGCCTGCAGAAAATAAAAGCAATGTGAGGTGATAAGCAAATGTGTGTTAATATCTTGTCATTGGATAGACTTGGAAGAAGTCTTCCCTTATTAAAGAACTAGCAATAAAGTTCAGATGCAGGATCCTTTTCCTAAAACACTAATACCAGAAACTAGGCTGATCTTCTCAGATACTAATTAATCACAGTCCTGTTGTGCCAGATTCCCATTTTTGGGGGTAGATGAATCCAGATTCTAAAAAAATTACCCTGGCTGGTGATATAGGAAGAGTTTGATGCATTATTTTTTTCATGTTTGTAAAAAAAATGTTGTTTGAACATTGATAACGCTGCTGCAGCTCCAGTTTGAAAAGCAGGTCTTAGACCACTTCCACCACATGGTTTAAAAACAAAAACTCTGTGTGGCTTGTCAAACAGAGGGTTTGACCATATGTTTTTTCCACTCTCTAAGCACAGTGATTATCTCAGAGATGCTATTGAAGAGAGTCTTTTGCAATGAAAGCAGCTATTGTTTCTTGACTGTCTCTCTTGATGAGTTGCTGCAGCACTAAATACGAGATTTAAATCAGTCTGCTTCAATAAATTTAAAGTTTTTAAGAGAAAATGTGCACTGGATATGTGAAATGCATATACCATAACAGTCAAATAATTGTGATGTAGAACTTTGGTTTTGCTGTATAAATTTGCTTCTCTTAATATCAGTAGAAGATTATGAAATTGAAGTCCATGTCAGGTAAGCTGCTGTATATTGTGAGGGGATTAACAGAAACAATGTCTGACTCTGCCAAGAGTCTTATACAAAAGCACTGTAAAAGCTCCAAGATTCAGTTTCTACTGTAAACTGGGGATGAATGCGAGTCTCTGTTTTAATTGGAAGGGAGGTATAGAGCTTCACAGAAATCCTGTGTACTGACTCTGAAGGAATATGCTTTCCATGATAGCCTAGTATTAAGTGGGTTTTAATATATTATTAATGAAGAATAAGATTAATTGCCATTCTCCCTAGTCCTCCTGGCATATTCTGGTTACCAAACATTTTTGCTTTTGCACAGTTTTGAAGGATAAATTTTAATATATCTGTAATTAACTTAATCAAAACATACTTTCCAAACCTCAGAAGTGCTATTCCCCCTTGCCTTCTGTACCTGGATCAAAGACAATTTAAGTAAGTAACTTAGCAAGATCATTGAAAACATCTAGGGTAATTTGGGTTGAACACTGGCAGCCAAGTGTCAGTAACTCCTCCATCTCCACTGCTCCTTCTTTCTCCTCTCTGTATAGTGAGAAGCCTCATGTGTAGGTCTGACCCATGTAAGTTCTTGCATAAACAAGGCTGTCGTGGTACTTGTGGGATGATTTACAGGAGGGTTTTGTGTTTAAATATGGATTTGCAGTACCGGTTTTCAGGTGTAAATACCCATGTAAATAGCCACAGATCGCTGCTTCTGAGGTGTGTGTTGCCTTACTTCAGCTGTGAGTAAAGACAGCTTGAACCAGATTAAGCCTTTTGCTCTGGTGTGAATCTGTATTTAAAGCCTGCTCTCAGTCTTGACTCTGCATACGGAGCTCCCATGAGTAATCCTGGCATGATGAGTGTGCTGATTGCCACTGCCAGCTAGTGCAGTGGGTGCCTATGCAAGAGCTGCCAGGGTTCTTAGGTGGAAGGACAGATCCTGAAAAGCCCCAATGTACAATTAAGGTTACTAATAAACCTCTTGGTCCAAAACCTTTCCTCGGTTAAACATATCTTCCTTTAAAGCCCTTAAATTCTGGGCATTTGGAGTTGACCAGAGCCTACTAACAAGCTATTAGTATTAGCATCCTTTACATTTCAGGACACTAGTGACTGGGGGTAGTCAAACTCTCTGCTGTGGAAACATCCCTCTCTGACAAATGCTGCGTAGTAGTCTGTCATTCAGATGGTAAACTGCTTGATCTTGAACTACAAAGTGGTCAGAATAGGAATGAGATTGTCATTAGAGTCACTAATGGCTAATGTGTCTAATTTACCTACAATATAGTGGCTTGTCATCCTCTGAGGTGGTTAGTGTTATTGCACCCTAACTGTTCTTACATATTACTTCACTTTTTTTAAAGGCCTACTGCTGCTTAAATTATCTCGGCAAAAGTGTTGTTAATTGCTGTTTGTTATTAGTCAAGTAAATGCTATACAATGATAACTTTAGGGTGATTGTATTTGAAGTGATTCCCGTTGATTAAAAGCAGAGTTGGGTCTTTTCATCTGCCCTACAAGTTCCATGCAACCACAAATCTTGAGTGCTGCATGTTTATTTGATACTTGTGCTTCATTTGTGGCCCAGATGAACCTTCTCTGGGGAGTGAGTACGCTTGTGGTGGGCAGCTAACTTGACTATCAGAAATCCCAGTGAAAGGGCTGGATGGTGACTTAGTGACTTAGAGATTGGAGATTCTTCAAGAAGAGATGGGACAATCCCATTTGCAAGGCAACAGAAAGGCTACCCTTGAGATTCAGTTTGTGTTCTTGCTTCTGCTACAGCAGTTTTGTGTGATGCTGAAAGATGACCCTGTGTTTATTTGTGGAGTGGCTTGGTTGAGCTGTGGCATGTCTCCTGTGAACTCACTGGTTGCCTCTGGTCCAAAGCATCTGCTACAACTTGGCTTATCTCCCCATTGCTGTCCTCTCTGTCCCTGGAGCAACACCGGCCATGCTTATCCTGGCAGGTGGCTTCTTCAACTACTTTTTCATCAGATTTGACCTGTTACCCATTTTCTAGGGACAGAGAGGAAAAGCTTCTGGTGCTTGCTGTGTGGATGTGGACAGGCTGTGTGAGACCTCTTCTACTGTTAGCTGTTGTGTGTTTTGTAAAAATAATGCTCTGTCACTGCTATGCACTGTGCTGGAGGGGGTCTTCCCACTGTGACCTCTGCAAGCTGCTGTCTGCCAGCTGTTAATGTCTGTACCTAGAGTGCAATCAACAGTAGGTGCTGAAGAACATGCCTGTGTGCAAACAATTTTTCATTTTAGAATCATAGAGTGGTTTGAGTTGGAAAGGACCCTAAAGGTCATAATATTTTAAGCCCCCTGTCATGGGCAAGGACACCTCTCACCAGACCAGGCTGCCCAAGGCCCCATCCAGCCTGGCCTTGAACACTTCCAGGGATGGGGCAGCCACAGCTTCCCTGAGAGCCTGTTCCAGTGTCTCACCACCTTCATTGTGAAGAATTTCTTCCTAATGTCTAATCTAAATCTTCCCCCTTCTAAAGTAAATCCATTCCCCCTCATCCTATCACTACAGGCCCTTGTAAGAAGTCCTTTCTTAAGTTTCCTGTAGGCCCCCTTCAGGTACTGGAAGGTTGCTATAAGGTCTTCCTGGAGCCTTCTCTTCTCCAGGCTGAACAACCCAACTCTCTTAGCCTGTCCACATAGCAGAGGTGCTTCAGCCCTCTGATGATCTTTGTGGCCCTTCTCTGGACCTGTTCCAACAGTTCCATATCCATCTTATGCTGGGGATTCCAGACCTGGACACAGTACTCCAGGTGGGGTCTCACAAGAGCAGAGTAGAGGAGGAGAATCTCCTCCCTCAACCTGCTGGCCACACATCTTTTGATGCAGGCCAGGATACAGTTGGCCTCCTGGGCTCTGAGCACACATTACCAGCTCATGTCAAGCTTCTTACTTGAACAGATTTGTCATGTACTGAATTATTCCTACTTCTTTCACTGAGACATGAAGAGTGAAGTTAGGATTAGAGCTGGGAGATCCTGGATTAGATTAGTTCTGCCTCTGTGGCCCATGAATCCCTGCCCTGAAACCATTGGATATGTTTAAATGCTGTGTGTTGACAGTGGCTAAATCCAGATCTTTTTGCTCTCCTGAGGAGGCATTACTGCTTCCTGGCTGTGTTTTAAACTCAGTTATGAACATTTTGAATTACTGGCTTTTTTCAGTTGTATTTGCTGCATTGGTGACAATTGGGCATTTGTAATTTGTAGTTTCTTGGTGTCTCCAACTGAGATGGGAAGTTGTTTTGGTGAAGAAGCACAATTTGAAGAGCAGGCTAAAGTTCAGAGGAAAGAAAATACCTTACTCCTTTTTACTATTTGGAGGCTGTGGTTAAGACAACAAGTTGTAGAGAGGTCTGGCTCCATATCTTCAAGGTCTTTAGGTGTCTTTGGATATCTAAATTACAAGAAAGCAGTAAGGATTAGTTATCACAGCTTTGCAGATGAGGGCTGTGGTGGCAAGATAGGAATTGACTTAAATCCCTAAGTTCCACCTCATGGTATCCTTGTTTTTTGCCTGTAAGTAGCATTTTCTTACAGACTTTGATTGATCCTTCCTCATGAAACAGAGTCAGGATCCCTATTTCTAGCATCTGCTCTTGCAAAGTTTTGGATTGCTCCTTTACTTTAAATTTTTAAAAACTCCAGTACTGCCAGCATTTATGGGAGAGTGTAGCCAACTCATGGAGGCTCTTTTCCTGTTAGCTGGGAGCATCCAAAGGCCCGGAGCCAGGCACTGGGCAACAGGAGGAACAGACTTTAATGGAATTTAAGTTCCTCAACTAGGTCCCTGACTAGGTCTGGTATGTACATACACAGACACTTCTTAAGGTATCTATTATATTTTCACATCTGTACTTTCCCTTTTTCTGCTTTTTAGTGGATGGAATGGGCACTGAATCATCCCTACAATACAGTAACTCGTGATTTATTCCTTTACTCGTAATTTTCATCTTCAGAGCAGCCAAGAGTATTGCTCCCATTTGATGTGTGTTCACTGACATACACAGAAAGATCTGTTTTGGAGGCTAGTTCCTGCTAGGTAAGTGTATGGAAAATAAATTGTCTTTTTGCCTTTAAAATTTATCCTCTCCCCATGAGGATGATCCTCATTGAACTGGTGAGGCTGTTCGGACTGCAGTCTTCATTTTTTCCCAGTATTCTAAGCACAAGAAATTACTTAAATTTAAATCTTTGCATAGATTTTTTTTTCTATATGCTGTATGTGGTTCCCAGAATGCAAGAAAATGGCTCCTAGTGTTACATCATTTCAACACAGCTGCACTGAAATGTATTCATATTGAAACATATTAATCCATGTTAAGTAGTAATTGCAAACCTCAGTGGAAATTCAGGTTTTGTTGTGTCACAGTTTTTAAATTCTTCTCCCAGGTCTTGGAATCTGAACTGATTGATGAACAGAGGGAGGAGGGGGAATATGGCACTGATAAGTAGCTTAACCCTAGCAAAGACTTTATAGACAAAGTAGTTGCTATGGAAGCTCTGAGCTTTTTGAAGAAGCTGTGCCTTTTTCCTTGATCTTAGTGATATTTGAAATTTTTAACAGAGTGAATTACACTGTGGAGAACAACATCTTGGCTTTAACCAGGTTTCTGGAGGTTGCTTTCCCAGTGCTCTGTTCACAAAAAAGGTGAAGAATGTGAAATTAGATAAAGCACTTTCTGGCCAGCAGAATGGTAGATCCTTTTTGTTGTTGTACTAAATCAACAGATCAAATTATTTTGACTTCTCCCATTCTGTCTGCCTAGGAAGTACCCTCCTGAATTCTTGGTTTAGAGGTTGTCATTTCAAATGGAAATGTGGATACAATGAGGTTTTTGAAGCTGCTGGAAACAGCTGAATAGAAATGGTTGACTTTTTTGTCTTTTGTGTTTGCTGTAAGCATCATTTAATTTCCTGAACAACCATTTTCTTTATTTTTTTTTCTCCCTCCACCTCTTCTTCAGTCTGTTCCCATTCTTAAGCTGTTTTATATCCTCCTCAGCTTTCAGGGGACACCCAGAGTCTTCGAACAACTCTTTTTATGATTATCCAATAATCACCCATAGCAATGATGTAAAGAACTTGTGTGAAATTATTTACTCCTTTATCTTCCTCCCTTATTGAGTTTCCAGTCACCTTCTTCAGAGTCATACATCTCCCACTGATGCTTGGGGCATCTGTCATTTCCCATCATTTACATGCCAGTTATAGACCATCAGGCTTTCCAGGTAAACTGCAGATTCTGCCTTAATGTAGTGGTAAGATAAAGTCTCTAGCTATCAGGTCTCCTCTGCTCTGAGGATGCACAGCTAGCTTTAATTTAAAAGCTGCTATGTAGCTTGCCTATAAGGAACACTAGGAAAGTGGATCAGCTATTTTACTTGCTTTCCTGTGGGAAAACTTACTCTGCCTATTTCTGGAATGCCTGGAGTGGACATTGTGGTAATAGAGGAGTAACAGCTTTGTATTTCCTGTCAAAGATGAAAGACAAACAAACAAGCCATTCACCTCCCTCCCCCAAGTAAAGAAATTTGAATGTTTTCCTATGTACTTTGTCTTGGCCAAATGTCAGCTCTAGTAATGGTATTTAATCTGCCACAATGCTTGGAGTGTCTATCGTATATGATACTCCACTTGCAAAGTCGATTCTGTGGTCCAGTGTGTGAACTACCTACAGCAGTGCTCATAAGTACCACGAGAATTAAGAACCAGCCAAAAAGCTCTCAAATATAAAGTGAGGTGGTGGTGCTGAATCCAAGGCTCACCGATTCCCACCTCTTTCAGTGAAATGGGATGATGAGTCTCAAGTTACTCAGCTATATTTCAATCTTTTAACTTTTCACTGTTAGGGTAGACCTGATTCTGGTTCCCCAGGTACTTTTTGTACAGTGAAGGAAACAGAGTTATAAAGGAAGTTGAGGAAATGGTGTTCTGTGGCATGGTTATCTCTTGTAACTGAACTTCAGATCTAGGTCATCAGTGAAGTCAGTAGGAAGTCCTGTACCAGTCTGTACAGAAATTATCATTTATGCAGTGCCATAAGCTTGCAGAGAGATATTCTGTGCTTTGAAGAATTTTCAGTCCAAGAATATGTATAGTGAGATTTATTCCACCTATGCAGGTTAGGAATTTTGATTAATGGAATGAATTTTCCCTCTGTCAGTACAGTGTTTAATGCAGAGAAATACCTAGGTTCTTTCCTAGTGCCAGGTCACCTGAATGTTTGTTGGAAGAATAATACAAATACTTATGCTGAGGGTTTGGTGGATACTGGTTCTTCTTGCTACTGGTACCTGGAAGTATGAGCTTACTACTTGTAAAGTGCTTAATACTTTTGTGTAAAATTTTGCCTTCCTCCTGTGGCTTCGACTGAAGCATTAGTATGTTTAAAAGGAAATAGAATATGTCTTTATTCCATACATAGTATTCACTTGAGAAATGAATCCCTGTTTCTGGGCAGTAACTGACTTTGGTTTCCGTAATGAATTGCAATGTTAACAATGCTTCCATGGTTTTCTTTTTTTTCCTGAATGTCAATAAACTTAGTTACCATGGCTTCATGTTTCATTGCCTTTCATGCTGTTACATTTGTCACAGGTCCTCAGCTGTATTTAAATGATAGAGTTACCATATGTAATAGATTGTTTGCTCTGTCTGTATCAGTATTTAAAAGCAGGCATGTGGAATCAGTCGTGTGCCTTTGTGAGGAAAGACATGGAAAAGGATTAACCAGAGCCTAGGGTTGATAAAGAAGTGGATGAATGAATCTTCAGCTACTGATGTAATTCAGATTTGTTAATTTTGACCACAGATTTTTTTCTTCAGGTTAAGTGATTGCTTGCTTTTACCACTGTCCTTCTCCTTTAGCTGTTCTTCTTTGTTCCCTATTCTTTCCACTTATCTTCTATCAAAGTCCCATCTGGGGAGAAAAAACACAGCCATTGATTGTATAGCTTGTGTGCTGTTTGCTGCCATCACCTTGCTCAGCTGCCCAGCTGCAGAGTACGTGCATTTTCTAGAGTGTTCAGTCTCTGTCAACTCTCACTTACTGAACAATGCTGCTGGTCAGCAGTGCACCCTTCAGCTTCATCCCGTCACTTTGTATTTGCTGGCAAGTCCCTAGCAGCCATATTCCCTAATGCCTCGTGTGGTGCCTCACATGCATTGTCCTTTGGACCCTACAGCATTGCCCTGTGTCTCAGACTCACCCCAGGGGTGAGCTGTATGCTGGTCCCATGGCAGCACCTTCACATTATCCTCAGGGGTGCCTCAAGACTTATACTGCAATCATAGGAGTTGGAGGAGGAAACAGAATTTGGTGAGTAGCAGTTTGGAGCACACTGAGAGCTGCTTGTGTGGAATGGGAGGAAATTAGTACCTGAAGAAAGGCAAGGAGGCAAAGAAGAGAAAGGGGATACATGGCTAGTTGGGGATTTGAGTGTGACTATTTGTTAGCCTTTCTTCTTAAAACATCTTTTCAGTTGGTCTTCATGTTCTGTAATGGTGAACCTGACTCATGGGAGTTAATTGACTTTGAGTGTTCAGTTTCTGAGTTATGCAAAACTTGGTGGGAGCAAAAAAGCTGGGAGCTCCAAGAAAAGTGGCAGCTGCAAGATCTGTGGGCTCTGTCACAACAGTGAGTGCTATGGTAGACATTGCTAAGTAGCTGAAAATATAATATTTAAGTTGTAGCCTTTAGATTACCTTTGCTTGTTTATGGGTGATTGTACTGTCCATCCACTCAGGTAACTTTAGGTTCTTATTTGTCTGAGCAAGGTTCAGACTCTGCAGTCTCCTGCATTGTGCTATTTACTACTTAATGGCAATGTAAAAGACATGAGAATAAATCCATAGAGGCTTTGGCCGTAATATGGTTTAGAAAAGAAATGCATATTCATGAGGCAATAGTGGAAGAGGTGCTATTTTGTCAGATGAGAATGGGAATGACGGGGAAAAATCTCTTACTACAGCTTTCTTGAGGACAGATTGTAGCAGTGCATGCACGACCGCGTGCAGGGCTTCTTTCCTGGCCTCAATCAGATTGCTGTTTTAGGAGGGCAGATAGTGACAGTGCAACTTGTGTAATTGTTAACCCTGAAAATAATTGAGCAGGGATAAGACACAAAGGGCTGTGAAGTGGGAAATGTGTTGGCTTGTTTCTCCCCAGCCTTTAAGGACTGGAATGGATAAGAGCAGTGCAGTGAGATCAGCAAAGTGGTGCAGTTCTGAAGTGTGGAGGATGCTCCTGTGTTCCATTATGTTAGGATTCTTTGCAGTGCATCACACTGCCTGTCATGGATTAAGACTGTCCAATTTTTTTTCCAAACATTTACTGCAAGTGGGGAGGTTAGGTTAGTATATGTGTTTGATGGATATGCTGAAGATAGACTTTTCTGGAGTATGTGAGAAAATGATCAAAATGTGTGGAGTTTGTGCTCATGCATGGGCAAATACATATCTTAGAGATTGCATCAGTGGAACAATGTATGGAACAAACAGGGAGAATCTTCAAAGAAAGTAAGTCATAGCTTAGGCAGGAAAAAGAGAGGGAAGCATGGTTTTCCAGCAGGGAGGGAAAAAGAACTGTGCAGAAGAATCTGTGAGGCACAGAAAGATTGTAGGCCATGCTGGAGCAGTTGATTGCAACTCAGTTTGATTGAAGAGTACTTTTGAAAGAAATAGATGTTGGATTTATTTTTTATTCATTTTGTAATATACCCCTGTAATTTTTATGATATTAATTAGGAAATACTCATGATATGAGAAATACTGCATACACCATCTACTTACATCCACCTGCATGTCTGCCCTGCATGTCACAAGAGTTATCTGCAAACCAGATAGCTCACTTGTAATTTCTGAGGAAGTTCATTCTTCATCCAGAACAATTCCTTGGTTACAGGGAAAGGAGCATGAAGTTGCCACTGTGAGGGTCTTCATTCAGCAGTGCTAAGAGGCTTTTTGCCAAGGGCCATGACCTTGACTTTTTCAGGCTCTGCAGTCCAGGGAATGTCCACTTGTAAAATTTCTGCTGGATTGGTGATAGTTACTCCTCTCCCAGAGCAAAGCAGGAATAGATGCTGAAGTATGTGTGCTTATGGTTTGGGGCTATTAATATGACTTTGGGAATCATTTAGGTTGGAAAAGACCTCTAAAATCATCAAGTCCAACTGTAAACCTAACACTGAATCATGTCTCTTAAGCACCACATCTACATGTCTCTAAAATACCTCTAGGATTGGCTCCACCACTTCCCTGGGTAGCCTGTTCCAATGCTTGGCAACCTTTTCAGTGAAGTAATGTTTCCTAATATCCTAAACGTCTCCTCCTGTCACTTGTCACTTGGGAGAAGAGACCAGCACCCACCTTGCTACAACCTCCTTTCAGGCAGTTGTAGAGCATTATAAGGTCTCCCCTCAGCCTCCTCCAGACTAAACAGCTCCAGTTCCCTTAGCCAATTCTTGTAGCACTTGTGCTCCAAACTGTCTCCAGCTTCATGTTCTTTGTGCACACTCTAGCACTCCAATGTCTTTCTTATAATGAAAGGCCCAAAACTGAACAGTATTTGAGGTGAAACCTTACAAACACCAAGTACAGGGGATGCTCACTTCCATACTCCTGCTTGCCACACTAGTTCTGATACAAGCCAGGATGCCATCTCTACAAAAATCTACTGATACTCACCCTTATGCTGGCTCCTGCAATTGAATGTGTGATAGTCTTGATTTCATGGAATGGAAATGAAGAAGGATTTTTTTTAGTCCTCACAGCTAAAGCGAGGGGTTGAAAAACATGAATGAGAGCTCCATTGCCACCAAAGTTAAAAAAAAAATATTAATTGTGAGTTGTTTTTCAGACACCTGATTTCTGTGCCTTAATCATGATTTTGGTGGCCTGACTCATGATTTTTAAATGATAGGGATTGCTATAGTGAGAATTACATATCAGCCTGTAATTAGATGTATTTTTTTAACTAAGGAAACTGCAACAGTGATGGGAATAGGAGAAACAAAACTAATCTGGGCATTCCTTTTTAGGCCTTATTATTAATTGAACATTTTGTCTTGGCACCCAGCAAGCATCTATCACAAACATACTTGCTGAGCCTTATGTACAAATGCTGAGGATTTTCAAGGTATAGTATGCCCAGCTGGATGAAGCAGTAAAAACGCACATGAGAGATTTACTTTTTCTATCCCACTTTGGTCATCACCTTTAAATGTTAAAGCATATCCAGAGGTAAACAGCAGAGCATGGAACTTGAGCTAGCTGATCCAAAAGTGGTAGCAACAACAAAAAAGTAAACCTATCATTAGAGAAATCATGTGTTTTGATGTTACTGTTTAGACAACGGAATGAGTGAAAACACTTCTTTAGTGTTGTTCAGTAATTGCTAGTGGGTCCAGCATGTGATAACATGTTTATTTTTGCCTTGGGTTTTTGATGAGTGAAATTAGGGCTTTCATTCATTTTATTTTAAAAAATTTGCCTTGTGCTTCCCTTGTCAAACAGACTATTGCTGGTGAAAGTCTTGTACTATGAAGGCTGTTGTTCTTCCTCACATGATCTGTGGAATAATATATTGTCTGGCCTAAGTAATTATATTGTCAGTCCTGAGAAGTAAGTTGTTGCCACTTGTGAAATGCCTCCAGTCTACAGATATTTCTTAAACAATTTGGTAACTGCTAACAGCAGATCAGTTTTCAACAAGTTTAATGAATAAGTAGCTAGACTTTGTCATTTTATTATCACCTTTTTGGATCTATAATAAATAATAGCAGCATCTTCTGAAAAAAATCTCCCCACACAGTGGCTCTGGATTAGGCAATGAGCACGTGAACATGATTTGGAAGTATTTTAAAACCAACTTTCAAGCAATATTCCTGTCTTAAGATGCCACATTGAGGGACTGAGTAGACCAAATGTTTTATTTGATTAATTTTTACTTTTATTCTCATACTTAGCAGATTTCTTGCATTAGTTGCTGGGAGACTGAATAGAATTTTTGCTTGCTTTTTTTTTTTTTAGCAGCATCTTTTAAAAATTGATGCTGTAAAAGAACATAAAACTTAAAAAAGTTGTTCCACAGTGAAAAATACTTAGGGTACTTCTGGCTCATCCTTCCCCTGAGGAAGGTGGTAAGTCTCTGAAAAGAGTAGTAACTAGTGTTGCTTTGTTTATCAAAGTTTATGTGATGTTGAGCATCTTAATAGTAGACCTGCACTGGGCTACTCATCTACTTATTTTAAACTGAAGTGGTTCATGAAGACTTTGCTCAAATTTAGTCTCTGCAAGCAGTATTACTGTAATATCCTCTCTGCTTTCCAGACCCTCCTCTGAATAAGGTGGTTGGTTGCTGTTTTAGCAGCTGGAGGGACCTGTTGCTGTCCTATGCCACGGTATCTGCATCCTTCCAGTATTAGTAAGCAAGCAAAATAAATGTTACATGTACCGTTAGGATTTCTTGCTTCCTTTCCCTCATCAGGCCTTCACATCCCTGCCAGCAGGCCACACGGTGCCTGTTGGTGCTGTCCCTTGGGAGCTTACTCACAGCTGACATTGCAGGCACTCAGGCTCAAGGTTAACTTGTGCCCCAGTGTTTTTGAAGCTGATTACCTTAATGCTTTGGATCACCTCCAAAACTACCTCAGTTGTCCCTATCATCTCTTCCCACTTTAAAGAGTAAGTTGTTCTATAAGTAGCAGTGCTAATTAGGCTTCATTTGTGTCCCAGTTCCCTCAACTTTTTTTGTTCCCTGTGATACAAATGTAGAAAGAGACGCAGTGGGTGCTGACTGAGCAGCTGGCAGCTCTCCATCAGACTGTATGACATCTGCCATCATGGGGCTCAAAAATTTGGGTCTACCTTCTACCCAAGTTTTCACACAACTTGTAGGATCTTAATTATAATTGACACTTTTCCCTGGTCAAATGTTGCTTGAGTTAACCAAGAAGTTCAGAATTCTGCAAGGTGCACAGGACAGGTACATCAGCTAGTGCCGTCACTTAAATTTTGTTTGCCATACCTATTTAAAATACACCCTTTTTTCCCCAGGTGAATTCTCTCAGAATTACTTGTGGGCTGCTGGAGCCCCACATCTCTGTCTTCTTTAGGCTTTCTAGGCCAGGCCAGCCTAGCCCCTGCTCAGTGGGGAACAGCCTCCTCTTCATGACTAAGGGCAGGCAGTTTCCCACAGCTGACAGACCTCTGTCCTCATTCCAGACAGTCTTCCCTGCTGGGAGCTGAGTTCAGACCAAACCAAAGCATAAGCCATAGTGAGTGATCATGCTGGGAGCAGACAAATTCTGTATTCTGAAGGACAAGACTGTGCCCTTTCCTGCCTGCAACAAACTGTGAGCAGTATTCCTTCTCTCACTGTGTTAGTCTTGTCCTGTTTTTTGGCTGGTTTCAGGGACAGTATTTCCTTCTTCATATATTGTTATTTTTACTCAAAACCTGAATTTTGATTGTGAGTAGGGTACTCTAGAAAGAAAGAAAGAAAATGTATGTGCTTGTAGAGCAGGATGGGAAGGGTGGTGGTGGTGGTAAAGTTGGTAAGATGGAGGGGCCTTGGGAAGTTGAAAGGGAAGTGGAAGGTGGGTAGGTTTTAAGACAATAAAAGCAAGTAGTTTGTAATAGCAGGGGTGCTGAAGAAGGAGAAACATTAAAAGCAGAGAATAAAGTAAAGAAACACTTATGTCAAACAGTATAGCTGAGAAAGAGAGGCTGTAGTTAGGAAATCTGAGAACAAATATGTGGATAAATCAGAAGGGCAATCAACTGAGAATGAAACTATCAGTGAACTGGATAATTTCAGAACAGCTCAGTTAGTAAGGTAACATAACCCAAGAAGGTAACAATTAATTAAGGGGACATGGTTTAAGTTATAATGTCAGTTAAGAAGATCAAGTATCAGATGGAAGCAGATCACTTGAGTAAACTGAGGGTCCGGTTTCGATGGCCTATGTAAGGTATAAGAGAGGCTTTGAAACTGTAACGGAAGAGGGCATTTTCATGTCACAAGATAGGAGAAATGGGAATAATTTTGCTCTAGAGATGACTCTTAAAGTAGTGAGATTTGGAAGTAGAGTGATGAAATATGTGGAGTACAGCCCACTCACTGCAGCTATCTCTGGTACCTGTCCTACTTAGGAGCTGTGGTAGGGAAAATGTCCATATGGTAAGCAATGAGACAGGAAAACAACATTTGTTGCTCTGTTTTTTTTCATTCTGTGATTGCATGTTACCAACTAGGCAATCCACTCAGACTTGGCATCTAGTGAACTTTGTTCATTGAGGTTTAGACTGCCCTGTGGGATAACAGCAGCTTGTGCTTAGGGATGATGAATTACAATGGGCAACTATTTGAACTCTCATATCTAAAACTGGGTTAGTTACTATGGTTCTGGGGTGAGACTTTAAAACAAAGACATTCTTTGTTTTGTCTGAATGTTATGCACTCCTCACTTAGTGCTCTAGTAGGGTCATACACATGGTTGCCATTAAAATGGTGCATAGACAATGTGTATTTAGAAACAGGGACTCAAAACTGCACTGTGGATATTCAGCCACACCAGAATTCCGTGGTCACCCACATTTGTCTAGTTCTGGTTCCAAACTGTGGAACAGCTCTGGGAAGACGAGGCATTTGTGGGGGCAGACATGAAGCTTCTGTGCTTCTGACTGTCAAATGCCAGCACCTTCTCCAGACTGATCTCACTGAGCAGGAGGCAGTGAAATTACACGTCTCAGATGTTTTCTCTGTTGTTTTGCAACATTTTAATTACCTAGCTTCTGCCTCAAATATACTTGCTTTCCCGTGGCTGTGATAATACACTGTTTGAGGATCTGCAGGGTGGACTTGTGAGAACTGTACAGCATAAATCAATTGATAATGGACTTATATTATAGTGCAGAAGATCACAAAAATATCTTTAGTAGGACAGATTACTAAATAGATCAGGTCTGTGTAGTTAAGTTTCCTATCTCTGTCAAGGACTTGCAACAAATGTTGCAGAGAAAGCCATGCAATGGACAGGGTTATGGAGTATAATCTCTCCAGTAAATCAATGTCTCCTGTTCATATAGTTATGAGTCTTGCCCTTTAGTAACTTAGTTTAATACCTCATTCAAAATTACTGTTGTTAATTATAACAACCTTTCCTCTTCTTGGTGCATACATAAAAAGTCAATCCTTTCTTAACCTTCATTATTCTTAATTTAGGAAATACAGATGTTCTCAGAATGGTTCGTTCTTAAGTATATAATTCTCAGATTGCTGCTTAATCACTTAAAATATTATTTATTTTTTTGACTCACATACTCTTTTTGTATCAATTTGCTTATTTATCTCCTTTGGTTTTAGATTGCAACATTGTACCAGAAAACAAAATGTCATCATGCTGTTGAAAACTAAATAGTTCATCTTCAGCCCTGTAGTAAACAGTTTAATTACTATAGAAATTGAATTATTGTTCTTTAAAATTGTTCAGTTATTATTTTTGAAATATGAATCCTCTTTCTAAATAATTAACCGATTGAATTTCTTGAGCTAAGTAGCATAGACTAACTGAAGGACATTCACATGATTAAATATAGTTCTGTAACTTGTCTTGCATTCTTGAGCTGCAAGGTGAAATTTTCAAGACAAGTCTGAGACCTAAATAGCTGGCAGTTGAACTACCCAGTTGCTGGATGCTCTCAAGCTCTGTGTGAGCTTCACCAGTTTCAGGCCTGGGAGCTATGAATGCAATGAAAGACTCGGTCAAAAGCATTCCTAGAAAGCAAATGTTGGGTTAAATTTTGTGCAGTATATATCCTGTGGTTGTGAAGGTGAAAGCCTTCTCATACCTGTCACAGAGGCTAGTGTTTATCTGCCTGACAGGACACATTTCTCATGTTCACTTACTAGCAGGAAAAAAACCCACAAACCCACAAAATGTATTGGAGTATATCTTTCGTTCGTCATGAAATCAGTCCAGCGTTGCCCTGACAAGCTGGGAAGGAAGGGATCAGAAAAAGAAAGTGTCCTAGGTGACCATCTCTTTGGGCCAGGGACTGCGACTGATCTATGTCTCTGCTATTGGGACCCTTGGGTTTGACATGTAGTTTCCACAATACTCAAAAATGATTGTGAGCTACTTTTAGTCCAGACTGATAAGTTCAAGATCAGTAAAATATAGAATCTACTACTCCCCTTCTTCACTCCTCTTGGGATATTGAATGCCACTGTTTCATGGGCCAAGGTTGCTATTGATTATCACATCCCCAAACTGTGATTCCTTGTTAGTGAATAGTAGTTCCAGCTGTAAGTTGACTCATCAATACCTATATCTAAAATTATCCCTGATACACTCTAAAAATCTCCAGGTTGCTTGCATCACTCTATGTTGCCCCTCCTATAGATGTCAGGGAGACCCAAGTCTCCTACTGCACCCAGAGTTTGCGGTGCAGACAATTCCTTGAGTTGTTTAAAGGAGGTTCCTGTAACCAGCACTATGGCTCACTCTTTGGGAAATGACAATGAGGACACCTGAGTAAAAGTAACCTCAGGTTACTGATCTGTTTGTAGGAGGGATGGGACACTGCTCAAGAGTATCTGCAGCCGTGGAGAAGGCAATAGAGTGTGAGAGGCAGAAGGTGGATGGTTCCTCCCTTGGGCAAGAGTGCTACTTGACAGTGATTAAAGGATGTCTCTGCTGTCTTGAAATAGTTTGTTCCCCATGGTGATGACCTAGCATGAGATGAAGGTAGAAGGTCTGAACAAATGCACTCCAGCTGTGCAGAGTTTATCTAATTCTTTAGGAGCGGTACAGCTCCTCTTACCTTTTGCTGTTCATTGGGATCACTTAGAAATGCTAGTCTGAGAGACTTTACATGGGTGTGAGTTTTATGTCTTGTTCATAATTGCTGGTTTATAAATTCCCCTTTCAGCTCTTTTCAGAACCTACTTCCAGTATTTTTTATTATTTAGACTTCCTTGGATTGTGGGTAGTCTGTGAAAACTAGAGCATGGCAGCTAATTAAATGTAGAATTTCAGCAGTCCTTCAAACAAAAAATAGCTTCCTGTGATATGTGTGGCTGTATATATCAAACACTTCAGGTTTTGCTTTTATTTAGAATTTCATAATGTTGCACTACATATAATTCTTGCAGACATTAAAAGGTAGCATGTTTTGCCCTGCTGTAGTATGCCAGGTAGCTATCTAAACAGCAGCAGTTCACCTATTTACTACCTTATCTCTAATGAATCCTGTAACTGGGTTTTTGGGAATAAAGAAGTCTAAGAAGGATGGAAAACTCTCAACCAGTAGAGCAGAAAGATAAGGGAAAGTAAAACCCAGACTTGAGTTCTGAGAGGAACATTTCCTGTAGCTGTAGAGAAGCTGTTTTGCAGCACTGGAACCCCAGAGTTTCCCAAAACCACCCACTTGGCATGTGTGTTTGTGCAGAGGAGGTGTGATAGTATAGCTGGGGGCAGATCCAGCAGATGGCAGAGGCAGGAGGGATAGATAGAAAATAAACAGCTTGACAAAGTTAGGTAGGAGTCATAGCATGTAGTAGTTTCTGCAGTTCTGTGTTTGACAGGCTTTTAGGAACTTTTCTCTTGTATTTAGTGTTAGCTTGTTAAAGGCCACAAGTTTAGACAGAAGAGTGAAGTTGGATACGTACCATTTTTGCCAGGACTTCACTCCTAAAAGAGCTTAGTACATAAGTTGTGTTTATGCCCAGGGAAGCTGTTTGATTGCTCTGGGTGGTGGGGTTTGTGCATTACTCCCAGCAGCACAGAGCATAGCGCAGCAAACTAGTTAGATTAGGATAGACCGAAGCATGGTTTCTACCTCCCCCTCCTCCTCACATCTTCTTTTTCACTGCCAAACAACTGCATGGTTTCTACTTCTGCGCCTTCTTCTATGCTGGTTTAGACGACCTCCTTACACCCAAGCCCCTAAGACACAGTGGTGTGTGTTGAAAGTCTGTGTTTTCAGTGAGTGCTGCCAAATATGAATTATTTAATGTTAGTGACAAAATTACGTGCAATGTGTTGGAAGCTGGAACTGTAAATATGTGATGACCTTGATGGACGAAGCTGTTTGGATTATGCTAAGTGCTGTTTCAGAGCCTTGACAAATTGTAGTGATGTGCCTGTGAAGTTCTGCCTGGGAGGTTTAGAAATGTGCATTTCAGAAACTGTTCTCTCAGCGCCATGTGAATATTTGCCCTGAAAGGCCAGGTCTGTTTTTCCTGATTACACTGGCAAATTCTTTCTAGCTGGTTGAGGGAAGTGTTCAGAGGAATCTTGCCAGCTCCTCTTATGGTCTGGAATGGCTCATATGAAGCAACAGTTGACTAACAGAGGTATAAAGTAAATGTTTAGAGGAAACACAGAGTGCTTAGGTCATGGCTGCTTAAGTCTGACCCAGGAAATTCCTGATGTTTCAAACACCCTGGAATCAAAGTGTATACTTGTGGTGGTGACTCTAGCTAAAGGGTTGTGGCTCAAGTTAGGTTGCCAGTGAAGGGATGGCATGACTCAGAAATGAGATGATGTGGGTAGAAAGTGGGAAAATATCTTTTGGACTTTTCCATACTTCCTGTTAGATATTAGCTAGCTTACTTTGCAATAGTGAGCATTGGTAAGAGTGGAGGTCTGAGTGTATTTTAAGTAATGGCAAGAGAAATTTTACATAGAGTTGACAGTAAGTTGGCAGCACTGCTGAGAGCAAATGCCAAAAGTTTACTTCTGCATTAGCATTTTGTCCTTTCTGAAGAGCTACTAGAGGTAGTACGGTATATGTCAGCTTTTGTTACTGAGATAAATTCAGAAAGATAAAAAACCCACACTCCCCTGTGATTGTGTTCCTATTGTCTAGGCCAGGGGACAAATAGCAGGTTTTAATAATGTATTTAGTAATGTTAAATATGTCTGTTAGCACTACTATGGCTTCTTACTGCTATAAGTAATGAACAGGCTGAGGTACTTGCAAATACTTAAAGTTCTCTTCTGCCTTAGATATCTGTGTTAGGGTAAGGTAAATGTCCTACTGTTGGCTGTGGGAAGTCTAAATGTCCAGCATAAAATAGGTACCTAACTGTGTGTTGGCTGGTTTTGGTGGCACAAGCCACCAATCAATTAATACAATACACAGCTGTCACTCAGCCACCTGGAAGTAGGAAGCTTGCAAAAAAAAAAAAAGTCCTGTGCTCCAGCAACAAGCTTAGAATTTGCTTCTGCTTTTGCTGTATCATACCAGAGGCCCAGTTCTGCAGTATACTTGATGTTTGTCAATAAACCTAATTTTTTTTCTTTTTTCCTGTGCAAGCTGGGAGGACAGAGATGGTATATTGCTTCTTGTTCCTGGGACGGGTGTTTGGAGATTACTAGTGAAAGCATCTCAGATGCTGCCTGCTCCCTGCTCCCTGGGCAGCCTGTTCTGTGAAATTTTTTTTCCTAATGTCCAGCCTAAATCTCCCCTGGTGGAGCTTGAGGCCATTGCCTCTTGTCCTGTCCCCTGTCGCTTGCGAGAAGAGACCATCACCCTCCTCTCTACAACCTCCCTTCAGGTAGTTGTAGAGAGCAATGAGGTCTCCCCTCAACCTCCTCTTCTCCAGGCTAAACACCCCCAGCTCTTTCAGCCGTNTCCAGGCAGCTTTCTAGATAGACTTCTCCCAGTCTGTAGCTCTGCATAGGGTTGTTGTGCCCCAAGTGCAGGATCTGTCATTTGGCCTTGTTAAACGTTATGCCACTAGACTCAGCCCAGTGGTCCAGCCTGTTCAGATCCCTTTGCAGAGCCTCCCTACCCTCCAGCAGATCGACACTTCCACCCAGTTTAGTGTCGTCTACCAACTTGGTGTTCCAAATTGGATGTGCCTTTCCTTTCTCCATTTAGCTAAGTATTTGCATCAGTGAAACTGATTTTATAGCACTTGGTACTCAGGCAAGATTAAAAACATGTTAGCAAAACTCCTTAAAAATAAAGCTTATAACCAAAACCAGGGTAAATGCAAGTGCCAGATATGTTTCAGGTAAATGTGTCTGTTTTAATCTGTGATAATTTTACCATTCATTTTCATCTGTTAGAAGCCATCTGTCAGCATACAGAAGGATCATGGAACTCAGCTCAGAAATATCTCTGGATACTTTGGCAACTGATCATCAGCTGTTTTCAAAAGTGATCTTGATGATTGCGGCAGCTTAGGCTGTTACTGAAGTCCAGTGGCAGTGCTTGACGGTGAATTAAGTTATGGCTTTATCCAAAATTGCTATCACAGTTTAAGTGGTGTATAATTCTGGGTGTACAAGGGGCAACAAATGACAGTTTTGTAAATATCCTTTTCAAGAAAGCTCAAGCAAAGCATTGTTTGGCATTTATTGAATTTTTTCCCCCCTCTTCCAGCCTGCAGAAAATTTGATGGAATCTCAATCATGATTCACTTCCTTTATGAAATTTGTCTCACTAATTTCATCCAAATTAGACAGAATAATAAAAGTCTTAAAGATAGTCAGTTCCTACAGGTTTCATGAAAAATGGTGGCTGGATAGAAGAGAGAGATCAAAACTGAGGTTTCCTATTTTGTTTGGCCTCGTGTTTGGCAGATCAGCTCATAGTACTAGCTGGCAGGCCATTAGGTGGATGCTTCCAAACCAGTCAGAACTCGCTCTGTTTCCCTAACAACTGATAGTTAGGAGATAGTTAGTGGGAAACAGTTTCTGCAAAGTGAGGAACATATTTCTCTTCAAAACAAGGCTTCCTTTAGTTGTTGATCTACCCATACTGTCTTTGATGGGTTATAGCTTCCCTAAATATGCGGCTTTGTATGCCTTTGAAAATACATTGCTCTTTCATACCTGTTCACGTGATACTTTTACATATTCTTCTCTCTATAACTTGCATAGGCAACAGCTGCCTGGTTACCTACAGGTTTTGCATTAAATAGGATTCAGACTGACCAGTGGGAGGATTTTTCCCCTCTTCTTCATTTCTGTGCTTTCAGTGTTTAGGCTGTTTAAATCTGTGTAAGGGAGGGGTTTTAATTTTTTTTTTTTTTCTGGTCAGTTTACCTTGTATGGAGGGGCATGAATTTAAGATTAGTAAACAGTAACCTCCCTGTGGACTTTGATGGATTGGAACTTTTGCAGTGAGTGTTACATAATACTCAGAGGGCTTTTATTTGGGGTGGAGAAGTCATCGTAATGTAGTACTTAACTGCTTAGGTCTAGGTGGTAAGTATCATTGCTCTAGATATTATAAGCTCAAATATAAGATTAGAGCTGCTTGGTTTATTTTTAGTGAATCTTCTTTTCCTGGAAGCCAACCACTGCCCTTGTGGAAGCTGAATACTTCTTTGTGCTTGTAGCAGCGCAGAGCAAGCAGCAATTATGCTGACAGGAATGAGCGAAGTGGTAAGAACAATACATTTTTACCCCCTGCAGCAACACCATCATATATTGTAAATTTTTGTCTGAGTTGATGGTTCTGCTGTTTTGCCAGACAGTGATTCATTAATTTCATCTCATCACTGTGGAAGCTGCTCTCCTCTTGCTGGACTTTATAAGATTAAAAAAAAGAACAGTGCATGAAGCATTTAATCCGTTTCCTCTGCCCCACTCCCCTTTGCCTCTGAATTCTCTCTGACAAAACTACCAGTTAATACAGTTATGCCATCTTATCTTTCTGACAGCCCACTGCTTTTGCTATTGCAAGTCACAACTTGTGGTGGTTTACTTGTATAGAACTCTCTATACATCAAGAATGATAGTCTTAGACAAACTTCATCTGAATGAATATTAGAATTCATACTCTGTAATTTGCATGTTATAATTCATACTTTATAATTTTTATTTCAAAGCTTATAAGCAGGCTTTGTGCACAGCTGTTTGAAGCAAGTTTACCTGAATCAAAAAGTATTTTCACTGAAAAGAGGTTAACATTTCTTTGTTTCAATACCTCTGCAGATCAAACCTGCTCAGTTTGTAGGTAAAAGAATTGGCAGGAAGAAAGGTAAACTTAAGTCTTGTCAGGTGCTTAGATAGACTTGTATTCAAGCATTGTTTGTACCAGGCCAGGGAAAGAAGGGTGGGTTAGCCTAACACACAGAAAAAAAGCCAACCCAGTTTTATATCTCTTTTGCAGCCTGGAAAACACAACAGCTAACTGCACTGCATGGGTGGCACCAAATCTTTGTTTAGTGATTTTAGAATAAATAGTGAAACCCCAAATATACAATATTCTGTGGTTAATAAAATACTTAGTTTCGCATTTGGGTATCTCAAAAAAAAAACCTGGAAGAGAGTTCTAAAGGAAGAGATAGAGATGCTGATGATGCAGAGAAGATGGAAATGCTTGATTTCTAATTCCCTCACCCCCCCAACTGTTCATTTGGTAATCTGTAGCAAATTATGGAATGTTTTTAATTAAAATTTCTTACTCACTTTAAAAAGTCACACACAGCTCTGCTGCTAAGCTAATGAAGGCAGTTTTCATGAATTGTCCTTTTTCTGAGAAGTATCTGTGGTCTCTGCAACCTCTTTCTTTTCATTCAGGTTGTAGCACCAAGCAGTTCCATACATGATTTTCTTCTGCCAGTGACCTTTTTATTGTTCTGATCTTTTACCTCTCATGAGGAAGATAGAGGAAATACTACTTGCTGCAGGGGGCATTGAAGTAGGTGGAAATTTTCATAAAAGGAAACAATATATTAACAAATGTGAGGAGAAAAACTGTCATGACTTTATTACTCATAAAATCTTACCGTATTGCAGAAAGTTTAGGTGGGAACTAGATCAGACTATCTCTCTGTTTTTCTCTGTGATGTTCACTCTTTTTTTTCATATTTCTTTTTTCATGGCATTTAGACCTGTTCTTGAAGTTTATGTAACGGGAATTTTCAGAAATGAGCTTGTGCAGAGCAGCATATTCTTGATTTAGATGTTCTTGGCAAAGGTCTTGATTTTAATTAAAGCTTAAATTAATGTTGCTTTCCCCAAAAAAAAAAATTTAGTGTGCTTATTTGTATAAAGAGCATTTCCATTGGCTGATCTCTTATTCTTTTGGTACTTTCCCATGATCTTCTTAGGCCATTTTAAGTTCATACTCCTGAATAGTTGTGCTGAGGGTAGTTTTAAATTTCATCTCAGGTGGGGTGGAGTCTGCTATTGAGAGGATTGGTGCCAAAATACTTGACAAGGTTGGATCCAGTTTTGTTTTGATATGAAGGAGAAAGACTGTGTGGCTCTGTATTGTGTGACCTAGAATTCATTCAGTGTGTCCTTTAGCATCTGATGGTAGCAGAAAGGCAACAACTTCTTCTCTTCATCTCCCTGGTATACTCATACCTGTTACTGACGTCCTGCCACAGCTTTGGTATAGGGCCAGTTAGGTGTTTGAAGCAAGAGTGTGATGTATGTGATATCAGCCTGGTAAGAAAATAACATTACATTCCACTTGAAGTTTTGTCATACTTTCTGTCTCCTGCCCTGCCTAAGACGCAGGCTAGCATGCTTTGAAACACTTGAATACTAGGGTACTTTAAACCTCATGAAAACTTCAAAGCCTCAATGACTTCTTCAAGCTAACCCCCAGTTACAAGTATTGTATTCAGCTCTTTGGGAAGGAGACATTCAATATATGCGGCCAAACCCTACTAATGATGCTTTCACAGAATATTCAGGAGATAAATGCCAACTGCAGCAGCTACAAGCTGATGTGACCACACTGATTGTAATTGAATCAGTGATTTTACTGTTACTGAATGGCTTCTGTAGCCTTCTGTAGAGCCATAAAATTCTCAAGCTGCCAGCTTGGAGTGAAAAATGGCCACAAATATCATAGAATCATAGAATCATAGAATCACCAGGTTGGAAAAGACTCATCAGATCATTGAATCCAACCATAATATGCCATTATGTGGCTATATGAGAGGACTTTTTTATATCTGTGAGCATTAGCTACTGCCCACTGTTGGAGATGGGTATGGGGCTAAGTTTTTTTTATGCGCTTGGATGATGATGGTCATTGAATGAATGAATTCAGGATATGTTCAGATTTGAACTTGCTGAGAATAACTCTTGGTCCTTCACAGTTCCTTTAATCAATGATCTGCAAGACAGCATTAAATTATTGTTGATAAAATTTTCAGATAAGAAAAGGAACAGGGCAGTAACTGACCCAGGGGACAGGCCTAGAAGAGAGAGCAGTCCATGTTACCTGCTGAGCTCCCTAATTTTTATTAGCGCCAAATGTAAAGCCTAAAATTTAGCAAATCAGAGTGCAGGTTGCAGTTAAAGGTGGGTGTCCCTATCCTGTGAAGTTTTGGCAGTGAAATGAGTGCTAAATACTTAAACTGTTTAAATGTGCTTTGGCCTAGGATATGGGATGTGTAGGTAATAATGGAAAGGTCATTTTGTCCTAGGAGTTGGCAGGAGGTGACTACCCTAGAGATATTATTTCCATGCTTGGAATATTTAACAGTGGATTCTGAAAAATTGAATAGACATAGGAAGGAGTAAAAGACTTTATTCAAAGCAAGAAATCCAGAAAATGATTTAGTGGCAGATAGGAATGGTTGGACTCGATGATCCAGTGGGTCTTTTCCAACCTAGTGGGTCTGTGCATGTGTGTGTGAAAGCTCCAGCTTTTCCACGCATCAAAGGGCAGGTTGAAATTTGAGAAACAGGGATGTATTAAGGGAAGGGGAAAAAAAATTAGCCAAAACCTGAAGTGACAAAAATTAAAACTTTAACCTGGGTGCAAATTTGTTAAAGACAAGATTTTAACCATTAAGCAACAATTGTAGTTACTCCTCTGCTACCAATACTTCTTGCAAGAACATATTATTCTTACGGAAACATTACACTGAAGAAGACCTAGTTTAGAGAATTTTAGGGTTGGATTTTGACACTTATAGTGTTGGAAGTAGTCAGACCAGTTGTGTTTCAGAGCCACTATTAATATTTATTGCTAAGATTTTCTGATAGGGACAGTAGCCCTGGGCCCATTAAGTGTGCATGTGCTGGGAAGTAAATGTTGATTTAGCTCAGAAGACCGAGAGACTCGTGGTAGATCCTCCTGCCTCTATTTGAGGATACATACATGGAAGCAATTAAGCAATTGCACTGAAATGGAGCTGTGCAAACCTTCCCTGCTGAAGCCAAATGACCACCCATATTTTGGGTTTCAGAAAGACCACAAATCCTTGGTTGTATGTGAAGGCCTGATGGTTTTGACTGGCATCAGCTGAAACTCCAAAGGCAAATTAATTTTTTTCTCCAGCTCTTCAGTGTCATTTGATCCCAAAGCAAAACATAGGAAGTTGAGGTGAGTGAGAACTTTAGTGTAAAGAAAAGGAGGTTTTGTTAGACCAAATGTTGCAGTCTTGTGCTGTCAACTCCTGACTCTGTTTTGTGGTCACCAGACATAGGCCAGTATGACACCGGATAAATCCAGGCAGCTGAACAAAGCCTGACTAAAGCAATTGGTTTGACCAATTATTTTTATCTCAAAGTTGAACCTGAACCTCAGTCCTTATTTTAATGCTTCTGTTAAGGTAGAACTGTAACAAAGCAGTTATAAAAGTTTTGTGTTAACTTTTTTGAGCAAAGGTTGAACAGGAAGCCAATGCTCTTCAGCATGGGAACTGCTGGCACTTATTGGGACCTGCAGAGCAGTGTCAGGCTGTATCTCACGTGTTGTCTCCCCTCTCCTCTACGTGCAGCATAAGCCTTTTAAGGGTACCACTCTGCAGAGTTGGACAGGGAACTATTCAGTACAAAGTTGAGTAAGTATGTAGTGGAGGGGATTTGCTGAACAAATGCTACATCCTTGGGGCAGAAAAGGCGTATTGGTACTATAGGTTATGCCAGGGAACCAGTATGCCAGACCAGTCTCACCCCGGAGCCTTAGCCCTCCACCTTGTATGCTGTGCCATGCCATGCACCCTCTGCCCATCACTCCATTTAAGATGAGGCTTAAGCCTTCAGCCTTCCTGCTGCTGCCTGACAAGTAGTTCCCTGTCAACCTGATCTTTTCCTCATTCAGGTACTAGATCCCCCTTGCAAAGTGTTTAAAAATTAAAATTTGAGAGGAGGAATTTTGCTTCTGCTCCTTTGTACAATGCTGGCAACTAAAGGGCTGTAACCTCCTGGCTCTGGAGGTTACCCATGCTGTAGAATTGCCTATTTCTGCTTTTGGATGTAATATTTGCTAGTTTGAAGCCACTTAGGATGTTTGAACTAGCTACCGAGTCATTATTGGCTGGGACTCAATCAAATGAGGCTGGGATTAAGAGTTAACTGGCCACAAACTGAAGTAAAACTAAAAAGTTCACTAGTTTAAGATGCGGAATACAGCAAGCCTTTTCATTTACATTTTGTATGAATTTAGGTTTAGACTTTGCAAAGAAGTCTGGCTTTCCTCTCTGCTTGGTGGAGGTGGAGTGTACCTGTGCCCTTTGGTCAGAAGTGGTCTTTTGAGGCAAATCTCCTGACTGCCCCTGGTTAGTGCACTTCATGTGCTACAGCCATTCACAGGCTCTTTGCAGGATCAGACCAGAGTTAGTCTGCAGTAAATGCCATGAAAATATTGTAATGTGGATATAGGGTCCTCTCAACTAACTGTTGCACTCTGCTTCTTTCAGCGTGTAGTGTCTGCTGATATAACCTCAGCAAAGCGTACAGCGGGGAGATGGCTAATGCTTCAAAACTGCCGCTCAGCTCCCACCTTGTGCACAAATTGCTGCTTGAGTTATTGTGCAGATCCACCTCAGTACTGATGCTGCCTTGTAGTTAATCACCTGGCGCCCAGTTCTGGCTGAAATCCAAGGGGCCTGAAGTGAGATTCTTCAAGTAACTTTTCTCTCACAAGTAGGGATTTGTTCCTTAAGTGCTCTCAGATCTGAGGGCCCCCACTGCTTTTTCAGTACCAATATTTAAGTTGTTTAACACTTCTTTCTTACACACAGATCTCCTCTGAACTGGAGATAACTGAGTAAAAGGTACATTATTTATGTCCTGCCAGTGAAGGAATGCTTGCAGTGAATTGAAATCCTTGGCTAAAAGCTGCTGCAGTTTTGCAAATTCTATCATAACATGTTAGCTGCACATTTTAATCAAGCTTAGCAAATTGGTTCAGACTCCCTTATCCTGCAAAGTACCCTACTTTAGGTTTGCTTTTGAATCTGTTCTGCTTTTTAATGCATGTTTTCATATGGAACTTGTGTCACTTCATAATTTTGGGATTTGGATTAGAGAGACTGAATAATGTGAGACATTTAATAATTATTCTTTTCTGACAGAAAGTACATTTGAGTGCACAATATTTTTCTGCTAATACATACAAATACGTACTTGAACTAGTGATCTATCTGTGGACCTTCTACTGCTTTTCATAACAGGTTTATTAATGAAGGATCCAATGGGAGCTGGATGAACACATTTTTGGAGAGGGAAGAAGCAGGTATATATATCCAGTCTAACAGGTTGGGGGGGCAGAGGAGGGCATTGTACAAAGAGCTGTTCCTTAGCTTATCAGTGTACCCTGGCTAAGGAAAGATTCATTAGTGTAAAACATTCCCTAGATGCTTTTCCACTGAGTTATCTGTTATTTTTTGTGCTTCTTACTCAGACCAGACTTCCAGAGAAAGTATGAGTTGTAGAATTTAAGTTGGAAATTTTAATTTTGTTTTACAGTTGTATAACAAACAACTATACATAGAATTGAGGCTCCAGCTGATCTTGGATTACCTTATACTTTCTTGAAAAAGTTGCTTTTGGAATAAAAAATGCTAAGAAAAGCAGGGAAAAGATAGGGAAAAAAATATTTTCATTCCACTTGACAGAGAAAGAAGTAATTTTCCAAAGGCTGCAAACTACAGTTTGTGGACAGCCAAGATCTCCACTCTCAAATTTTTATTTTGAGCAGTATTCCATACTTGTTCTAAACTGTTTTGAAAAGGCTATTTGGTGAGAGTTTTCAATTTTCCCCTGATTCTATTTCACAGTTCTGTGATGAAGCCTTAATTTGAGCATCAGCAGGAGGATGACATGATGTGGGTATAAGTAGACCCGTTGCTGTTTCTAGGAATGGAAACTGCTGCTCCATCTAATACGTTGCTCTGTTCTGCTCAGAGGGACATGGGCCAGTTCTCTAATGGGCAGTTGGAGGGAAAGCAATTCCAGAATCACAGAATTGCTGAGGTGGGAAGGGACCTTGAATGATGACCTTGTACAACATTTTGTGGGAAATCGAACCTAGATGAGATTATTTAGCACCTTGTCCAGTTGCGTCTTGAAAACCTTAAGTGATGGAGATTCCACCACATCACTGGGGAAGTTGTTCTCACTGTAAAAAAATTCTCTCTTGTATCAAGATAAAACTTCTCCTAGTGCAAATTGTGTCATAGCTCCTTGTCACCTCGATGTGGCTCCTTTGAAGAGAGACCCTCCATCCTTTTTGTAACTGCCATTCAAGCACTGGAAAACTGTGTTGAAATCCCCCCTAAGTCTTGTCTTCTCTGGGGAGAAAAGGCCTAGCTTCTGAAGTCCTTCCTCAAAGACCAGATTTTCCAGCACTTTGATCATCATTATGGCCTCCCTCCTCCCTCCTTTGGACCCTTTCTAGTCTGTCTCTGTCATTCTTGAATTGTGGGGTTTAGACCTGGAAACAATTTTTTCCTGGACTTCATTAATTTGGGATTGTCTTACACACCCAAGTACAGTGATTCACATTTGTTTTCTGAAATACATATTTGTACAGATGGAGGGGTTCAGGTGTGTGTGGAGGAAACAATCTAGTGCTCATAGCATTCAAGTATGTGCAGCAGTGTGCTCTGCAGTCATGAGACCTGTATCCTCACAATGTAAGGTCTGGATTTGTGGTGGAGCCTTGTGGCCTACAGTACAGTGTTGTGCAGTCAACTGGACAAAATAATGAAATTTTGAGCCATGAAGTATCTTGTCATAAGCTTCTAATTGATTCTATGTAAAAGTCACTCACCTCTTCAGCTGCCTGTGGGATGGGATGCTCAGCCTATTGCAGAGGCACAACTGACCTTGTGGCTCTTAATAGAAGCTGACTCTTGATTTACAACAAAATATGATATCCAGTTACCTTTTGCAATTTGCTTCCTTTTAACAGTTTAATTTGTCTGCACGTCATATGCAAAAGCTACTTTCGGGTACCTGTTTAGGAGAGGAGTGGACTTCCTGCCCTCACATCCTTCCTGTCCCTTGAGAGTCTTCCTCCATGTGAGGAAGTGTCCCAGGGGCCCAGGGCATTCATGGGTGCAGCAGTGCCCTGGTGTTGAACCAGAGAAACAATCATTGAACTTCCCCAGTGGGGAAAGGTAACAAACATCCCCAACACCCCTAGGTTTGCTGTCATGCAATATTTTCAAGCTGTTTCTTCTTCTGCTAGGATTACAGCAAATTCACTCCATGATTTCAGAAAATTTTCAGTTGAAGTATGTATGGAAAACAGTATTCACACAGTTGCAGAAAACTGTTATCTCACAGCAAAATCAGTTCTTTGATAGAGGAACATACTGATTTTCTTCTCTAAAAATCAATACTTTTTCCAAAAATATAGCTGTAAAACTTTAGAAAATGTAAAAAACCTGCAAAAATTTCTGCAAATGACCACTTGGTTTTGAATAAAACTTTCTCTTTCACAGAGGAGAACAGCTGTATCAAATGTTTAAGCAGTTGGTAATTACTAATGTTTTTCTGCCTGCTGCTTGCAACTCTTATGCAGCCATTGGACATGATGTCAGTCTTTAGGTTTTGCTTTAAAATAAATAAGAAACATATACAATAATCATAGAATCGTAGAATAGTACCATCTACCCATCAAATCTATATCTCTCCAATTGAGAGAGGAGGATGTTGTGGAGGACCATGTCAAAGGCTTTACAGAAGTCCAGACAGATCACATCAGTCAGTTTACCCATGCCCACTGCTGCAGTTACCCCATCACAGAAAACCACTAAGTTGGTCAGACAGGATTTGCCCCTGGTGAAGCCATGGTGGCTGTCATTAATCACCTCCATGTCCTCCATGTGCTTTAGCATAGCTTCTAGGAGAGTATGTTCCATGATCTTCCCAGGCACAGAGGTGAGGCTGACAGGTCAGTAATTCTCAGGGTTGTCTTTTCTACCCTTTTAAAAAATGGAAACAATGTTACCCTTCTTCCAGTCACCAGGGGCTTCTGATTGCCATGGCTTTTCAAATATCATGGAGAGTGTTTTGGTAACCACATCTACCAATTCTCTCAGGACTCTGGGATGCATCTCATCAGGTCCCATAGACTTATATATGTTCAGGTTCCTTAGGTGGTCACAAACCTGATCCTTCTCTATAGTGGGAGGAGGTTTACCTCTCTGGTGACCATCTTGTTGTTCCATGACCCAGGAGGGGTGAGGAGAGTGGTTACTGGTGAAAACTGAGGCAAAAAAGTTAAGTACTTCAGCCCTTTCCTTGTCTGTTGATATGTGATCACCATTTCCAACCAATCAGTGTGGGTATATTGTCTTTGACCTTCCTCTTTTGATTGATGTACCTGTAGAAACCCTTCTTGTTAGTCTTCACTTCCCTTGCCAAGTTTAGCTCCAGCTGTGCCTTGGCCTTCCTGGCTTCATCCCTGCACAACCAGGCAGTGTCCCTATACACGTCCCAGGTTCTCTGTCCCTGCTTGCACTGCTCGTGCAGTTCCCTCTTCTTCTTTAGTTTAACCAGCAGGTCTCAACTCGGCCACGCTGGTGTCTTCCCTTTCCTGCATGATTTTCTACATATGGGGACTGAGTGCTCTTGCACTTTATGGAGAGCATCCTTGAATATTTTCCAGCTCTGTTCTGCTCCTTGTCTCAGAGGACCATGTCCCAGGGGATCCTACTGAGTAACTCCTTGAAGAGCTGCAAGTCTGCTTTCCTGAAGTTTAATGTCCTGACTATACTCCTCTCCTCTCCCATATCCCTCTGAACCTTGAACTCCACCAGTACATGATCACTGCGGTCCAGGCTACCTCTGATAATATAAATATATTAATTACGTCACTGATAATATAAATATATTAATACCTTATTACATTACACTAGGTTATTATTAATTATTATATTATTATATATTAAAACATAGCAATATAAACATATTAATATACTGCAATGACATAATTCTGCAATGTATATTTTACATACTTCAATTGTACATAAAACTAATGTAAGCATCCCCCTTCCTATACAGAGCTACTCTCATGTGGCCTTTAGAAGGATAGAACATTCCTGCCCTACAGATGTCTAGAGCTTGTGATCATTTTGTATTTTAGGATATTAATTGCTTATTTTGCTGTGATACAGGTTTTTTTTTCTTAAGACAACCTTCAACAACCTCACTAGCTCTCATATTTCTACTCAGACTGAGTAATGACTATTTTTGGGAATTGGATGTGTAAGAGGATATGCAGTTTTGGCAAAGAAACAAGAAGTATGATAGCCACTATATATATAGAGCATACTGAGATAACTCAAGTAGGACATAAGTTAGGAGGTAGGCTCTAATACTACTGTGAATATAGCACAAAGATATTTAGTAACTGGAGAGAGATGCCAATTTTTTCCATGCTGAAGTTATGTAATGGGAAGGTGGGGCTAGGAGACCTGTTCTTCATGAATAAGGTTTCACACTGAGTTTTCGCATACCTAAGATTTAATTTTCAAAGGCGCTTCTTTGATTTCCATGTGTATTTGAGACCATTTTTTTTTATTTATTAGAGTGTGTCATAAGGAGTTGAATTTCTGTTGCTGAATCTTGGTTCTATTTCTATGCCACTCAAAAGTGAACACAGGTTTAAATTTTCTACTGTCTATTTGTAAGATTTTCTGAAATGCAATCAAGCCCTTCTGTAAAGCAAAAAATGTCACCCATGGTTCATCTGCTGGCTGGGAAAAGGAATGGCTTCCTTTGGAGCATCTGAGAGTAGCAGAGTCCCAGGTGTGAGGAGTGGTTGTTAGAGAAAGCGTGCCAAGGCTCTGATTAATATGGCTTTTTCTCTTTTGGTTGCCTTCACTAGGAAACTGTTGGAAGAATGCTGTGACCCTGGGCAGCTCTTTGCTATGACAAAGTTGAACTCCCCAATGGGAAAGAACCTCTGGTTTGATGGGGAATTTTTATATTCTTTCACTATTGACAATGCAACTTACTCTCTCTTCCCACAGGTTAGTTACCTTTTTTTTTTTCCTTTTACTTTAAAGTATTATTATGCTAAATGCTAACATGGTAAAAATGAATACAAACAGGCTAAATGCTAGTCAAGAAATTTTATCTTCATTTTTCAATATGAAACAGTTTCCTCTGCTTTTTTACTTCTGTGTTCTGAAAATTTTAAAATGTTTGTATGCGTGTTAATAGTTCTCTGGCCACCTTTTATGTTTGTGGATATACATGAGGGATGCTTGATTTTTAAAATACTTAGTTCTGGCTATTTTAAGAATGTGGTTTCTGCAGTTCAGGTAGTGATCGTGCTTCCTGGGAATACAATTCCCCATCTAGGGTGTTGCTTCAGTTCAGATCTGTTTAGCCAAGATGTGACAGTGCTTTGATTGGAGGTGTCTAAGTTATTTCCAAGTTAATATAGTTTATTAATCGCAAACAACATAAGCCAAATAACAGAAGCTGACAACTTTTTCAGTTCTTAATGTGTTTTGAATATTAGAAGTGGTTTGTTGTTGTTCAGCAAAGGTGTTTTGGGTTATGTACATGGTTTTCGAGCACTGGGAATTTTTAAACTGATCTAGGCTTCTTGTATTTTTAATTAATATATGAATTGATGTTAAATAATGAGTTTATTATATTGAGTTTCATATGTGGAAGTAGAGATGTTTTATGTGGCTACACGTTTAAGGAAAGCCAAACAACTGGATGTATTAATTGGTTTACATGTTACTTTAATTTCTTAAATTGAAGGCATAGGTATTTATTGTGCCTCCATGTCAGTGCCAAGTCATTCACACTGGTCTTTTAGTTTGTTGCTGTTTGAGTTAGATAGGTAGCAGAATTCTTACTTGTTAAAGTCATCCTTCAATAAGACATCAAAAAGGTTATTTAAAAAAAAAAATTCTCAACGGCAGAGTTGTGATTTTGAATGAGTTTCTTCTAGTGGAGATAGAGTGAGGTGAAACTACAGTGTGGGGATAAGGAGATGGGAACAGCCACTTTCTGTGTTCAGACATCATCTAGAGGAGCAGTGTTGTAACTGTGTCTTGTTCAAGCTGCCAGTCCCAGTCCGCTGCCTTGTTACTTGGCTATACCTGTTGCAATGAACTGGTTAAGGAACCCCTGCCTATCTCAAGATGCTCCCCAGCTGCTCTGTCCCTGCAAACCTGACAAATAAGTAGATGAGGAAATGTGCATGGCAAGTGTGTTTTCCTGTAGTACAACTGGAAAGGGGCTGCCTGACTGGAGTGAATTTGTCTCCCTGCCTTTGAGACTGGTAGAAAGTTTATGGTGTGTCATAGAGTAGCAGCTGTGAATCTTTTTTATGATGATTAGTATGATTTGTTGTTGCAATATTTCAGTGTTTATTGGAGAAAACTGAAATTCTTGGCAGAGCTGTGAACATCGTATCACACAAAGATATTGGCAGAAACTGCTCAAACTGTGTACATCCTTTCCAATATTTCAGAAAAGCCCCACCTGGGCTGGCACAGGAAGGTTATTCTATTTTGTAATGGATTTGAGATCTCAGATTTGGCTTTTTTTTGATTAACACCTAGCACTTTGCCTGGCCACAGCAGTGTCCTACCTTTTCTCAGAAAAGAGAGTACTGAATGGGCTCCTTCAGAGAGGTAAATGCTGGTTAGAGAGGGATCATGGTTTTGGAAACTCCAGTGATCCCCAGGATTCCAAGCCCTATCTCCAAAATTTATCAGTTGACCAGATCAAGAGTGAGGATCCGGGGAGCCCTGGGGGGACAAACTGCTGAGGGACAATATGAGCAAAGGGGCTGGGGCTATGATGTGCTTTAAGCTTGCCAATTAGGATGCGAGGAGGATGGCCTTAAGCTGTTGTAGGGGTGATGGTGGAAAAGGTGAATTTTTCTTATGTTCCAACTCTTGAACAGTGCTAGAAAGCAGCTCTGGGATTTTTGCCAGAAATACTATTCCTTTAATGAATTGATGGGCAGTTCATTTCCGACAAGTGCTTCTTGCTACTGTTAGATCTTCTCTTGCAAGAACCACTGCCTCTAATGTGATGATTTATTCACATGTATTTTGCCCAATGGAATTTTGTAAACCTTTATCAGATGAACTCCTGCTAAGCTTAAAAGCTTAGTAAAATTTCATTGCAGTAAATTCTTAAACCAAGTATGTTTGTATTAATTCCTCTGTCTTTGTTTCAAGAAAAATAGCTAAATTTTTCAGGCTTCTACTTTGAAGGATGTTGTCTATTAGTTTGCTAGCAACCAGCAAGCAGCTTTTGTGAAGATGAATATTCCTTTCAAAAAGTATCCAGAAGCTTAAAACCATTCATAAAATATGGGCAATATTGTGAAATGCTATGGGGATATAAGAGGAATGTAAAGGTTCGCAGCTATGTTGGTATAATCAAACAAGATTTCTCTCTACAACTACCTGAANCCTCTTTTAGAAATAAAAAAGTTTCCGTCCACATGAATTTGCTGGGCTTAAGTCATTTTGTGCTTGCAGACGGTTTCTCAGTCCTGAGTAAGTTATTAACTTTTAGGATAAAGTAACTCAAAACTAAAATGGAAATGTGCTGTATTTTATGTCATAGAATAAGTTGGCTATGCATCAATGGAAGTAATATAAATGATAATAAGAATAATATAAGTATTTGAAGAGTAATATGTAAGCTGTAACTTATTTTTGAATGTGAGCAATATGGTATAGAATAGTTTTCTTCTGAATAATTTGTAGATAATTTCTTACAGCTGGTTCAACATTGTCTGATGGACTACTTTTCTAATAAAAAAAATCTTATTTCATCAAAATATAGGTTTACTATCAGTTCATTGGTTTTTCAATTTATATTTGAAGTGAAAAGGTTAAAAGGTTTTGGTGGTGGTATGACATATTCTTTTACCATATTTTGAATGCAATATTTAATCTGATTTTTTTTTCATCAGCTCTATCACTACCTTATTTTTCTCAGATTTTCCTTGATAGTTTCCTCCTTTTTTAAAGTAAGTTTTTTATTTGCCAGAGGATAAGTTTGCAAAAGGAAGGAGCCATTAGGTGGGAAAAGGGTCATTCAATGTTTCATTTTGGTTTATGAGAACAAAATTGAAATTGCAGAGTTTTGCTTGAACCAACAATTCCAGCTGCTGGAAGCAACTCCTCTTACTCTCCCCATCTCTGTCATATGTAGGTGTAGTTTAATATTAACTATAAGTAGTTATTCTTACTTGTGTACCTTACAGTTTCTAAAGCTTTTCATCTAGACTTGAAGGTTCAATAGCCAGCAATTTTAATTTGTAGCTGGGAGCACTGCAAGTTCAGAGATGCAGGTGACCCTACAGATGAGATCAGTAGCATAGTTGGATAAACCTCTGAATAACTGGGCTGCCATGTCTCAGGTTGGTCGCCAAAGGCCATGAGTAACTTGTATATGTATTTCCTCTCTGTCATGGTCCAAATATTATGCAGAAAATGGAACTGTGTGTCAGTGAGTGTTCAGGAGTGCTGTCCCTAACAGGACAAAGACATACCCTCCTTGCTTTTCAGCCTGGAAGTTCAGCCATGCAAATCTGGTTCTTTTGTGTTATATTGAGGCACAACAGAAGGCATAACTAGTGTTTTCCTTTACTGCCTAACTAGAATGGAAAAAAACAGGCTTCCATGTATTTCTGCAGTAGCTTTTAGTTGTTATGACTAAAGATGATGTAACCATGTTTAGGTGGAATGTAACTCAAAAGCATGTGAGAGAAACATGAACACTCATCTGCTTTTGAGTTAGAGAATAAAATAAGCCCCAGTTTGAAACATTTTCTGAAATAATTTTGGATATCTTCCTATCTTTTTTTTCCTCAGACTATCAAAAGCAAATTTCAGACTATCTTAACCATTGGAGGAAGAAAACCTCTCACCCCAGTATTTAGCTGCTTATGCAAATAATTGAGTTTTGTTGATTGTTGGCAAAAGCTTATGTCAAGGAAGAGCTCAGGTGAACTTCTGATGTCACCTTTCCCCTTCCCCCAAAAGGTTAAAGAAATAGATAAATCAAGTAAAACTTTTAATTCTGCCAGGTAAAGTTTTGGAGGGTAGAAGAGTGAAAACATTTCAAAAGACTTTAGATTTTAAGCTACGGGATTTTAATTTGGTAACAAAAACCAACTAATTGAAAAATTTTCTAGTTGTACTATACCTAAAGCGGTTAGACACATTTGTTGCCAGTAATTGCTTTCAAATTTCTAAAATATGGTTCTCCAGCTGCTCCAAATCCCTTCTAAACTTTCCCCTGCAAAATGCCATCAGCTAGAAAAATGACTGCTTGCAATGAGCTTCTCATGAATAGTCATCACAAATGGTGTTTGAGAAATCCAAAGGAAATAGCTTCAAGACACAAATAAATTTGGGACAACTGGCAACTGTTTCTGTGTACCTTGTGATCAGGAGAAAGGCAATATTTTTAGATTACTAATTTAAATTCTTGTCCTTAATAGAGAGACAGCGAAAAATTTAAACACTCTGCTGGGTAAGATGGAGACGTTCTCTGACATTTTGGGGTTATTTGGGTTAATAGTATATTGGGTCACAGTGAATGATTTTATGATTGTGCTGTGTGATTTGTGATTTTTATTTAGGACTCTTGGAAGATTCTGGGAGCTTGTTTCATACTTTTTGGTTGCTCGCAGCATTCCTCATTTGGCCAGAGGTTTTGTGTCCTTTTCTGATGCTAGTGCTTGTACTGTGCCAATGCAAATTCCCCAGTCTTATAGTTAACGTTTGCAGCTAGTAGAATAATTTTAATTATTTCAGGGAAATAATACAGATTTGGAAAAGGAGTTTGATACAGAGTCTGCAGGCTTTCCCCCTTTTTGTATGATGAGGATTACAGGAAAAACATATGCATCGTGAGGAAGAAAATCACAGTTTGATTCAAGTAAAAGGTGAGATCTCAGAGCAGCAAGTACGAGGAAGGGTTAGGTGGGAGTGCAGCTGCTGCACAGATGCAGGGTGGAATGTGAAGCTACAGCTGTATAGGGAACGTGAACCCCATTAAGATGACTGTGTAAACTTGCTTAAGGCAAACACTGGGAGTTGTTTGGACAGGTTTTAGACCCAAGTGATCAGAAAATTGTGTACGAAATTGGAAATCGCTTGAAGTGAAAGGGATTAGGATTTGATGGACTGCAGTGTTGCCAGGAGGCATGGAATTATTGCCTTTGGTGTTGACTTTGGAAGCTACCAGTCTAACTTGCTAGAGTACTCTGTTCTCAGGAAAGCTCTTCAATTACTAGCTGCTTGGAGAAATTATTTGAAATATTGGCTGTCAGTATGTGTCCTCATTATTTTTCCTGATGTCTTGGGTAGGACCTACAGACCTAACATTTATTGAGCAACTCTTATATGTACTCATGTTGATTCTACTGTCTAAATAGTACTTCCCAGGCTTATTCTGAGTTGTATTTAATTGGGATTTGTAGAAATTTCTAGGTGCTGTTTTCTGCTTTTTTTTTCCTTTTATTTATCATCACCCTCCAGCATACTTTAACTCAAACTATGTTCTTAATTGGGGCTATATGTACTTATTCAAAATGAAAATGTAATAGACATTAATTATTGCAAACATGGAAAACATAGTATACTAAAAGGCAAAGGGGTAGTTGTATCTTGGGAAGAGACATCTGTATGTTAAGAATGCAATTAAAAAGAGTTCTTCTGAATTATTCAAGGAATTGTATCATATAATGCTTTTCATAAATTGGGATATGAAACACTGTCTATAGAGACCTGACAAATTGTGCTCTTTTGAAGCATGAGTCTTCGCTTCAGTCATAGATAATCTCTAGTCTTTAGCATCAGTGACCAAAAATCTGGCTTAATACTTAGCTAAGGAAACCTCTTCCTTCACTTTGATTGCATACTGACTAATTAAGAACTGTGTGGTTGGACCTTTTTGTGCAGCCTGTTAGTGAAGCTGGAATAGGACATCATCTGTTCTGTCTGGTCAGTTAAGCAAAAGCCATAGTCTGTCTGAAACTACTCCATACAGACAAGATGCAAACATGCCTGATGGTGAAAATCAAATCTATGCTAAAAAGAAGAAATGCAATGTGTATAGTTTGAAGTAATTATCTAGAGGATGGGGAACATGCTTTGTTGAAGCAAGTTAAAACAGATCAAGCAATGACTTTTTGTCCTTGTTGATCATCGGATGCATGCTTTTGTCTCTCTGGGCTTGGTAAAATGTCTTCAGCCAAGTTGTTTAGCCAAGCTGTGTTTGGTGAGCTGGATTTTCTGGAGTTTATCTGCAATCACACATGCAAAATTGGCTTTGTCTCAGTAAATGCAAATGAATAAATAGTAGCTGACCTTTCCAAATGTAACTGAGAGGAAGAGAAGGGCTAGATCTGGCTGTGAAGTGTCAGTTTGGCCCCCAGGCAGAGGAAGAGGAATGGGTGCTCTAGCTCAACAATTCTATTTCAAATCTAAAGTGACTGAGTGTCAGTCATTGTCTCTCCTAGGTAACGGAAGAGTTGATCTGAGCACGCAGCACTACCTTTGCCAGACAGACCCTGAGGCTCTTGGGCATTAAAAAAAAATCAGGGATCAATCCCACCTCTGTTTGGAATTCTGGGGACATGGGGATGTGGAAAAGCTAATGTGGTCCACATTCTGCATTGTTATGGATACTGAGCAATACTAAAAAAAAGTATAAAACCCAGTGAGATTGTTGTGGAGCTACATAAAACAGAAAGGATGTGGGGTATTTTCAAGAGGATAATTCAGCCATGAGCGTATTACAGTTTCGCATGATTTTATATTTAGAAAATGCTTCAAAGAGCATATTTATTCATTTCTATTAGTACCCATGGCTGTATGGTTACTGACTGGTAAAATGCAAACCTGTGAGTGGAGCAACTGCTGGGCACGAAGAGGTCATTGCAGGGCTTGAAACACTGGCCAGGCTGAGTGTTGAGGCAGTGGAGCGCTGAGGGAGGGAGAGAGTGCTGCAGACAGGTATCTGCCGGCAGAAGCAGGGAGGATCTTGTGGTGCGGCATGCTGGTGTGCGTTTCCACTCAGCTGCACAAACAAAATTTTCTACTTCAAGTAACATCTTTGACAGTATCTATAAGTCACAACTACAGATATTAAACTGGATGGTAAAGTACAGAGCAAAATGCATGAAGCCAAATAGGAAGTGGGTAGTATGGGCAAAGATGGCCAGGGAGGCTGTCCTACTGCCCTGGGAATTTTATGGGCTTTTTAGTCAGTGTTCATCTGCTTTATGGGCACATAAAGTTGCTGCTTCATAAGCAAGAAATGTTGTCAGCAGAAAAGTAATTAAAGGTAGCGATCACAGATGAGAAGCAGAAGGAGAAGCAAACTTCTGGTTGCTCCAAGTAACTACAGAGCATGTGAGCTGCCTGGCTGAGGGTATTAAAGTAGAAATAAGAGCTGATTCTAGTTTACCCAAAGGTAACACGGATATTTTTTTTTTGTGTTATTGTAGTTTCATATAACTAATAAGATGCTAAAAGGAGGTTCTTTTTCCATTCAGTTTTTTTGCTGTTAGTTAGCTCGTTTATATACCAAGATTTCTACCTACAGGTGCAATGAGACCTTTGCTTCTTTGAAAGTCAAGGTTTAAACCTTGAGTATGCCTCATCCTTTATATCCTGGCCACCTGGGGTAGCCTTTCTTATTATATATGGATTTTATAATTAAGAGTAATCTTGTTCAGTTCATAGCCTTTCTGGCATATATGTTTGAATTATCATTGTATCGTTATATATTTGAATTATTTAGTGATCAGATTGCATTACGTTAATTTGCTATATTTGGTATTTTTTGTTGAAATACTTCTAAAATAGCCTTAATACAAGAATAGGCTTATTTGAAGCTTGTATTTGGTTGTACTTCATTCCTGGCACTTAGCACCTGACAGAAGAATGAGTAGGAATTGTTGAAATAATACATACTTCTATTTTTCGTATGATTGCTTGGTTTCTTGATATGACTCATGTAAATTGCATTGGAGTGTCCGAAGTATTCAGAAATAAAAGTGAAAGTGTGGCTTAGTAGAGGCTAGAGGCTTGAAGAAAGTTAGGGAAGGTTACATCACTGCAGAAGCTATTAAGAAGGGGTAGCACAGTTACAAATCTTACAGAAGGATTGTAAGGTGACTTTCAGAAGATCCTTTATGTCTTCTTGCTTACAGGGAAGTGTAAACCCAGCTTTACATATAATGAAAAATCTGCTGCGTTACCATCTAGGAATTGACTTGTAGCCAGGCGTGATTGATTTGGAGTCCTTATAACCTGATAGGGGGAGGGCTGTCATTCTCTTCTGAAACAACTTTTATGATCTGAATGGTTCCCATGAGACAGGCATTGGATGTTTTCAGCACTGGAAAAATAACACAGTAGTGGGTTTCTTACATCAGGATGCACTGGCAAAGTACTGTTTAACTTGCTGTTACCCAGATCAAGAATTCAGGTTGTTTTCCTTCTTGATAACAGAGTTTATGCTTTCTTCAGAGTCTTTAGGGACAAGTTTAACAATTAATTCTGTACTGCTGATTGTCTAAAGGCCAGTAACTACCAGTCTGAGGTGACTGTTTTGTGTGTGATGGCTGAAGAGGTTGTCTATAGTGACAGGCAAAGGCAAGGTAACCAAAAACAGTGGTGTGTCCCAGCTGAAATGAGTCAGGATACGGCATTTAACAGCCTTGTGAATATGGAAGTTGTTAATTTAAGTATGAATCCCAAATGCAGAAAGAAATAGCTCTTTCCAGTGAAGAGATGGTGTCTTTTTTTTCTTCTTTTTTAAATTTAAAAAAAATTTTTTTTGTAAAGACTGTCTTAGACACTGTGACCCCTGGACACTGGGGGCTGGCGGTAATTGGCAATGCTAGTCTATATATATTTATGTTTTGGAGAAGAGCAACTTGTGTGTATGTATACTTGGCTTTGTTGGTGATTTGAAGGAGAAAGGCTTAAGCTTAGGCTTGCTGACGTGAGTGCAGTTTGTCAATCCCAGAAAGACAGCTGCAGACATTAGCAGGATATTTTCCTGTGGGGTACACTGTTGCCAGTACAATTCTGCACACTTTCTTGAAAGTCAGTTGTAAAATCCTGTGACCTCTTCCACTAGGAAGACTAGTTAGGACAGTAGTAAGTGAACAAAGGTCCTATGCTGTTATTCAGACAATTGACTTCCAAGAGCTGTTTCACATCAGGCTAAGTGTGAACGGGTGAAGGGCATGATGCTTCATATCCTGTGCTTGAGAAGTGTAGGTTTAGGGTTTTGTTTTAAGACAAGGTCTAAATTGATAGAACAATTTAAGCACGGGTGCATTACACTGAAATGAGAGTTGCTGTCTTGTGCTGATGGAACAACCCTTCAGTCAGATAGGGATGTGTACTATGTGATGCTGATAGACCAATTTCTTATGTGTATAACATCTCCTTACTTATGGTTTTATGGGGTGTGACCAATGTTTCTACAACCTATTAAGCCCCATAGTAACAAAGCTTTCCTACAGAGATCAAAGGAAGCAAGTCAGTACTGTAAAGAAGATAGTAATGACACTAACATTACTGCAAGCATAAGTGGTATGCATGGGCCAGTAGCTCACTTGAGGATTCCTCGTCACTCACCTTAATGTCTCATCTCACAGATTTTATTGTATCTAGTTAAGTACATGTCATAGCTACCTGCAGGTGTCTGCTGGGGAATGCTTGGGAACCATTAGTGGTGATTGGAGTGTGCTTGTTAGCTCCATCCTGCACCTGCAGTACTTGGTCAAGAAGCGCTAGTTATAAGAGATCAAAGGCTTCAGTTGTAACCTGTCAATTCAATAACACCAAACCAAAACCAACAAGACCAAGTCTGTTCTCACAAGTCTATAACACAATTCTCTTCTCACAGAGTGCACAAAGAAACACATTCAATCATAGCACATAATCCAGGGGTACAACATTGATTATGATTTTACTTTTAAGGGAAAAAGTCTGGCATTGTCACCAGGGGATTCACTAGGCAATGCTGCACCAAAATACAGGGGCACTGTCGGTTCATTCTGATGGGATCATAATGAAATCTGTACAAAATTATTGTTTGGAGGGGGAACTCAACAGTCACTGCACTCTTGCCTCTGCTCCACAGCAGACAGCCCTACCTGGGCTCCACCTGACAAAAACTTTTCTAACAATTTTTCACAGCTTTCAGTAATGGAAATCCACAGACCACTAGGCAGTCCATTCCAGGGCTTTGCTCTCCTTAAGTGTAGGATATATTCCTACATGTCTGACTTAAAATTCCCCCTTGGCTATAATTTAATTTTTTTTCTTATCTTTTCCATATATGACTGCTATCAAGTCTTCCCACAGTCATTTTCTCTAGGCTAAACAACCCTAATCCTTTTAATCAGGTCATTTTTTTCTAAACAAGTGAAAATTTTTGTTTTACTGATAGTCTGTAAGGAAGATATGTGACAAACAACCATGTGGTGCTCTCAGAAATGTATCATCAGACTCTCCCTTTGGAGGCAGTACAAAACATCAATACCATATCCTCCAAAGGCAGATCTTAGTGGCACCTTTCTGCTTGATCAAGCTTGTATTTAATGTTGCTGATTGTTCCTGTAGCAAGGAGATCACTGGATGTTGCTACTACTGAGGCAAACCTAGTGTCCCAACATACATGCTGACCTCTTCTCCCTGGTGACGTGCACTGAGGACTGAACAGGGAATGGAGCTCAGATATCTTTTCCATTCTGGAGTGAGATCTCCACATGCTGCAATCACAGCTCTGACAGTCTGCTTCAGCTTATCTTGTCCATGTCTCTGCCTCTGTAAACTGAAAGTAATTTATGTAGCTGGAGATAGGCAGTCAGCTGCCAGCAGTGAGCCCCCTCTCCAGAGGGCATGGTGAAGATTACATGGAGCTACTATTGTACCTCTTTATTTCTCAGTGTACAGAGACAAGCTGAATTAGACCTGCCTGCAGGGTATGAAATAATACCAAGCAATACTTTCACTCTACTGATGATTTCTAATGAGGTTATGAACATGACAAGAATGTGGAATGGGAATTTGCAGTATATTCTGTTTTTCAGACTGCCTAACGTATTTCTAAACAAATTCATTAATAGATGTTCCTCCACCCAGACCATCTCCAGCCTTTTCCTCAGTCTAAACACCACTGGCTTGTCTCACTTTCTTTCCCTTGCAGGAGGACTTGGCACATGCACAGTGTAGCTTGTTATTCAGTAGTGAAGCTGCAAATTTAAGTAATGGGTCTTGGCTCAACAGGAGATGGTTTAGGTAAAAGGAGACAATAAATGCAAAGGCTACATGGATCTATTCTGGAATCCACTATCCTGCCAGAAAAAATGAGAAAGCCGAAGATAAATAATCCTTGGTATGAGTATGATGCTCTTTATAACAATTCCCTCAAGCACTTTACAGTCATTCAGATTCAATGTATGGTGTTACTGCACAGCTAAATCTATGTCTAGAATTCTCTGGAGACAATTAAAATGAGGGTTTCTGTGTGAGGAGTATGTAGGGAAGAAATACTGCAACCCCCCTTTTTCCTGTAAAATAAATAGGTATAGATGCTGAACCATAACCAAAAAATTGGAAGAGACATAGACAGCCCCTGTGATAGTCTGGGCAGCAGACAGAAACTTTTTCTACCCTGTGGTGCTAAGCAAGGCCTTTGAAGAGTGGGGCTACCTCATTTAAGTTCACCAGCACTACTTTCCTAGCTCTGGTCTTGGCAGTCTTTTTGCAGTTCCATTTCCTCAGTTGAGGGTCTGTCCTCCAAGTGGTACCCTGGGCTGGCACCCCTCATCCTAGCATGGCTGTGGTTGTGGTTGGCATGGCAGTTGCATTCATCTTTTCAAGGTGGTCAATAAAGCAGGGAAATGTGGCTGCTGGATTATTAAGCACCAGAAGAACTATGGTGAGGAAATGAGTAACAAGCTACGTTGCAAAATAGGTCAAGTGAAAGCCTGGTTGCACCGAAGTCAATAGCGGTGTTCCAACTGACTTCACCATCACTGGAATTTATCCAACAGTCACCTCTTGCTGAGTACAGTTCTGCTAGGGACTTGTTAATTTGGTTTTGTGGCTTCTTTATCGGTTACAAAAAAAGGCTTTCCCCCCCCCATTTCTCAGCTTTTATTAGCTTTTGTTGTCTTCTTCATCAAGTCTAACTGAAAAATACTTATTATTCCTTAAGATAGACCATGATTGAAAAGGCAAGTCAAATTTGAAAGAGCCACTTAGGCAAGATAAAATAGAGCATTTTGTCTCTTCTATTCCTTGCCCCCATCTCAACTGACAACATCCTTTCTGTTGCTAGTGCCAGGAAGCAAACTATCATCCCTGGCTCATGCTTTGCTGAGTCCTTGCAAGCAGGCTATGTGCAAGTTTTTCAGAACCTTTGCATGCTTTTCTACTTCTCTGTCTCTCCCAAAGGGCTGATCTTAGACTTTAAGACCATTACTTTTGCAGGGCAAACCCCCTTTTCTGTATGCCTGTCTGAGTCTGTGTATGATGATGTTGCATGCAATGGTATGCCACAATAGTCAACATCACCATATTAAAGTAGGGTCGTACATAATTTTGTTGGTTTTTATTTTTCATTTAGTTTTTAAGTGGTACAGTCATCCCTGGCATGTGACCCAATGAAAGAAGAGAAATCACTAATGTCCTGGTTTCCTTATGCAATAGTAAAAATGTTATTTTCTGCAGCTTTTTTTCTTGAGAGAAGCTCAGACACTGTCCTCTGCAAGTATGAATCAACCCCAGATTGTCATCTGGATGCCCAAAGAGTCCCTGTATTTTGGAATTTTCAAATATTCAAGTGTAATATCTGGTTACTTGAGAACAGACTGTCTGAGAGATTAGGAGGTTGCAGAGAAAACCTATATAGTGATAATTAACAATGTGGATCCTCTTTAAAGCTTGATATCTGGTTTCATCGGGCACTCATAAGGCTGAATACTTCTCTGAAACCTGCTGTTGTGTGAAACCTACAAAATAAATAACTTTGCCAGTAAAGATCAGAAACTTTTCTTTTTGTGATTTCAAAGGGTCTTCTTTCATCAGAGATGAAAAATGTAGAGGCAAAGTTAGAAAGTGTTCAGGGTGGTTCTACTCCAATGTAAATTAGACTCTTCCTGCTAGCTTCATTGCTAGCATTTTCATCCTACAAGGAACATAGATGCAGAACTCCTCATTCACAGTAGTCAGGTATGAAAGAAAAAAAATCTCTGCTTTTATTCTTTTAAATGTAAGCTTTGAGTCCTCCTTTCTGTTTGATCAAGCACTTCCAAGCTTCATATGCCAATTACCTCCATGAGATATTACTCTTGTTAGCCATATGAACTTTATTTTTACACTGAATTGGTTTGTAAAATGCATATTAATAACTATGTCTCTGTTGTCCTTCCTCTTTTCTTTCTGCTGCTTGTGGGTATTTGATAAAACTTTGTACTTTATTCTCTTGGCCAGCTTTAGCTGAGGATATCTGTGTAGGGTAAGATAACCGGGAAGGCCAACTTGACATGACAGGGGCCTTAGTGTAGTGACCATTACTGACTCAGGTTTGGTGGTTCCAGCAAAGCACTGAGGGGAGCTGGAATGAAGGAGATTAAGCGTAAGAGGCTCTCTATGAGTGTAGCTCTATCTATATTCTATATACAGAAGTGTGAGCTTGTAAAAATGGCACCTTTTTACTCAGCAGAGCCCCTTCCTTCATATCCACAAGGTTTATCTTTCCACTGACAAAAGCAACTTTTCATTCCTGTCATTTTTTCAGAGCACACTCACTACAGAGAGGCAAGTTGGATTATATGTTGCCTTACTCCTAATTAGCATTGCCAGTTTAATAGGATTTTTATCCTACATTTGTTGAGTGCTGAAATTTTACGTAACTCTGTTACTCTTGTTTCTCCTTGGAGCTGACAATGTACAAGGCAGATCAAAATCAAATCCAGTTTACTAAGAGACCTAACAGAGATCTTGATTTCAGAAATTACATGTTCTCGTAGTAGGCACTGTCTCTCTAAGTAAGAGCAAAACTGTAGCTTGTCAGTTGCGACGCCATCTTTTCATACCTAAGCTAAAATTTGAGCTGGTGTTTGAACATGAGGGGAAAAAGTGTATAACCACAGTAAATAGACTTTTTGTCTGATAGCAGCAGAAGTTGTGGTAATATAAAAGTAAGTTGAAGTAGTCTGTACACTATACTGCAGATGTTTTGTGGTAAGATGGTGAGACGAATTCAGTATTTTTCAAAGCTCACTCATTCCACTGTACTTTTATGATGTCTCTTGTCAAAACATCTGCTATCTACAGTGTGTCTTTAGATCAGTGTCCCATTCAGTGTGCAAATCCATCGGACCTGATAGGATCCATCCATAGGCCCTGAGAGAACTGGCAGATGGAGTTGCTAAGCCACTATCCATCATATTTGAGATGTTGTGGTAGTACAGTCAAGTTCCCACTGATTGGAAAAGGGGAAAACATAACTCCCTTTTTAAAAAGGAAAGAAACAGACCTGGTGAACTACAGGCTGGTCAAGCCTGGCAAGATCATAGAGCAGGCAGTCCTAGAAACTCTGCTGAGGTATGTGGAAAACAAGGAGGTGACTAGTGACAGCCAACAAGGCTTCACTAAGGGTAAATCATGCCTGACAAATTTGGTGGCTTTCTACGATTGTGCTACAGCACTGGTGGAAAAGGGAGGGGTAATTGACATCATCTACCTGGACTTGTGCAAAGCATTTGACTCAGTCCTGCACAGCATCCTTGTCTCTAAATTGGAGAGACATGTATTTGATGGATGGATCACTCAATGGATAAGGAACTGGCTGAATGTTTGCACTCATGTGCAAACAAAATTTGTTTGTTGTGGTCAACAGCTAAATGTCCAAGTGGAGAGCAGTGATGACTGGCATTCTACAGAGCTTCGTATTGAGACTGGTGTTATTTAACATCTTTGCCATAGACATGGACAGTAGAATTGAGGGCACCGTCAGCAAGTTTGCTGACAACACCAAGCTGTGTGGTGTGGTCGACATACTGGAGGAAAGGGTTGCTATCCAGAGGTATCTTGACAGGCTTGAGAGGTGGGTCTGTGTTAACCTCATGAAGTTCAACAGGACCAAGTGCAAGGTCCTACACCTGGGTCAGAACAATCCCAAGAACAATAACAGACTGGGCAGAGAATGGGTTGAGAGTAACCCTGAAGAGAAGGACTTAGTGGATGAGAAACTCAACATGAGCTGGCATTGTATGCTTGCAGCCCAGAAAGCCAATCATATCCTGGGCTACATCAAAAGAGGCGTGACCAGCAAGTAGAGGGAAGGGATTCTCCTCTACTCTGCTCTCATGAGACCTCTCCTGGAGTCCTGTGTTTAGTTCTGGAGTCTTCAGCACAGGAAGGACACGGATCTGTTAGAGATATTCCAGAGGAAGACCACAAAGATGATCAGAGGGTTGGAGCACCTCCCGTATAAGGATGGGCTGAGAGAGATGGACTTGTTTAGTCTGGAGAAGAGAAGGCTCTGGGGAGAACTTATAGCAGCCTTCTAGTACTGAGAGGAGGCCTTCAGGAAAGCTGAGGAGGGGCTTTTTATCAAGGAGTGCAGGGGTAGAATGAGGGGTAATGGTTTTAAGCTTAAAGAGGGGTGATTTAGATTAGATATAGGGAAGATATTGTTCACTGTGAAGGTGGTGAGGCATTAAAAGAAGTTGCCCAAAGAAGTTGTGGAAGGCCCATCCATGGAGGTGTTCAAGGCCAGTTGGGTGAGGATTTGAACAACCTGATCTAGTGGGAGGTGTCTCTGCTGAGGATGTGAAGGTCCTTTCCAACCCAAACTATTCTGTGATTTTATGGTTGTCTGATAGAGTTGAACTGTATCTTCTTTCGTGCTACACAGCAGAAAGGAAGTTACTCCCAGACCTGAGAAGCTGAGTCTCTAGGTTTGACTCTGTTCAGAGGGAGCCTAATTCATGACTTCTTAATGTCCTGGTAACTTGGCCTGTCTTTCTCCTAGGTTCCAGGCCAAATACCCTGTACCAAACTATTACAAACAGTTCCATAATCTGCCGTTTAAGTTCTTTATCCTGCTTTCCTCACCATCATGTTGTCTGTGGCTCTGAGATCTCTTCCAGGTAGTCTCCAGCTTTCCCCACCTGCTGCTCATATTCTTCAATCTTTATTAGTGCCTATTTTCTAGATGCCTTTTTAATCACAGTTAGAGAGTCAATTGATTCCCGCACTAATGCTTTCTGGGTTGCTGTCATGTTGTGTGGAGTTCATGCAGCTTATTGTAGACCTTAGAGACACAGCGTCATTGCAATGATAAAGATGAGGAGCATGAATATCATTTCACACCTGTTTCACAGCAGTGTAACTCTTCTGGCTTTTTTTGCTTTATCCTGCTGTGGAGATTTGAATCCTGCATAAAGATGAGACAATCCCCTTCTACGTAAGTGCTACTCCATTAGTCTGATACTGGGGTAATTTGCACACCTGGAGTGAAATTCAAAGTGTTCTAGAAATGAATTACAGGTTTTGATGGTCATTTTTCAATTGTAAAGTTATTTGCTTGTGATTGATGTCAGACAGGGGATTCAGTTGCTTTTCTTTTACCTATTGCTTGATTGTCTAGATGTCTTTTTTCCCCCTGTAGTAATAATGTTCTCCTGTTATTCTAATAGATTCATTGTGGCTTTCAAGGTATAAGAACATAAATAAAACAAACTTTGCAAGGATAAGCTTAGTTCTTGTAGGATACTCTTTATCTGCAGACCCCACAGTATAGATTTTATTGTTCTCTCTTTTAAGGATGGAAACATACGCGGTTAGATAAAGTGATTAGCAGAACCTACAGCACAACTCCAATTTAATGAAAATATGTGATATAGCTTGTATATTTAGTTTACCATGTCCAAAGTAAACAATTCGCTCACAATTCTTGGAGGTTTTTAGTGTTTGCGTGAGGTTTTCATATATCTGTATTTGCTTGCTCTTCCACTTAAGCCACTAATCTTCAGTCTTGTCCAGTATAACTCAGTGGTGAAAGAGAATTTCAGGAAGATTCAGAGGCCTGAGAAAGCTTTTTCCTCCCTTTTCAGATTGTTGGACAGTATGCTCAGATCATATGCTTGATGCCTTAACTTCTGCAATTTAACTGATTACTTGCTAAATTTCATCAAGCAACGTAAAGCCGAAACAGGCACAGTATTTGCTAATCACAGGTGATATGAGGCAAAATGATGATTCTGCAGAAGGACTGCACATGCAGTCGTGAGTTTTGATTAGTTGGGGTTTACCTAACTTCAGCTGGATTATGGTTCTCTTTTCTTTTTTTTTCCTCTGTAACTAGAATCTTGTTGCTCATGCTTATTTTCTGAAATTTCCTGCTGTGGGAAGTTCTCCATATTGGCATTGCACTATTTTTTTTGTGATTTTTTTTTCTTATGTGTCTGAACATGCAGTATACCCTCTTGCTAACCCTCTCCTGAACCCTTTATTTCAGAGTATAGGCACATTTGCAATTTCTTTCTTTTGTTCTCTCCTTTTGTTTCTATGTGTTATTTGACCATTTTAGATCACAGAACTACCCTGATTCCATTCTCAGTTAGCAAGTTTTGACGTCATTTGCCCATGGCATTTTACAGTGAATTTGATTTTATCTTAATGCTCTACATATTTTTGGAAACTGTATAAGTTATTTAGTTATATATATCATTACCAAGCTAGGTATGGCTCGTTTTTAAAATCTCCTTAAAATTTGTTTAAGTACAGAAAATCTAGGATGTACAGTAATCCAAATCAGTCCCGTAACAACCCTTTTATCTGTAAATTTTGGAACTGTCTTCTGGCAAATGTGGTCAACATCCCATTTATTGTTGTACTTTCAAGGGAGCTGAACACAGTATAATTTGCCAAAATGTGACAGGTATGTGTGTGGCTTTAATGAGTAACCTTTCCAGCAGAATTCATGGAAGTTCTCTTTCAAAAAGCATTTTCTCTGAAATTATGCTTTCAGGGTCTTTTTCATTTCACTAACATATGCCTAACTACCACTTACTAGCAGTGCACTTCAAATTTCTGTCAGAAGCAGTAAATCTAAAAACCAGGGTTTTATACTTTAAAATTTCTCTTTTGATTGCCACATCTTTATGTTTTGCCTTCAACAGATGTCTGCTTACTTAGTCAAGGGAGAAAAAAAGCTGTCTCCGCAAAAATGATGAGCTGAGTAAAAAGGATTTTTTACTTTGGTGCTGTGTTGAGAGCAATTTACACTATGCTTTGATATTCTTTCCACTCTTTTGGGCCTTGTTGGGAATCATTTGTGATAGTTTCATTTGAATGAAAGAGGAACTGTAATTTGAAGGAAGTAATGGAAAATAAACAAGTTACATTAGAGGCTATATTGCAGCCCATAGGTTGTCTAGGATTTGGAATCCCCATAGCCTGTGCTTGGACTGCCATAGAAAGGCTGCTTGCAGATCAGATCCCCAGCATATGTATGATGATATTATTTTGACAGCTGTGCTTAACATCTTTCTTCAGATATTTTGACTCCTGCAGGTGCAAGGTGCTCTGTGACATTATGTCCAGTACAGCAGGCTTAAAGACAATGGGAACCTTTATGACCCGAGCTGACCTCCCAAGTAACTCAAGCTGTAGGGTTGCATCTGGTTATTATTCAGTCTAGTATGGTAGTAGTGCTTCAGCTGCAGCATGTTAGCGCTACAAGGTTGCAGTTCCCAGGCTACAGCACAGTTACTGCTTCTAGATACAGAAGACTCCTTATAGTGGAGCATTTGCTGCACCTCAGTAGTGAGTTCCAGTAAGGCATTGTTGCCTCCAAAATTCTGTATCTTATTTCCACCACCCCCAGAAGTATAAATGCGGGAATAGGACTGCTGACTTTGCCTGTCAGACTATGCAATACACACACAGATTTGATGTGAAAGACTTGCCCATTCTGAATTTTAATGTAGAATCATTGCTAATTTATCTTTAGCATGGTGTTATAAAACAACCTCCTCTTCATTTCACTGCAACATTTTGAGTGCAGTATTTACCAGTCAGTTGTATCTACAAGTATCCTCTTCAGGCTTAATGAAACCTTGCTGAAAATTCTCACTGCTTAAATGGAAGCTTTGCAACTAGACTTCATTTTTAACAAAATGTTTAGGCCGTTAATTCATTGATATCCATAAGCTTTTCAGCTGAATCCTGTTTTGATGTGTGAAAGATTATGATTCTCACAGGCTTCCAAGATTTTAATGCAAAAACTCAATTAAACTCAGTAGTTCTTGTAAGGTTTCATTTTGGGGCTTAACTGCAATTAACCACTGATTTTGAAAGGAAAGAAAAGAAGTTATTACCTATGTGAACTTCTGTACACTAAGACTGATCCCTATTATCAGACACTTTAGGCAGTGTTATGTAGTGCTGTTGTTCTGCTAGACATCCAAGGGACTGAGGGACTTCTAATCTTGTGTTGGACCATTATCTTTATTCTCAGGCTCAAGGACCATTACCTTTCTGAGGTTTTTACCATAGTCCTCATGAGAGACATTGATTTAATAAACTTATTATGGGCATCCAGGTTATCGCTGTTCTAGTCTTTAACAAAGGTAACAGCCCAACTAATCTTATTTCATACCAAACTAGTGTTATTATTCTGGAGGCAAGCATAGCTGACAAGACAGGTGAGGTTTGGTGATACCAACAATGTTTTTGTCAGAAGACAGCAGAAGACCCTTTCTTTTCACCTCCTCTTTTGCTTGCCTCTTGCCCCTGTGACAAGTGCAATTTGTCTTTGGTAAAGCCACTTCTCAGCAAATGCTCTTCTCAGTGTGACAGCATGAGGTGGGTAGAAATGCGGCTTCCAGTTCTGTCCCATGGGCTGCATTATGTTTATTACAAAGATCATTCCATGTCTAGTTGCAAGATGATAGTGCCAATATGCATGCCATGGCCTCTATGCCCAAGTCCTCTTCTGTGTTGACCAGTTGTGTTTTTGGCAAATAACTACCTTTTGCAAGTGGGTATGCAATGGACTCCTGGAACAGTTAAATAAACCATAGTTTTTGACTATTTGCATTGGAGGTGCACCAGATAGTTAATGTTATGGATATTTTGTGTAGACTAGGCCAACTTATCTGTGTTGGTGGCATTAAAAAATGAAGATAAATATACCAAAACGTGCCATGTCTTGCTAAAACTTGAGAATAGGTTATGGCTATCCAAGTCACATTCGTTCCAAGCAAAAAGAGTACAGATATATGTTGAGAGGCATGAAAATAATCTATTTAATCTGCTTGTTCTTTGCATATTCTCAAGTCATTATGCCTTTAGGTACCACAAAAAAATACAATGTTGTTGTTAACTTGGTTGTTACAGCAGAAGTGTTGAATGGCCTTTTTGTTTCCAGGTATTACAAATGGCATTGTCAGGACACCAGCACAGAAGAGGAAGATCTAAGTGGTACACTTGTGCTTTTACTCTGTGCAGATTCTTTACTAGTGATGGTAAAAATACAAAAAGAGAAAAGAACCTAATCTGTTTTGCTAATCACAGATCATATTTTGAGAGATTTGATCCCCAGGTGTAAAAGCATCTTCTTTATTTAAAGAGTGACATTTTTTAGCTGGATGCAATTGAGAAGCAATAAAATGTATGACATTCACAATGTCATTTTACAATTTTTTTTCCCCTAAGTCTGCCCTGTAAAGGATATGAAGGTGTGAGTGGTTAGCAACACCACTTGAATATCTCTCATTAATTGACTGTCTGAGAGAACTCTAAAAATAAACTTATGGATACTGTGGGAAGATGAAACTAGAGGACAGTTGCATGTCTTATCAAAAGCCAACAATCAGACTGTACTGTCTTTCCACGAGTTCCTTTATGTGAATAAAAAAAGGTAAAGGAAAAGTCAGAAGATTGAGTTTGAGGAGTATCAAAATCAGATAAGTCAGTTTTCAAAGGGTGGAAGATCACGGCAGTTCTTATAGGAATTCTGTCTTTGTAAAAGCATGAAAACTAAAGCAGTATATTGAGTATAAGAGGCAGAGTAGAGTGGTATTCTTATACAGAGAAACAAGCCTGGCAAGGATATGTGTTTAAAAATGCTGTATGGAAGCTATGGTCATCTGTCATGTTTGAATTATAGTTTTATATACTAGCAAGTACTGAGACTGGGTTCAGTATGAGGCTAATGAACTGTTATCCTTATTGGGACCCAGATGTTCTTCACTGGTAAATTCCAAGTGCTTTGCTTTTCTGCTACTGTCCTTATGCAAGTCATAACACTCAAATGTTTACTGTTCGGAAACTCTCTGCAGCCTAGCATTTGAAGCATGCCACATAAACTTAAGTGGGGGGAAAGCTCTTCTGATCTTGGGAAGACTGCTGGTCTGCAGTGTTGTGTACTTAGCTAGTAATCAATGCAGTGCATTCTTGATATGTTTACAGCCTTCTGCTGAATGAGTCATCTTGATGTTCATTAGTTTACCCTAGAAGTGCTTTTGGTTTTTGAATAATCTTTAGTGAAAAGTAAAGTTAGTTTTAGTCTAATAGTAAGCTGAAAAACTATTAATTGGGTTTGACAATATATATTTGGGTTTTGGATATTTTTTTTTTGTTGGGTTTTTTTTTGAAAAGAATATGTCTTGGTGACTGGTGACTACTCTGATTTTTGTGATGTTTTGTTCAGCTGGCAGAAGAGAGCTGCAGCTTATTAAAACTTCTGGAGTATTTCCAAATTTCAACCTCTGACAGGGAACAGCCCATCGTTTTCTGGACCTCTTCACTCAGTGAATGTAATTATACCTCTAAGATGTTTTTTCTGACCAAACATAAAGGAGAGTAGAAACTTAAGTGATGTGAACAACATGCCAAAAAATGGGCTAGCAAGAATATAGGGATTGTATTTGCATTGAGCCACTGGATTATCAAAGTATGATAAAAAAAAGTATCAAGCAGTGTCTCACAGAGGCACACAGTCCGTTATTACTGTAATTCTTCAAGTGAAAACCGGACACGAGGGCTGGCGGCCGGGACGCTCCAGTAGGTTCCCAACCGCGGCGCTGACCAGGGTCCTGACCCGCGGCCGTGGGGAGCAGCCTGGAGCTGACCAGGGTGCTGACATTGACCATGGGCAGTGGCCCGGACGGGCCAGGATCCGAGCGGCTGCGGGCGCCGAACAATCCTACAAGTTGCAGTCAAAGGCTGCCCGACTGATGCAGAGACAATGAGGCACGCGAGAAACAGTATATATTGACCGATTTTCAGAAGTGACTCTGCCTGGAGCCAGAGGTTGGACTAGTCAAGAGTGCTGATTGATGAGAAACTCAACATGAGCTGGCCACATGCGCTTGCAGCCCAGAAAGCCAGCAGTATCCTGGGCTGCATCAAAAGAAGCGTGGCCAGCAGAGTGAGTGAGGTGATTCTACCCCTCTAGGTCTCACAAGAGATGAATAATCTGGACTATTGCATCCAGTTCTGGAATCCTCAACTAAGAAGGATATGGAACTGTTGGAATGGGTCCAGAAGAGATTCTCAGCCTGGAAGGGAGAATGCTCCAAGGAGACCTTACAGCAGCCTTTTAGTATCTGAAGGGTGGGGAGAGACTGTTTATGAAGGCTTGTAGCAATAGGATGAGGGGCAATGGCTATAAATCAGAGACGGGCAGATTTAGCCTAGACATAAGGGAGAACTTCTTCACTATGAGAGTGGTGAGGTCCAGCTTGACCACGGAAGTTGTGGCTGCCCCATCCCTAGAAGTGTTCAAGGACAGGTTTGACGGGGCTTTGGGCAGACTTATCTAGTGGGAGGTGCCCCTGCCCATGGCAGGGGGATTGGAACTGGATGAACTTCATAGTCCCTTCCAACCCAAACTATTCTGTGATTCTAGATTACCTGAACTGTATAATGCTAAAACCAAGGGAAGCACCAAGTCAGTGAAAAAAACTGTCCCTTGAAGTGAAATTAATTTTGTTCTGTATTGCCTTTCAGCAGGTTTCCAGGTACCTCAGTATGCATAATTTACCTGGGCTTCTAATGTTCAGATTCTGAGGTGTACTCTGCACTACTGTGGCTTCAATCTTAGATTGGTTTTAGTCCCTGAAGTCTACCTTCCCTGTTTTGCTGTGCTGTCAGTTGGGGACCTAGCCCCAGATGAAGTTATGTGTCCTCTTGCAACAAATTACACTTTATGTTGGCTTTTGAGGAACCAACACCCTTTAAGACTTGATGATCTTAAAGGTGTTTTCCAACCTAAACAATTCTATGATTCTGTTTGGTTTGATTGTTTACTATGGGAAGGGAAAAAAGTTATTGCTCACTTTTTTGGGTTCATGTCATTGTTTCATCCAATTCAGTAGTGCATTTAAATGAAACCACTGTGTCTGTGATATGATATTACACCTTGGGTTTTTTGGTGTTTTTGGTTTTGGGTTTTTTTTTCACATTTCTGGGCAGCCCAATATCATCAGGATTTTTCATCCAGTCTTTACCCATAAATTATTCTACAACATCTTGGAACACCAGAGCCCCTAAAATGTTTTCTAGATAACTTTTCCCTGTTTAGGTTCCCTTTACTGTTTATCTATATTTCACTAATTTGTATCAGAGGAAATTGTTTTTTACTGAAAGATTGGTATATAAATCTGCATCTATATTGTAAAATATGGAATTCTCAAAATCTAAAATTTGTCTTAGAGTAGTTAGATATTTTCTTCTTGGGTACAAGATAAGTGAAGCTTTCTTAAGAGGCTTAATTTTTCTTCTTAATAGAGAAGAAAAAATATCTGAGTATTAAAGAAAGTCAGCAGTGCTTCCCTGCTGCCAGAAACCAGTTTCTGTGTTTACATTCCACTTAAACTCTAATTGCAAATTTCCTAGAGAGATCAATCCTTGCTAGTTGTCTTTGATGTCTTTTTAACTAGTGATTCTCAATAGATGTCATTGATTCATTTGAACTATTTAGAGGTGATGCAAAGGCAAGAGACATTTTTTGATCAGTGGATCTTTCCCTTGTAGAAGCTCTTTGTTTAATATTCTAGCTAAGTGAAAATGTATTGCTTTTAAGACAGCCTATAAAATAAAAGCCAAAACTTTAAACTTTGGAATCTATCACATGATAACTAAATCCATATTTTTGTGCCTGTATACGTCAGTTAATTTCATTTGCTTCAGCTTCTTATTCATATCAGTGGCATTAGAGAGCCCTTGGGGATTTAGAGCGCCATTCCTTTGTTTAAATGTAATTGTCTTTTATACAAGTAGAATTGGAAGCCCTTTATGTTTTTTATGAGCTGAAACTAACTTTATTTACTGCATATGCTGCATGCTGCTAATAAGACTTTAGAGACCTTTATGTATCTATAGCTGGATGAGCTTTTTAGTAAATCAGCCACAAACATGCAAATGGGTCTTCTGACACCTTCTTCAGAGTCCTCCTGCGTGTTGTCTTTCCTACTGCCACCCACGTTCAATGCAGGCTATTGTTGCCTTTCACAATTCTTTATATTCCGCTGATGTGATTGTAGAAACATTCATCCTGCTTCAGTTCTGCAGTGTAAGGATTGATCTTGAAATGCTTAGGAACTTTGTGTTTGATTGTGGATTGGCCCTGACAAAAACCTTGCACATAAATGAAACTGTTGAGGAATCTTTTGTAAAGCTAGGAAAATAAGTGAGTGGTACCCCTTACTGAACAATAGCTGGTATTGCAAAATTCATATCTTTGCTGATGTGTGTGTTGTCCCATGCTTTCACAAGAGAATAATTCAACATGAGAGTATGTTGTTTGCTTATTCCTACAATAGGCACACATAAGCAGATAAGCTGCACTTCTCCCTGTTCTGTTTTGGTTGCAGCTTGTTTCTGTTCTTCTTGAAATCACTGAGGGAGAAAGTGTTGTTAGAGTTGGAGGACATTGTCTCTGGGCAATCATATTATTTGTTTTTTGTCTGCATTTCTCTAACTGGAACATAATAGTTATTTGCTTTAGCAAAAACTTTTGTGCATGGGAGTTAAAATATGCACCTATATACAGTAACATTCTCAGTTAGAAAATTGTGCACTGCAAAGCAGGAGATTAGTTAAAAAGCTTATACTGCATTTTCCAGGCCTGCAGAATAAGTCATTTCACTCTTATAAAATAGTAACTCCTCTTGTTGTTTAATAGGCATGTGTGACATTAAAAAAGTAGTTTTTTTCCTCTGAAGCGATCAACTTGTTTCCATGAAAAATCTACTAAAAAAATATTTCAATGCCTTTTCTTGACTTAAGCTTAGGGATTTGCATCAATGTGACCCTGGTGCATACATTTAGATATACTTAACTTTTTCTCTTCTGCTCAGACTTTGAGGAGATTAAGAAAGGAGCGGGCAAAAGTGGAGAATGGGCAAACTCTTCAAAAGCAGCATCTGTAATTTAGGCCTACTAACTCAAAAGAGTTGCTGTTTGGCACTCAGCATAGGGCAGTGTTAAATAACTGCTGGAATATGTAGTGTGCCTGAATGTCTTTCTGCTGCTGAGTGCCAGTGAACTGAAAGGTGAATTGCTGCCTGGTGTGTAAATGCTGTATAGTGCAAACATAAAAGTCCAAGCCAGTTGAAATCTATGAGTTGAAATTTAGCTCTGGAGGTGCTGGCAAAGCAGAGCAGGACTGAGAATCCCACACAATGGATGGGGATTTCTTCTAAGCTCACCATGGCATCTGATGATGTCAGGTGGTCAAGTAAAAGGAAAGATTTGCTAAGTGTTTCTGTGGCTATTGGCACAGTTCAGTTATTTGACCTATGAGTCAAAATTTACCATACAGGATAAAAAACACACCAAAAATCAAGTGAGTTATTTGCCTCAGTCTTTAATTGTAAAGAAAGTTGTTTCGTCTGTGTACAAACCCAGGAGTTAGAGGAGAAGAATTAGGCTCCCATGATCCAAGAGGAGGCAGTTAGAGACTTGCTCGCCCAGCTAGACACCCACAAGTCTATGGGGCCGGATGGGATCCATCCAAGAGTATTGAGGGAGCCGGCAGATGTGTTTGCCAAACCCCTTTCCATCATCTTCCAGCAGTCCTGGCTGACTGGGGAAGTTCCACTGGACTGGAGGCTGACTAATGTTGTGTCCATCTACAAGAAGGGTCACAGGGAGGATCCAGGGAACTACAGGTCTGTCAATCTGAACACAGTGCTGGGGAGAGTCATGGAACAGATGATCTTGAGTGCTATCATGAAGTACATGCAAGAGAACCAAGTGATCAGGCCCAGTCAACACAGGTTTACAAAAGGCAGGTCTTCCCAAACAAACCTTATCACCTTCTATGACAAAGTGACTTGACTACTGGATGAGGGAAAGGCTGTGGATGTAGCTTTGGACTTAAGTAAAACCTTTGACAGAGTTTCTCACAGCATTCAGCTTAGGAAACTGTCAGCCTCTGGCCTGGACAGGTGCACACTCTCCTGGGTGGAAAACCGGTTGGATGGCCGGGCCCAGAGAGTGGTGGTAAATGGCGTTAACTCCAGCTGAAGGCTGGACACAAGTAGTGTTCCCCAGGGCTCAGTGCTTGGTCCAGCCCTGTTCAATGTCTTCATCAGTGACCTAGATGAATGCATCAAGTGCACCCTTAGCAAGTTTGCAGATGACACTAAGCTGGGTGGAAGCATCCATCTGCTGGAGGGTAGGGAGGCTCTGCAAAGGGATCTGAACAGGTTGGACCACTGGGCTGAGTCCAGTGGCATAACGTTTAACAAGGCCAAATGACAGATCCTGCACTTGGGGCACAACAACCCTATGCAGTGCTACAGACTGGGAGAAGTCTATCTAGAAAGCTGCCTGGAGGAGAAAGACCTGGAGATGTTGGTTGATAGCTGGCTGAACATGAGCCAGCAGTGTGCCCAGGTGGCCAAGAAGGCCAATGGCATCTTGGCTTGTATCAGAAACGGTGTGACCAGCAGGTACAGGTGAGACTGTTCCTTGAATACTGTGTTCAGTTCTGGGCCCCTCACCACAAGAAGGATGTTGAGGCTCTGGAGTGAGTCCAGAGAAGAGCAACGAAACTGGTGAAGGGGCTGGAGAACAGGCCTTGTGAGGAATCATAGACTCATAGAATAACCAGGTTTGAAGAGACCCACCAGATCATCGAGTCCAAATTCACTCTCCCAATGTGAATTTGCTTCATAATCCATACACTGTGCTATGCTGGCTGTATGAAGGCCGATTCCATTGAATTAAATGCCACAGCATCAATTTGAAATGTTATTTTAATTCATGACAAGTACTCACTTGCAGTGACTTCATGCTGAGTGGAAAGCTATTAGAAAGTGCACTGTTTTGAAGCTCCTACTTAAAGTACAGCTTAAACTACAATGTCTGCCAGCTAGTTACTGGTACTCTGTGTTTTTTTGTGAATACGCAGGTATGTTGCAAAACATTCTCTCTTTTGTGTGTGGTTGTTGTGCAGTTAACCCAGGTATCCTCTTTGAAATGTGGGTTTCCTGCAGCCACAGGGCAATGCTCTCAGTTCCCTAAATGTTCTTTTGCAGTCCTGTGCCCCTGTATGAATATTTAATGAGATATCAATCTTGTGAAAAACAATACTACCTGAATAACCTATCTGTGTAGAGCACAAAGTATGCGTGAGCTTGAATGTTTAATTCCACTTGAATCCTTGATAAAGACACTGCTGCCATGACTGAGACATGCCTGCATGGTAATACTAAGAAGTTTGTTCCATCTGGACCACTCCTCCTTTGTGCAGGCAGTGAGATTTAGGTTTCAGGATTTGTTAGATGACAGTGGAGCAAGGAAACTATTAGAAAAAAATTAAAGAAGGTAGTTGGAGGTTAATTTTAAGATTTCTCTCTTATCTGCTGGAAGGTTTTCCTAGTCAGTCACTGTCACAGTTTCTTCTTTCAATAATTGCTTTGAAATCAAATACTGGGGTTTGGTATTATCTGAGTCCAGAATCTGAAAAACCACGCTCAGCCTATTTTTTAATATTCATAATTATCATAGACAAAAAAGGCAGTGGACTTCATACCTGGGATCAGTCTGGCAGGGGCTCCATTCTGATCTGTTCCACAAAATGACTGTAAGTGTGCTTATACCTATCCCTCTGCTTTGTGGCAGCATTACCATAGAGGCAAAGTTTTTGTCTTGCTTTTCACTTAACATTTCACATGTTATTTCACATGGTAGTGGAATATAGAGAGTTTTATATGAATTATAGCTAAAACCCATGTTTAGCAAGTCTCAGAGGAACATGCATGGTGAACCTGACAGATTTTGCACATGCAAAATATAGCTTTCAACAGTTTCACTAATGTGCTTTTGTAGTATAGCTTTGCATGAACAAAAAACAATTTAGGACTTACATAGCATTCAGTAAATCTGCCTGTAGAGTATCGGTGTGGTTTTTTTTTAGTATGTTTAAATGCATGTATCTTCCAGCTTGTTTTTGCTCAAGATTTACGTTATGGAAAAGATTTTCTCTGTTTCCATCATTCACATGCAGACACTTTCATTCTAATCCATGTTTCTTCTGATTCTGTATACAAAAGGGAGATCTAAATTATTAATATTTTAGATGTATTTCAAACATTGTTTAGTTATTTCAGTCAGTAATTAGAGAGACCAGGCTGAAAATAGGTGCACAATAGAAAAATGTCTTAAGTTATAAATTACTAATGCTAGGCTTTTTTTTTTTTTTTTTGGTGAAAAAGGTTATTTTCCTGACAAAATAATACTTACTTCTAAAGTACGGAAAGAAGAATGTCAGCTGTCTCACCATAGTGGCATGGTGTGGGAGATGGGCTCAAAAGTCCTCTTTGTTGTAGGGGGAGCAGCTCCTCCTGACCTCTGTAATGCTTCTCCTTGATCTGGGCTTTTGTGCCCAGACTTGGGGGTACTAGAGCAGTTTGTTGGAAAGGAGCTAGGTCCAGCCCTGTTCAATGTGTTCATCAATGACCTGGATGAAGGCATTGAGTGCACCCTTAGTAAGTTTGCAGATGACACTAAGCTGGGTGGAAGTGTCGATCTGCTGGAGGGTAGGAAGGCCCTGCAAAGGGATCTG
>WAAB01013931.1:172410-192107 GCA_013389865.1 Piaya cayana
CCTTCCTTCCTTCCTTCCTTCCTTCCTTCCTTCCTTCTTTCCTTCCTTCCTTCCTTCCTCTTTTGTCTTTTGTATGGATTGTTTGTTTGTTTGTTTCCTCCTGGTTGTCCTGTTTCCCGTGTCCTTGCAGCTTAGCCAGAAGGCTTATTCTGACCTGACTGCCTCTGCCTGGCTTTGTCAGTGTCTGCATTAGGACTTCAGGCAGTTTTGGTTTTGCAGGGATGTTCTGTTCTGTATCATGTTTGTTACATCCTCGTTTGGGGAGTGGGGATAAGAAATGTCCTATGTCTACTTAGCAGCTAATTTCTGTACTTTTCTTTTTTTTTCTTTTTTTTTTCTCCCTAGCTCCTAATCCTCCCTTTTCTTTCATCACTTTGAGCCCTGACAGCTCCCTGGGTTCTACAGGAGAGGCTGCTACAAAGATTCATGTGTTCTCCTCTGTAAAACCAGTCCTTGTTCTGTGTTGCTAGGCTACTCCCTTCCAGCTGCCACTGAAGAAATGCTCTGTGGTGGGAAACGGTGGGATCCTGAAAAAGAGCGGCTGCGGCAAACAAATAGATCAAGCAGATTTTGTCATGCGGTAAGACAGAAATCTCAATGACACATTGTCCCCTCTTCCCCTTGCTAAGTCTCATACTTTTCAAAGTTATTCAGTTGTGATTAATCAATTATAATTTGCCATGTTTCCCCCTACTCACCCCATTTCAGGATGCTTTACACAAGTGAATTCTTTAAAATTGTGAGGAGAGGCAATAAAGAGAGTTGACTGGCTTATGCAAATGGATGTGTAGTGTGGGGGTAATCTGCAGATGGATGCATTAAAGCTGTGCCAGATTGTGCAGCATCACAGAGCTGATTTTCTTTTAAATTATATAGTCCTAGCAGAATCTCATCCTACAATGTGCTCTGTCCTCTGCAACTCTAAATGTTGTCGTATACAACCCATTGAACTCAACATGAATAGCTACTGACTTATGGGACAAGACTGAAGAAGTTGGAACAAGCTAAAATGTTCTTGTATTTTTCTTCCTTCAACACTGATTTCTGGCTGACTGAGGAAAGACCAAACCTCTTTTCTTGATGCAGTTGTTTTTTGGGTTTTTTTGGATTCCTCACATTTTCTTTCACTCCAGCCTTCCTGAAGCTATAAGAACCTGTCAGGAGGGATGTTGAAACGGCTTCTGCTTTTGTGATTGAATTTGGCACTTTCTAGGTCTGCATTCCTTAAGGAAGAAAGACAGAAATGAGTTCCTCCTTGTTAAATATGAACAAGAAAAGCATTGTGGGAGAGAAAATGGAGGAATGCTCCCAAAGAGATGAGAAAGGGATTTTTTTTGGTTCTACAATGGATGCATAATAAACACCCACTCTAGCAAGGCTCTTTATTAGATCCTGGTGGTTTGGTATAAAGCCACACAAACTTTCTGCAAACTAAATAATGTTATTGTAATTTCTGGTTTGCATCTCAAAGACCAAAAATGCTTTCAATGTTAAAGCAAAGAAATACAATGAACTAAAAGGGAAAGGAAATATATATTTAGGGCATTCACAGAACAGAAGGTGTAAGGTCCAGGGGAAGAGAGACAATGTGCTGATTGCCATTACTGCAGAACTCCTTAGGTGTTCCATAGACTAAATATAGAAAACTGCAGGCTATATACCATGGTAATATTATCTAGATGCAATGGAAAATTGAAATACTGCTGGAGCAATCAGTTACAAAAACAATAGAAACTTTTTTTCTTTTTTTTAAAAAAACCTGTTGTTGTAGCTTAATCAGAAAAATCCGTTTCTCTCCAGGGAGGGTAAAGCAGCCATTTTCTGTATGGAACTTATTTTGAATTGGAAATAAGCGATAGAGTAAATCATGCAAAAATCCTGGTACCTGCCTACAGGCTCTATTATATTTGTGATGTGCAGCCATATTTATGGAAAATGTTTCAGTTCTTTTGGGTTACAATCCAATATACCACTGGGAGAAAATATTTTTATAGCAGGGTTTAGTTGATCTTTTCTGAATCTAATTTCTGTAATCTGAGAGTTGAGAAAGAGCACAATAGTGACTTTCATAGTATCTTTCATTTTTGTAAAGGAATTTGCGTGATATCTTTAAAGATTTTCTGTAGTGTGAAATGTCATGCTAGGTTTTGCCCTTGTTCTTTTCTTCCATTCACATGGGATTTGTTTTCACTTGAATAGATTACCATAACCTCTGTCATATGACTACAGCTGTCTTCCCTGATATATTGTAATTGATAAGGTTAATTAATGAGTTTAAACTCATCTCATTGCTGAGCATCTTCTACAAACACAATTGTACCAACATGGAGATTAAAAAAGCAGCAATTCTCAGCCCCTAAGGCACACTGGATCTGCAATGAAAAAGGTTCATGACATTCGGTCTAAATGTCTAGATAGTATGATTATAGTAAGCGGTTCTTCTGATACCTGGCTGGTTTTCAAGTTTCTAATCCTTATTTCTAAGAGAAATGTGGTTTTAATGTGTTTTGATAGAAGAGGCACAAGTTCTTGGCATTAGATTTTGAAGAAATATTTCTACTTCTCACTCCTTTTCCTGCAACTACTTTCCATGGCTCTACTGTGGTTTGTACATTTCCCAGGAAGACAGCTTCCCTCTGTAAATTAGCAGAGAATTGCAGGGAGTTCTCCAAGTTGCTTGCTGGTGAATTTAATCCAAAACTAGAAGCCTCTTGTCACTATTTCAAGTTGACTAGTGGTTATCCTGGTTTGGGGAGGCCAAGCTGTTATCTTTTAATCATGCTGTTCCATGCAATCTAGCCACAGCAGCCCAGGTGGAGCTGGGGAGGTTAAATATGGTGGCAGTTAGGGATTTGTAGCCAAATCCAGAGAAATATGGCTTTCAGCTGCCTTATGCAGTTATTGTCAGGTCTTTGGCCAAAGTGCCACAAAGGAAAAAAAAAAGAACGTTTGCAATTACATACTAAATTTGTGTTGGTCCCTAATGTTTAGTATATGTGCATATATAGCATTCTAAAATAGGTAGATTGCAACACAGCATCTAACAAATGCACATGCACCAGTCAAGTTGACTGTAATCTCTGTAACTGGAGGACATGGACTTCTGTCTGAGCCAAACACAGAAGAGCCTTTTCTGCCTGGTGAGGGTGAAATATCCCTCTCATTCTACCCTTGGAGCCGTTTCTACCTATTGAATTGGAAGATCTCCGATGTAAAAGAGGCACATGTGAACTGCTGTGCCTATTGATTTTTTCTTTCCCCACATAAAAACTAGGTCTAAGTCACACTGGTTTTCTACACAGAAGACTGATGTTTCACTCTTCCAGCTAGGCACTTGTCAAAAATGCTGTCCTGAAAGACTATCTTGGTTTTTCTTGCACATTCACATACATACTCTTCAGTACCAGGATGAAGACTAAGATAATTAAGGAGACATTTCTTAGGGTTAATGTTTTGTTTCTTAGTGTGTTCCTCACTTGCACAACACTCAGCAGTCTGCTGACCTGTTCAAGAAAATAACCTGAAAGGCCAAGAAAGTTCTGTCAACGAAGTCCTTGCTGAGTTTTCACTATGTACTCAGACCATTTCTTAATATTTCATGCAGAACAAGCTGGGAATGAGACTTACTGATGAAAGGAATTAGATTTATTTAAATAATACATCTGGGGTTGGTTCATGAAAGAAATTTTATTATTGAGATGTTGAGATGTTAAAAACTAGAGAGAGATCTCAGTCCTTCATAGCTTTTAAATAAATTTAAATGAAAAAAGGCTTTGTAAAAGCTTGCCCTTTGAGTTTGTTTTTATTCAAATCAGAGAATATTAAACTGTAATCTGCCAGAGACCACTTATGCCATCTCTCTGCTCTGGATCAAATCACATATATATGTATGGCTTCGCAAATATTTGTTTGAACTACCATTTGACTGCCACCAAGAGGCTTTCAATAACCTTTCCAAATAGTATTAATCTGATTAATTTGTATCCTATCCAGTGCAGGTACAGAAAGCAACCTATTACCAGATGATTTATTTTAAAATTTTTATTTTATGTAAACCTGTCATAAGCTTTTATCATTTCTTACGTCTAGGAATTAAACTTCCCCTATGTTTCTAGTCTGTCTTTTTTTTTTTTNTCTGAAACCTTTTATTTTGATTCAACTTTTATGGCTTCTTTTTAGGTTATCTAGCTTTTCTGAAGTTGTAGTAGACAAGACTAGAAGCCGTTTCTTATCTGAGATCTCAATATATTGTGCATATGGTAACAAATGTATTTATGAAAAGAAAACATTCCTGGAAAATTTGTTTTTCTTGGTGAACATAGTTGAATCTGTCAATGTTCCATATATGTGGGATTTCACTGTTCTACCCCTTGGCATTTTTTTTAATGATGTGAATTTAAGAATATGGTTTTGAGAGCTGGTATTTGTATGCAAATACATGCAGATATAGCACTGCTGTGGTTTTTTTTTCATAGAGAATGTGGAATGTTTTGTGTTAACAGAAGTTGTGGATAGTAAATGGTGTGCACACTAGTGCCCTCTCTAGGCACTGATATCGCACAAAAATGTAACACGTGGGGCTGCAGCTGGTAAATTGTGCGGCATTGTTTTCTGCACTCTGCTGTTGCAAACACCTGGATCCCTTTTCCAAATACTGCAGAGGTCAGTGAAAATGCTAATGCAGGCAACGACTGCTGTGGAAGAAAGGGCTTTCCTTGTGATGTAACTGATTTTTTTCAGCAGGGTGGAAGTGTATGGCAACCTGTAATGCAATAGCACAACAGTTTCTGCAGTAGCCCCTGGAAACTGCTGTGGAAACTGCTGTGGAAAAAAGACCGTAGCTCACTTCCCTAGCTCCTGCTTTTCACTAGGGTAGGATGTAGGCAAGTAATTGTTGTTGTACTCAGGGTTTCATGACTGATGTGGTCTGCCTGGAGGATAAACGCAGAAGTAGACTGCTGCAGAGAGTTTAGCAGAGAAGACTGAGAAAAATGATGTGCAGTCAAGGAACCTGCCTCCCTAAGTACTGAAAGGAGAAGTCATCAACATGAAACAACGTTCGTTTGCACTGCTGCCTGCCCTCTTCCAGTGCTGGGACCTTATTGTCCCAGTGGGTGGTTGTCTCCAAGAGCTTAAAGCAACCCTCTTCAGGGTCAGCATTTGCTCAGCATGTGCTTTTGCTGGGAGCAAGAAGATACAGGAGCTGGTGCATGAGCATACTCCTTGCCTTTCCTTACCTTGTGCGCTCTGGTCTCTGTGCTGTGCTTTTCCAGCATGCTGCACAAGACCAGTGAAATCAGCACATGCTGATGGGAATGTCTTGATTTGATGGTTGAACTTGAAAACTAGAGTGCAAATTTGGTTATGGGAGAGTCCAAATCATTTTTTAAAAAGCAACAGCTCCCTCAAACCAAACAACATAAAAAACTGAAACTATTTTCTGAAAAAAATACCAATTCTACTTTTCTCTGAGAAACTTGGTTTCATTTTTGCCTTTCAAGCATTACAAATATTGTTTGTATCTTTGATTTAAAAGGCTAGACAAATTCAAAATGAAAAAAAAATATTGACACCAATTTTTGGTGTGATGTCTATGTGTTGAGTTGATTTATACCGAATGTAATTTTTGGAGCAGTGCATAGGTTTGGATACGGTTTGAATGCATTTTCATCTTTACCTATTGCACCTGGCTCCTTCTCTTGGGTCTTTAATATGGAGCACTTAGGTCNTGAAAAAAAAAATATTGACACCAATTTTTGGTGTGATTTCTATGTGTTGAGTTGATTTATACCGAATGTAATTTTTGGAGCAGTGCATAGGTTTGGATACGGTTTGAATGCATTTTCATCTTTACCTATTGCACCTGGCTCCTTCTCTTGGGTCTTTAATATGGAGCACTTAGGTCTAGTCATTGTTTGGAAGTTTCTCTTTACTTTTGTTTTTTTGAGTCTTTTGGAGTCCTACTTCTGTTTTTCAGAGTCTTCACACTCTGCTTTCCAAAGTAAATTTGTGTATTTACTTTCTCTATTACCTTTTCACTTTGCCCACCAGAACAAGGCTGTGAATGGAACAAAAAAGCACATATTTAGATAGACACTTAAATGTTTTTATCTGTGTTTTCTTGGTAGATTTTTTGTGCTGAGGATACCTTCCATTGTAATATTAAAAATACTTCCCAATAATTTGGGAAGACATGTAATACTTCCAGTGTCACAGAGTGATAACTGGAGCCTGATACTGGTAAACAAGATGGAACAGTGAAAACCAGAATTTTAGAAGTGTTTGGAAAAGAAAGTCCTTGCTTTAGATAATGGCCTCTTCCACAGCCTTTCAGACTGTCAGAAATGCCAAGTCTGTTTCTTTGTGCATAGTGGTTACATAAGCTCATCTCTGCAAAAGATTTTATTTCTACTTTCCCCACAATCTGGTACAAAAACATTCTATTGTGCTTATAGGTGTAGCATAACAGAGAACATTTGTGACTTTGGTCACAAAGCTCTTACATTTCCTGACAGCTTGCCTTTTTGTAAAAAAAAAAAAGAATCAACAAAAAATGAAAAACAAACCCAAAGCCACCACCTGTGAACTTGCAGAGTGAAAAGACTGACTTTGAAGCCTGTCAATGCTGAATTTCATTTAACATCTTGACTGTCTTTCTGTGCACAGGTGCAACCTTCCTCCTCTATCCAGCGAATACAGCAAGGACGTTGGATTGAAAACCCAGCTGGTGACAGCAAATCCCAGTATAATACAGAAAAGGTAGAGAACATATTTTTCCTTTTCTGGCTGGGGGAAGCAAAAAGAAAAATGCTCCATCTGTGTTATAGATATTGGAGCATAAGTGTTATGTTCTTAATGGTGTTCTGGTCCAGAAAAAAGATCTGCAAAAGATGAAATAGGCAATGGCTTGGCATTGGGTGAAATAATTCAAGACTAAACCCCTGATCCTTTCACTGCAAACAGAGAAACTAAAGGAGACTCCCTTTTACAGAATTTTGTTCTACCATACTCCCCTCAGAGTTTCCAGCTCCCTCATTTTACCATGTACTGATCACATGTCAGAGGTGCTTTGTCTGTTCCCAAGCCAGACATGGTAGGTAGCCTAAACTACCCTGCTGATCAGATTAGCTGGCCACTGCTTCCCACAGTTAATGAAGATGCTAATTTGAGTTTCTCTTTGCTTCACTACTGATAAATGTGTCCTTACTGTCTTTGCATTATTTGTTTGATGTTGACTTACAAGTACAAAAGTGATTAGGATGGAACCGATTGACAGGCTGTGATCATACAAGCCTTGCTTTCTTAGGAAACTGGGACAAGGTTTTGTCATTTATTAGAGGTTGTGGAAATTTTCCAAATGTCAATGGATGATGAGAAAAGGTAAGTGGGGGGCAGGGGAGTCTATGCTGTCTCTCAGATTTTGCTTTCCTGAATTTTAATGGCTATGTTATTTGTTATCACTCAGAATGAGGTAGGTTGTTCTCAGGGAGAACAAGATCTGGTAGTAACCTGTCATCTTCACTGAAATACAGAGAGAAAAGGCATAAACCAAGGGGATGAACGGGAAATGATTAGGCATAAAGAAATATATAATGTGGGTACTAGGAGGTGAAAGATTGTGAAAGAAAGAAGCAAGCAAGGAAATAAAATGAATAATAGAAAGCCAGGTGTTTTAGAAAGAAGAAAGGCACAGACTTGGAAATGGATATTTGATGATTTTTAAATATAGTATTTTTCCTTTCTACCAGGAAAAGGAGGGTTCTTTAGTTTCATGTGTGGAAAAGATGACAGTCTTTTGAAAGAGTAGAAAAGAGAGGTAGAGCAAGAGGGAAATGGAGTAGTCATCAGCTTCAAGAGCTGATTTGAGGCAGAGAGTGTCTGAATAGGAAGAGGAACAGAAATGCTTGTGGGATAAGATCAAAACAAACCAAACAAAATCAGCAGAGGATGGGACCAGGTGCCAGGCTGTAACAGGGAGCTTCTCAGGGCGGTGGACCTGAAGTTGGGGAATCTGAAAATCCTGTGGGACATAGATGACTAATGAGGTTGATATGAGGAGTGAGATGAAATGGCCAGAACATCCCATCAAGGAAAGAAGATCAGTTTGGCCATGGCATTTTGGATAAAATGAAGAGAAGCACTGTGACAAATGAATCTTACAAAGGATTTTACAGTTGTCAAGGCAGAGGATTGTTAAACTTATGGATATTTATTTTGCACCCTTCCCTCCATAAGGGCCTAGAGTGGAGAGCTCACTGTACTTAACATCTTTGAACAGAAGAGGAAAAGGAATAAGAGTTTTAGTGATGCTACAGGAAAGCTATGGATTTAATCTGGAAAGACTGTGGAGTTATGCAGTAAGGAGGAAGGGACGGAGTGAGCAGGTTGTTGAAGAAGCAGATGAACAGGGTGAGATGCTACTTTGTGAGATAGGGATTTCACAAGGAATGGAGGGTGAAGGAAATGGGAAAAGACAAAGGGAGGAAGGAATAGACAGGAAACAGAAAACGAGATTGTGTTGAACATAAGTTTTCAAAGTAAGCAGACAATAACACCAATGCAAGTCCTTTGATGAGAAAGTAATGTGGAGTGTATGTGCATGTGTATTGGTTAGGAGGAAATATACAACCAGTAACTGAGAATAACACAGAAGAAATTCATAACACTGACAATTGACAAAAACATCCTCTAAGGCTTGGAGCTCTTGAGGAATCTGACAATTTGCTTCCTCTGCTTAGTTGGGAAGAGTGTTATTTTCCTTTTTTTTGGAAAAAAGTAATATTTTACTGATTTCTGTATGCTATCCAAACCCACTATTTTACCTACTATGTGTTAAGTTAGAGTTGGAAACAAAGAGGAAAACCTGGAAATGAAAATAAAAATGAAGACTACTGTTCTGACAACAAATAATCCATTTCTTTGGAAAGAAGCTTTTTAAGGAATTAAGACTGATTATAAATCCAGACTTTCTTGAAATTCAAGGACATCCAGATTGATGACTGATGTGTATCTGTTTCTAAGCTGCAAGTTAGCTAGCTTCACATAATGGTATTATACATTATCATTCCTACCCTCTCCTCATGTCCTTATTTTAAGTAGGTTGATATTGATGAGGCTTGACTTCTCAATTATCTCTCAAGTACGTTATGGCAGATTCAGTGAATTAGTTCTGCAACATCATCATGGCTTGTAAAAGATTGATCCTTACCCGATAGTTTATGACAAGGCACGTTGGATAGTGCAAAGTTTTCATATCATGGTTGTGGATGCAATTTTCTGTGTTGTTTTAAAATCAGAATGATTACCTTTAGAAAAGTTATTTTTGGCAGAAATTATTGCAGAGTGTTATCTACTATTTCCCTTTAGACTTAGAGCCTTAAGATGGTAGAGTCAAGATTTTAGTCTGGGAGCACATTAACTTTAGAGATACCTTCTAAACAGTGCCTTCTGCAAAACTTTTAATTAGCAAATAATAACGAAAGAATTAAAGATCAAGTTCCTACTTAGTTTTCAGCAGGAACTATGACTGTACAGGCAGAACAGTTTTTATTTTTAAAATAGTGTGCTCAGTTCTCATTTGGGTTTTTAAAATTTTTAGGGATTTCCTACCCTAACTTTGTTTCCTATAATACAGGAGTGCTGACAATGGAGGTATTATAATAGGAATTTGCCCAGCTGACTAAGAAGGCTCATGATGACTGCTCTAGTTTATTTTTTTGTCTAAAACATTTCACAGGCATCTCCCTTTAATTAATATTGGAACTCACAGTCCTTCGAGTGTGTGTAAAGTTTCTTTTTCCACTTTGCTCTCAGACCTTACCTCTCTGTCAGAGTCTGGTTTGCGGTTGCAATTGTGGTTGAAATGTTTTGTAAAGCTACTCCAATGGCTACTGGAGTGAGTTCTCCCACTCTCTACCCCGTAGTACTATTGAGAGACTGCAAAAAGTCTGATGTCTTTGATGTTTCCAATTTATTTCCCTACCTTCATAGCCAGCTTGGCTTTATCTGTAGGGAAGCACTTTGTTGGCAGAAGAGTATTCTGTATTTGTCTTGGGTTTTATTTTCTTTCCATGAGTAGCTGCTATAAATCCCTTCTAGGAAAAAAGCAGAGCAGCAGCAAGACCTATGATGTGCCTACAGCTATTCTTAGACTCTGGGAAAAATCAACAAGGTAATGTTATTTACAGTGATTGATTCTATATTCTGAGCACAGGTCTCAGCTGTGGAAAGGGACTAGTCATTTGACTGCATTTGAACCTAAAAGTGCTTCAACAGGTATTGATGATTTTTTGATCGATGGTGTAAGATTTTTAACTAAGAAATGCAAAGAGTTGCTATTTAGGATGTGAATATTACGTGGTTTTGAAGTCACTGTCTCTGGGCTATTTAAGAGAAGCAAATTCTAGCAATTTCTTACCATCTTCAACAACTCTTGCAAATGTCATATAATAATACTCTTGCCTTTTTTCTAAACTTATAATTAAATCTACAAACAAATGCTGTTTGCAGCAATCTTCTTTTCTAGTCATGATGTGTGCTCACATTGTCTAACCCATGCTTGCATATATCATTATTAATGTGGATATAATAGTCTAATCTGTGAGTAGTGTGAATGTTTCTGACCTATGTAGAAATAATCTCATTAAAAAATGACATGACAACTATGGTGGCATTCTTTACTTGTCATAGTTCAGCATTGTATCACTGATGGAAGCCCTCGAGTTATGTAACACACAAATTCTAACACTGCCTTTGAGACATAATCCATTAGTTGATTGAATTGTGTGAAGATTTTCCTCCTTCTCCTTAAAGGGTGCTGTATTTTCTGAGTGCAGGTGGTGTTGGAAGGAAGACCTTGGGCTTAGGGGAGAGCAGGCAGCTGTGCAGCTGCTCTGGGGGCTGCTGTTGCTATTGGCTCGAGGATCAGACTGTGAAGGGGGACTTAGGGTCACTACACTTGCAACCCCTGCTGTGTGATGAGTAATTAGATCTGCTCCTTTCCCTGGAGAAACCCCTCCCTGCCTCCTTCTGGCCTCTGAAGGGAGAGCTTAAACTCTTCTTTATCTTGAGCCTTCCATGCTGGAAAGCCCTCAGTCCATGGTAGGGGCAGAAAGCGGGCTGATGTTGCTCATCTAGCAGGAGAGGAGAGCCCTTCTGCTGAAGGGAAGAGCTACGGTGCTCTTCCCCAACTCCATCTCTCCTCTGTGGCTGCTTTGGTGCTGTGCAGGTCCCTGAGAGCAGGAGTTTTGTACGTGCAGAGGCTATAGAGCTGGGCTTTGTGGCAGAACGGTGGCCACCCATTTGATAGCCTCTCCTCTTACCATGTAAATCCACTTGGATGAGGAACAGGTCATTCCTCAAAGTGTTTAGGGGTTTGGAGGTTGTGGTAATTGGATTCTTCACAAAAACGTCTGTGAAATACCTGTGCTGTGAGAGTGTAGGCAACCTGATATTTCCACTACTGCTGCATTTCTACTAGAGTGTAACTTGTTGCTTTGAATAGAGAAATAAGTGTAAGGGTTAGTTTAGTTGATATCAATCTGCATTCTTTGAAATGTGGATATTTTTATTCAAATCTTAATAATGGAGTCTCTCAACATTTGTATAACATTGCCAATGAAATATTCTGACCGGAAGTTGAAAATCAGAGTTAGCATTAGCCATTAAACTTTGCAGCTAAGTACAAACTCCCATCACTGAATGTGAACACTTTTTTTCATAAATTAATTCACTTTTTTTGATCCGTGATGTTTGACAAGTTTTTGCTGCATCCAGTTTCCTGCACTAAAGCAAGATGAAGGAATGAGACTAAAGGCTAACAAATGCAATAATTCTACCTCTGAGCTTTGAAATGTCAGTTAAATATCACTGTCGTTTATTAGGTTCCCATGAAATTTGAGTGGGATTAAATTTACTTTCCAGTTCTCCCTGCATCTTAGAGCCAACCAATAATCTTTCCTGGATTCAGTCCTGAAGATGTCTTTGAATCAAATTGACTTAAGCTGTTAAGAGTAGAAAAGATGGAACTGAGAAATGTATTTAATTTGCTAAAAGTTTTTTTCACCTTTGGTTAAACAAATGTACAATATTAGGCCTGTTGCTGACATTCATGAAAATTATATGTGAGAATTACTCTTGACTGTTTCCACTAAAAACTATGTATTCCATTCCTCAATAATTTTAATATAGTAATTGCAGAAGATCAGAAAAAGACCGTCCCCACTCATAAAATAAGTTATTGAAGGAAACCCCTTTTTGTTCATCTTATCTTTTCTTTAGGAGTGAGGTGATGAGAATATCTTTCCTTGTAAAGTAATTTAATCACCATATTTAACATATTTTGATAGAGGTTCCTTAATTCCTGGTATCTTAATATATCTCAAATTATTTCATTGAGAAGTAATCCAAAGTGATAAGAATCACTTTTTAAATTCACTTTGTGAAGCTGCCCTTTGATATTCTTCTGCAAGAGTCTGTGAACATCTATGCAAACAGCAAGGAAACTTCTGGAAACAATTTTTTTAGAGGCAAGATTATAATAAACCCTTTTTCATATGGAGGTTGCTTGGAGCCTTTCCTGGGGATATGTTTAGCTGAGGTGGTGGAGGTGAGGATAATGCCTCATCAGCAAAACCAATTGCTAGATATTAGTAAGAACTTTACTGAGAACTGGTATAAAAATCTCCACATTAAAATAATTTAAAGGGCTAATTGATAAGAGGATGAAATAGGAAATTATAAATGAGAAGTCAGGAAGACAGTTTGATACTTTCTCTCAAACAAAAATAGATGTTTTACTAGTAATTATCATAGATAATATCATAAAAGAATCCTGCATTTCTGATTGAAATGTCCTCAATTTCAGTTCTAATATATGTTTATTGTAGAATTGGAGAGGACCAGGGTGCATTCCCTTATGCATTCATTTGTATGTCTCCTACCTTAAATTGGGATTTTGAGGATGATAATAGTTATCACTATTGTGATTGGCATTTTATTTGCAAATCCTTGCCTTACCAAAATCACCAGTGCTTGCCCATATGCACTGACATTCATTAACACATTATCTCTTGCATTTTCATTTTCTTGCCAAGACACTGCAGAAATACTGTGCTTTTCGGGTTGTTTCATTGCCCCCTGCCACCTCCTGGTGTCTTCTTAACACCACTCTAAGAGTGCCAGCAGTACCAAAGAGAGAGACAGCCATCTGTGTAGTTTTCCATTATTATGTTTTTTTTGAATTGGGAAAGCTATATATGTCCTTGAGCAAATAATGCTTTTAATTAAGGAGATTTTTTTTTTTTGGATGAGTATTATATTGCTGCTGTACAACCTGATATAAGACCTTCTAAATCCTACTGCCAGTATGTGGAATAGCATACCCAAGTATCTTATGTTTAAGTATGAGAGTAATATTTTCAAAGCAAGTGGAATAACTTACATCCTTCTATATTAATGGGAAATATAAAGATTTGTTCAAACAAATTTAGGTTCCCCGTAAATCTAGGTGTGTGGCTTAAAAATCTAGGAATGTGATGTTGTGATTCATGAAATCCTTTTTTAAAAGCAAAACCTGAGCTGATTAAAAGGACAGTTGGCTTGAGTCAGAGTATTAAAAAACTGCTATAACTTTCCTACAAGAGGATGCTGCTAAATTGCTAGAAATGAGTCATTATAAGCATTAGAGAATGTTTTTCATGATCAGCCTTTTATGTATCGTAACAGAAATAGAATAATTTTCAGTGAAAATACAGCTCCAAGCAGAGGTGGGTTTATTTCATAGTGAGACTGCTGTTTTTCTGAACAGAACAAATTCAGTTGAAAAAATTGTCATTTCCATTTATTGCTTTTATTTTAATTCTGCAGAAAATTTGGGAAGTTGACAGCTGTCAAATTACTGTTTTCCTTGCATTTATTTAGATAAATATTTAGCTATAAAGCTCCTTGGAGGGTAAGTGATACACTTGCTTCAAATGTGACTGAATTACCCAGTCATTTTGTGCACAGGAGGGTTGGTTGATACACTGTGAGAAGGCATAGGGTTATCTGTGAAGGTCTGACTGTCTCTTCTTTCCTAAGTGTCCACTTCCCCACTCACTTCAGTATCATCAAGAAACTTCATCAGGGTAAATTTGATCCTATCATGCAGATCACGTATGAAGATTTTAATCAGTGTTGGGCCCAATGTTGATCCTTTGGGGACCCCATTGGTGACTGCTTGCCATTTTGAAAAGGAGCTTTGAAGAGGAACTGCTGTAAAAAAGTTGACTTTAAAGGGATGAAGAGAGGATTAGAGAAAGGAGGCAATGGGAGAAGGTATCAGTCTCTTTAGGTCTTCAGGCTTTTCCTCCTTCAGGAGAGACCAGTTTTGGATCTTATGATACCATGTTTAATCCCTATAATCAGGGATTAAAACCTGTTTTCAGAGGCAAGGTGTGCAAAGTATGAAAATCAATTTTTGAAGTATGTCTCAAAGTTGTGAGCTTCTTCTGATATTAACTGATTTATATTCTATAAGAAATCTTGAAAACTTTAAGTATCTTAATCCTGACAACTGTGGAATGTATTTTTAAACTTGGAGGCAGGGGAGAGAGGGAGAAGAAAGCATCAAGCAGCTCTACCAACAGACACGTTACTGTTCATTAAGAGGTCTTGGGAAGAAATATTCTGATTTTATTGTAGAGACATCTGTGTTCTACTTGTATGCAGGCTGATGGAATGAAAAATTAGGTAGCTGTGTACATGCAAAATAGGTGGAATAACTGAGGAAAACCAGCATTTCAAAATAACATAAGAAGGATAAAAAGACAGATGAGGTTGTTTTGGTTTTAGGTGATGGGGATTTTTGTTACCAGAATGGCCCTGTCATTGTATAATGAGATTTTAATCTCCTGTTTTTTCTCTCTCTCTATTCCTACCTCATAGCTATTTCTTTGTCTCTTATGAGTTATTAAGTTTGTGACATGACTAAAACCTGAAAGATTCAGTTAATATGTGACCAAGTCATAGTTTGTTCCTGGAAAACTCTTTGGAGATCATCCAGAAGGAGCAATATGGACAACAAGAGGATACAGTAGGTAGTTTTCTCTTTATTCATCATACCTAGAAAAGAGTCTTGCTTCCTTTGTTGTTACTGGAGCATGTCCAGTATCTTCTGAAAAGCAACAGTTTTTTTTCTTGTAGCTGTATTAGAATCAAAGAGTGGTTTGAGTTGGAAGGGACCTTAGAGATCATCCAGTTCCAACAACTCTGCTATGGGCAGGGACACCTCCCACTAGACTAGGCTGCTCAAAGTCCCGTTTGGTTTTATTAAGTTAGGGATACAAAAGATAAGGTCTGTAGGGAGAAAGAGTATTCAATAAAAATATAATCAAATGTCTAAGTGTACAGAAGCCCTTCCACATAATACAAACAAGAAAAAGTACCACATTAAACACCAAAGCTTCTGAGAACTATTTCTAGTTTTACAATGAATGAACTGATCTAATACATTACCTATCTGTGTAGATCCCCCCTTATTTATCTGCTTGAGAGGTAAAGGCATAGGTCTTCTCTCATTTCTCCTTCACTCTACCCATACCCTGGCAGTGTAGCACCCGTAACCCTTTGAAGTGTCGACCTCAGACCCACAGAAGTCAATGAAGCCATGCCTATGTTGCAGTGAAAGAGCTGTTTCCAAAGTGGATGGAAGCCAGGGTATTGCCTCTGTTCTTCTGGAAGCCTGGCTTTTCCTTCATGGGTGTTTCAGTAATGCAAACCTGATTTGGTCTAGAGGACACATTTTGACAACACCTGAAGTTGGACTCACAGATTCATACCTTAGAAGAAATGTAAGCCTGATTTTGAAGGTGGTCCTGGAGTATCCATCCAAAGACAATGAACTGCAGTTACAGATAGTTCCTTTAAGGGTTTCCCTAGGCCTTGGGGAGGGATTCTGTGGTGCAGAGGGACTCAAAGAAATGTTGTTGCCTACAATGCCATCAGTTCGTCTGTGTCTTCCACCCATAAGATTAGTAGCAGGAAGCCCTCTTCAAGAGGGTAGGATGACTTCAAAGGCATCTGGTAGTGACAGGGGAGGCAGTCTAGTGATGAAAAAGTATCTTGGTATCTGTGGAGCTCCTGGCATGGTTTTGATTGTCCAAATAAAAATGGAGAAAACACACAGTAGAAATGTTTGCATTTTGGGATGGGATGTGAGAGGCTGTCATGATTGTTTATGAACATGGAAGACTTTCACCAGTGATTTTCTGACTAAGCCAGAAATACTTTATAAGGAGAATATCTACTGCTTCTCTGCTTGGGCTCAAAGTGAATGGGAGCTGCATCTGTTTTGGATCAGTAGGGAAGACAGGGTCAGAGGAGAGCAAGAAAAGGTGATTAGGACCAAAGGCTACCCTGCAAGTTGGGAAATGCTCTGTACGTGTAGCATCAGCCATCTAACTAGGCAGGGATTCCCCTCATGCCCCATGTGCCTTCTAGTCCTTTCCCCATGTGGTGCTGAGCTGAGGAATGTAGCTGTGTGCTTGAATTAAACCGCAAAGAACTCCCGATTTCCATGAGTGCATAGGACATGCCAAGGGATAATGTGGCAATTTGAGCTGTCCCTCTTCTCAGTTTTGTCATATCTGTAAAACTGAAAGTTTTTACTTGCATTAATTGGGGATCCTTACCTCCACAAAGCTAGATGTTGTTTGAACAGAAGACAGAAAGATAGAGCAGGATAGCTCCAAAGAACTTATGGTGGAAGTGAAGGACAAAGAATAACAGTGAAGCAGACGAGTTCAACAATACCATGCAGTTTGGCATGATTAGGAGCTTCCTCTGCATTGCCAAGTGTTTTTGTCTCATAAAGACACTTGGCCAACACATAGGCTCAATTCAGTTTCTTACTGTTCATTATGCTGTTCTTATGAACAAACCCTGTTTTATTTGGACATAAGGCATGAAATAAGGAGGGCCTCTTTGAATTCCATGCCATTTCTAAAGCAAAAACCTAAACATTTACATTAACAGAGGCCTTATCTTGAGTACTTCAGGACAACTTCCACCATAACCCATAAATACTGTGGTTACTTGCAATCTGGCTGGTCTATACACAGCATTCACTTTTTGTTGTTTGTGATTGAACTTAAACAGCAAGCACTCAGTTACACGGACAGCTCCAAAGAAAATTCTGTGACATCATAATAATAAATTGGGACTTGAATACCTGGGGAATAATAATAAAATAAGCTCAGGCTTGCATGAGTTTAATTTGATCAGTTAGAGTAGTAAGCTAGATCAGAGTATGTAGACAGCTTGTGGTGTTGAACCGTGTTAGTAACAGCTAATAAAAGACAGAGTTGTAAATTAGGAGTATAAAAGAACTCCAGAAGAGTAATTCTAACACTCTCTCTTGAGTATGTGAATATACAATTGTAAGATTTGGCATTGCTGATTCTGGCATCCTGGTTATGCATTTGGATAACTTGTGTAGTTCTCACTGAAGCAGGCAGGCTGCTAAATTCATATGCGTAAGATTCTGACACTTTGAGTCAAATTACGCACTAAAATTGAGCACTTATTTCACATAAGTTTTGAAAAAATACACAAGAGATTTCTCAAGTGTCTTAGAATAGAAACTTCTTGTACATGAAATCTTATAATTCTTTTAAACTCCATCTATGCCAGCTTATTTATCTATGGGATAGTGATTCATTATGCTTTAAAAGGAGAAGGAAATGCATTTTTCAGACTGGAATGTTTCACTGCGCCTTCCCTACAATTTTGCTTTACTCTGTCCAGAAGGATGGTAAATGATTTGCTAAATACCTATGTTCTTGAATTTATAATTAATTTCTCTACATGCTGTGAGAGAGTTGATTCTTGTACGGTAATTATGAGTTCTCCTACCATTGGCAGGATTTACTTACAAATATGACAGTGTTTCTGCCTGGGTTTATGCCTAGAGAAATGCTTCAAATCAATAGCAGTGGTGAATATGAACTGTTCTCAGAAAAACTCTTGGCTCAGTTTTTCAGTGCCATGCCTGTTTGCTACAGCAGGTTGGTGTTAGTGAATAAAGCTGATATGAAACACAGTGTAGAACAAAGAACCAAATCTGTCACTATTTCTATGGCAAGAGTTCATCATGTGGCTCACTCATAACTGTAATCAAAATTTCCTTCCTGATTCTTATCAAAGTCTAATTGGCTTCATTCTCTGCTCTCTTGCACTATCTCATAACAAAGTACTGTAGTATTGTAATACAGTAATGTAGACTTATACCAAATGGTTGTATTTTACTTAGAGAGACACTAATCTAATATTAATTATCTTTTCCAGCCATACTTCAGGCAGAAATTTGGCTAAACCCTGTGGGTAGATTTTTATATTCCCTAGTCTAAGCACGTAATTTGTACAATTCTCTGTTACTCTCTGGAGAGACTGAATGGATATGGAGACTTTCTTAGCCAAGTTTCTTTGCCTAAGTCTTTGCAATGATGCAAATATACAATCAAAACAGCCACTATCTTGAGAGGTTTGAGTTGAAATCATTTTACAGCAAACCGTGATTAGGATTCAGAGTCATGAAATGGTTGAGTTAGCAAGGGACCCTAGAGGTCATCTGCTTCTACAGTCTTCTCAAGCAGGGTCTCTTAGAGCTGTTGGCCTAGGACCACTTTCAGTTGGTTTTGATTACCTCAAGGAAGACACCACCACCTCTCCAGGCCACCTGTTCCAGTGTTTGACCACCGTGACAGAACAGAAAGCTTTTCCCTGTGTTTCAACAGAATTTCCTGGTTTCATGCACCAGCACCCATGGTGCCTCATTTGTCATTTGAGGTGTCTGGTTTGATAAGTCTGCTTAGATGTGCATAGCTGAGAGTACTATCAGTTGCTAGAACTTGTGCCAGAAGCTCTGTGATGTTACAGCATCTTCTATATAACGAGATTTTAATCTCCTAGTTTTTTTCTCCCTTTTTTCCTATCTAGTAGATCACTCTTTATACGTGCAGTTCCATATTGCATGCCAACAGATATTAAGGTGGCATTCTTCCTGTCACTGATACCTGAGATAATGTATTCTTTTAGGCATTTCTTTTTAAAATTGAAACCTAGTCAAATGCATGTACAAATACTTAGAGTGCTTCTCCCACTCACTCCCAATGACCATATTAAAGACTGTGCTGAGCTAGTTGGCCCATGGAGCAGCAAGCTGGGTGACACTGCTCTGCTGTGTCCTAACTGGTGGTAATTCAAAACCAAATAGAATAGATAATTGCCAAAATGTAATAAGCAAGATAAAAGAATTAAACGTGATTTAAAGAATGCAACTGACCTTTAAGGTCAGTTCAGTAACTGGAAACTCTGCTTACACAGTACAAAGTAAAAGGGGGTGTTTCTTAGATTCATTAGACTAATTAAGGTATTTAGCTTACTCTTGATATGGTGAAGGGTTTTCAGATATTTCTGACCAATCTGCATCCTACCTCCCAATATTTTTATGCCAGACTAGCCTTTGCGGGCAAACAATGCACCAAGAATTAGCCATATTTGTATCATGACAACAGACTGCTTGAGCAACAGTCAGGACGGAAAAACAGTAAGAAAGAGAGTTATAAAACAAGAGGAAAAAACCCCAACCAAAACAAACCACGTTATTCTTTTAAGAGCAGCTGCACTGTTCAGTTTTGTGAGACCTTTTCTTAAAACAG
>WAAB01013932.1:1387-12206 GCA_013389865.1 Piaya cayana
GCGTAGGAGGAGGGGACCCGGTTTTCAGCTGAAAAAGGGGAGATCGAGGTGAGATCTTAGGGAGAAATATGAGGGTGGGGAGGCCCTGGCCCAGGTTGCCCAGGGAAGCTGTGGCTGCTCCATATCTGGAGGGGTTCAAGGCCAGGTTGGATGGGGCTGGGAGCCCCTGATCCAGTGGGAGGTGTGGAACTGGGTGGGCTTTGAGGTCCCTTCCAACCCAAACCCTTCCATGATTCTATGAAACGGTTCCTTGTGCAGATAGAATCTCTCTGGATTCTTGCTCTGGAACCTTGAGGGGACTCTCAGGCAGAGCAAGCACTGCAAATGCCCGAGTTTGGTGTTGAGAGGCACCTTTCTCTCTCCCTCCCTCCCTCCCTCCCTCCCTCCCTCTCTCCCTCCCTCTCTCTCTCAACACATCCCATACCCATTCCAGTCCCGTCCAGGCTCACGTGACTCTTAGGGTGAAACCTCGTGGATGCACCTTGCATTGTTTTCAGGTGCAGAGAAGGGAGGGAGTTGTCGCACCACCAATTTCAGTGCTTATCCCCCCTCCATTCTGTGCTCATTCAGTTCGACCCCCAGTGAGATACTTGGCAGAGCTGGAGGGGAGCCCTAGTTGTTAAAGATGTAGCCTGGTCCTTACGAGAGCCGAGTGTGACTTCCAGTTCTCTGTGGCGTTCTCTGTGACTTTTGTGTCTGTGCTTTCAGCCCCACTGGGCAGATGGGGAATTGTCTTTCCTTCCCTTTGTGCGTTGAGCTCTCGTGGTGGCCGCCGCGTTACACTGAATTAAGTTCCTACCCTTGACATCTGCCACTCGCCTGTTGTCCTCACTCATTTTTGTCCTAAGAGGCTTTCCTCCTTGTATTTGTTCCACCCCTTTTAGTGATGCAAGAGCTTGCATGCTCTTCTTTGCGAGCAGAACACCCTTCTGGGGTTCTTTATTTTTTGTGTTGTTTCCTGCCATTACCACTTCTCTCTGTCCGGCCTCTGTGCCATCTCCATCTCTTCCTCTCCTCTCATCCCGACTGTGCACCCCGCACCTTTACTCATGAGCCCTGCCGACTGGCTTCATCCTAGAAACAAGACGCAGATCCTGGTTGATGGACCCTGCAGTGTAATCAGTTGTTTAGAAAACGGTGGTTGAAGGCTTGTAGCTTCTCTTCCTGCCTTGCTTAGGAAATCGAGGGCTGCACCCCTGGGAGTGCAGCCCTCGAGGTGTCGTTTGGAGTTGTTTGTCACTCTTCTAGTGAGAACAGGGAAGGGAAATGCGTTTGGGGGTTTGCAGGAGCTGGTTTGGTGCCGGCGTTGACCCAGGGGGAGCAATGATGCGGATGGGGTGTATCTATAGGCCAGTCATTTTGTCTTGGGTTCTACTCTTTCATTCCCTTGAAGGGGAGACTGATGATGTTCTCTTGTGATGAGCTGACTATTAAAGTGGTAGTAAGGTGGGTTCCGGTCTCTTCTCTCAAGCGATAGGTGTCAGGACACCTCAGTGCACCTCGCCAATAACTTTTCAAGTGCGATTCCGTGCACGTTGTGTTCACACTCTTGATTTGGGTGTGAAAACACCCATTGTGCTTGCTTAACTGATTTTAGTTTTGTACTCGGTTGCGTGTTGCAAGGGTTTTCTTCCTCTTTTTGTTGCTAAAACAAACCCCTCTGACATCTTAGCAGAAGCGAGGGAGCAGCTGCTGTTTTATCACCTGTAACTGGTTTGTGTGTTACTTTTTTTTCCCCCTGCCCCCTCTTTCGCCAGGGTTCTGCAGTGCTCCAGGCGGCGAGTTTTGAAGCAGGATGGGAAAAAGACGTTGTGTCCCTCCACTCGAGCCCAAGCTGGCAGCTGGCTGCTGTGGGGTCAAGAAACCCAAACTGTCTGGGAGTGGAACGCACAGTCATGGGAATCAGGCCACGACCGTATCGGGCTCCAGTTCAGGTCCTCTTCAGAACCACCAGCACACAGACGGGAATAATGGAAGGGAGAACGTATCTGACTTGACTTTGGGCCCAGGAAATTCCCCAATTACTCGAATGAATCCCACTTCAGGAGCTCTGAGCCCACTTACTCGGCCCAATGGAACTGCCAACAGCACCAAGAACCTGGTGGTGACAGCGGAGATGTGCTGCTACTGCTTTGATGTACTCTACTGTCATCTCTATGGTTTCCCTCAGCCACGACTTCCTCGATTTACCAATGACCCCTAGTGAGTAAATCCACGTGTGGGAGGAAAGCTGAGAAACCAGCATCAGAGCCGTGATTTGGCTGGGGAGGGATGAAGGGTTGCGTATGGAAAAATGGGAAAACTGGTCTGCAAGGTGGGAGCGGGGTGTTGTGCAGCTTGCTTTGTCTGTTGGAAACAAAAAGCGTTGGGCTGCCAGCGCACTAAAGAGTCAAAATATTCTGTGTTTGTTGGAGGAGATGAGTGGAGCTTTGAACTGTGGCCTCCGAGGGAGAGCCTGCTTAACTCTACAGGAGAGCCAGGCAGAATGTAAGGAAGCACGATGCTTCTTCAGGTCTTTATCGAGGAGCACAAACCCAGTCAATAATGTTCTGTTCAGGTCTGCTCCTTCTCTGTGAATAGATCCCTCTGTGAAAGTTAACTGCACTGTGCCTCCTGGGAAATGGTACTGAAAGAACGAGTGAAACTGCAATCAGAGCTTTCAGAAAACAGTAAAATAAGGTTATTAATTTTTAGAGGATCTTGCTTCTAATCATAGAATTGTAGAATAGTTTGGGTTGGAAGGGACCTTAAAGATCATCCACTCCCACCCCTGCCCTGGGCAGGGACACCTCCCACTGGATCAGGTGCCCAGGGCCCATCCAACCTGGCCCTGAACTCCTCCAGGGATGGGGCAGCCACAGCTTCCCTGGGCAGCCTGGGCCAGGGCCTCACCACCCTCATAAGGAAGAAATTCCTCCTTTTGTCCAGTTTTACTCAGCCCCTCTCCAGTTTATCCCCATTGTCTCCAGTCCTATCACCACAAGCCTTTGTGAACAGTCCCTCCCCAGCTTTCCTGGAGCCTCTTCAGGCACTGGAAGCTGCTCTAAGGTCTCCCTGGAGCCTTCTCTCCTCCAAGCTGAACAAGCCCAACTCTCTCAGCCTGTCCTCACATGGGAGGTGCTCCAGCCCTCAGATCATCCTTGTAGCCTCCTCTGGGCCTGTTCCAACAGCTCCATCACCCTCTTATGTTGAGGATTCTAGAGCTGGACACAACACTCCAGATGAGGAACAGAGGGGCAGAATCCCCGCCCTCTCCCTGCTGGCCACGCTGCTCTGGATGCAGCTGAGGACACGGGTGGTTTCTGGGTTGAGAGTGCACGTTACCAGCTCATATCAAGCTCCTCATCCACCAGCACCCCAAGTCCCTGTCTGCAGGGCTGCTCTCAATCATCACCCCCCATACTGTACTGAAACCATGGTTTGCCCTGAAGCAGGTGTAGGACCTTGTACTTGGCTCTGTGGAACCTCATGAGGTTCTCCCAGCCTCACCTCTCCAGCCTGTCCAGGTCCCTCTGGATGACATCTCGTCCTTCTGGTGTGGCAATGGCACCTCTCAGCTTGGTGTCACCTGCAAACTTGCTGAGGGTGCCCTCGATCTCACTGTCTATGTGATTGATGAAGATGGGGTGCTAACTTGGTGAAGGGAGAAGGGGAGAGACTTCTTTCCGTGAAGCAAGTGGAAGGGAATGATTGCCAAGTTAATGGGTTTAGCAGGGAGGGGAACCGAAAATTTGGCAGTAGTGGAACTGAAAAAGTGTGTTACGGTGACAGCACCAGTTGGACAACATGGGGAGAAGTGGAGAGTTCACTTCCAAGGACGATACCAAGGTTAAGAAGAAAGGAGGTGTGAACAAGAAGTGAGGAGAAGGATTTATGAAGGTGTTTTGCTTCGGTGAGATTTGTTTATCTGCAGGTTGAACGCGTAGGTGTGGAAATGTTAACGTTGTTAAAATGCTTGGTGGAAGAATTATATGGGAAGGATCCATGACAGAGCCGCCTTCTAACACTCCTCCAGGGGCCACGTCCGGAACAACTGACGGAACGAAAAGTTGTCCACACCCTTAATTTCAGTTAATGAATTTTAAATTGATGTAAAGGAACGTTGGCTTAAACAGGTCAAGGACTTGCGCTGTGTATCGAGTGTCTCCCCACCTTATTGGCTGTCGGTGTCGATGTAGGTTGGTGCATCCGTGCAGTTATTATCTGAGCAGGATTATGGATACATGCTCGGAATGCTGCTGCAGACTAAGCTGTTTAATATTGTAAATACAAGCGAAGGGAGGAATACTCTGGACTGGAATATAGAATAGATCCAGGGACTCCCCAGGCGGAAGCGTTTCTGTTGTTGTTTTTCACGCCTAAGCTGTCTCCCTTTAGAAAATCACGGATTGATACGCTTATTATTTTGTCACTTGAGATACAAAGGGGTTGGTTTTTTTGTTCTCGTTCTGCTCCTCAATCAGTAAGGGAGATTATTTTATGGAGATACATTCTCCTGGCATTAGAGGAGGCTTCTAGCTGGGTTTTGTCGCTGTTTCTGTTGCCTGGCTTCAAAAAAGGATGCTCTTTAAGGAGTCTCAGCTGTTTGAATTTTATACCCAAGTCTGAGAGGTTGAACATCGTTCGCCGAGTACTTCTGTGCTGATAACTGGAAATTCTTTCAGATCTGCACGCCAAAGTAAAACCAGCTCTTCTCTTTTTTCCTCCCCTCCAGGCAAATGCCTGTTTGAATTTTCTTGTGCTTCACAGCTTTTGTGCTCTCGCTTCTAGCAAATATTTGAAAGCACCCCTGGGAGAAGCACGGGGTTTGCTTTCTTGCAGAGCAGCGTGTGGGGATGATCTGTCACACTCGAGACAGTCGTGTAATGAACTTCAAGCCAAACGTTATCAATTATAAAAGTAAGCAAAGCGAAAAACGCATCGTTCGTTTGCACTGGTGGCCTTTGTAATGGGGTGTAAGAGATCTTTGAGCCAAACAAAGATGCGTGCCGGGAGTCTCTCTGGGCAGCAGAAAAGAGGCTGTTGATGGAAGGAACAGAAGGATGGAGGTGTTTGTATCCAATTGTTTCTCATAACCGATCGTTTAAATCGGTGCTGAACCCTCAGGAAAAAATAGAAGGAGTTGTGAAGGTCAGGATTCTGCATGAAGAGAGTAGTAATATAAAAGTTACAGGGCTCTGACTTGAATGCTGCTATGAATTCCAGTTACCAGCTTGAGAGGATACGCACTCAGACAACAATCTGGATGGGAATTATGGAGTGAGTAGATACCTGTGGAGTGAGAGAACCTTGCACAGGTGTTAACAATGACATTTATACATCTATGAAGAGAGAAGGTGGCATCGCAAGACTTGTAGTTACGTCCAAATTAACTCGGTAAACAAAGCAAATATCCCCTTTGCTATTCAGGTTACTGAAAGCCTTGCACTTTTGAACCTGTGTGGCATGCAAGTAGTTAATTGGTTGCTTATTCCACTTTTGTACTTGCCTTTGAGGTCTTTTTAATAGTAGATACTACAAACTGGCACTAAACTCTACCTTGCAGGTGTCTAGTTGTCATACAAGATAAATAAGAAGATACTCGCATGATAAAATCTGTACAATAACAGGTTTTTTTTCCCAGTACAAGCTGAATTCTGATTTGAACGAACTATATTTTGCTACTTTATAAATCCCTTTGTAGTTGCAACTGGAGAAGTTGCTGAAATTCCCGTCCTGTCAGCCTAGCAAACTCTCATCAGACACACCTAGGGAAGACGCTGTGGCTGGAGGGGAAAGCGGGTGCCACAATCCGCTCAGGGTGTGACTGCAGAGTGCTGGTAAGTGCTCTTGGGTGAAGAAGATGAACTCACAGGCAGAAGATTGTTGTGATTTTTCTCAACATGCCTGGGAAATCAAGGGGCTGTGGAACAATCGACTTATTGTCAGCTGCACCTGCGCTTTGCCGAGCCCGTTTATTCTTCAGGTACAGCACCAGCACCTTTCCTACAGTGAAGAACTTTACAGGAGTGAAGTTTGATACACTTGTACAAAACCATTTATCTTCTTTTTATGCCTCGGTTGGTGCGACCACAGTCAAAAATTGTTTAAAATGTGCTTGAAGGTATTTTAAAATATGACAGCCTTCGGAATGTAATTATCCTGTCCTTCCTGGTCGTGCCTCTTCTATTGTGGACGCAGAAAGCTGTTTCACAGCTCAGTGGAAACGTTTTTTTTGGAAGGAGGAAGGTGAATTGGAAACGTGAACCTGTAATTTGAATTCATAGAATCACAGAATCACCAGGTTGGAAGAGACCCACCGGATCATCGAGTTCAATCATAATTGGAGAAGAGAAGAAACTTAAGATTTTTATTCTGTCTGTGATGCTTTTCATTTTCCTTCTCCCCTTTTCTGTCTAGGTTGTGTTGCATGGGCTGAGTAGTGATGTCAAAACTTTCACTGGGTTGAGTTAAATTTCCACTGAGCTTGAGACAGTGATGTTTCTCAGAAATCTCCTCTGTAAGCTTAGGATCTTTTTTTTTTTTTTGGTAAGCTTCCTAATGTATTTTCTTAAGTTCTATTTCTGTTTTCTATTTCAACATGCAATAGCTAGATGAAAATGTAGAGGAATGAGATCCTCCTGGTGCCTTGAAGTGCTGTTGGAGAATTGGAACAGTAAATCCTCTGTCTGAGGCAGCTCACAGATGCGGAAGAACGTTTCGACTTCCTCTGTGGGCAAACTACTTCATGATTATCACTCGAAGGCCGTTTGGTCTTTTGGGTAGCGCTTCTGCCATCCGTCACAGCCGGTAACGAGATCCTGCGTGAGGGATTTCTGCTGTGATAGAGTTTTAATCCCATTGTTGCCCCGAGGAACACCACTGAGCATCACCTCGTCACCACAATTTAAAGAATGTTCTGCCTGCTGCAGCGTAAGAAGATCTGTTGCCTGTATTTGAGGAATCGTCCACGCTCTGTGCTGGTTTTGTTGTCTGAACAGGATCCTTCCATGTTTTTTGTTATGTTTGCTGCAGAAATACATTGCTCTCAAGAGCTTCAAGAGTTTTGAGGAAAGCAGGTGTCTGCGCTCTCTTGTCGAATCAGTTTTTCTTGTTTTCTGTTTTGGAACTCCTGCCAATGTTTGTTGAATTTTGGAGAAATTTTTTACTGACTAAAAACACCATCATTCTCTATCTGTTACTTACCTTTTAAATTTCAATAGAAACCCACAGACTGATGTTTGGAATCACTAATGACCAACTTCTTATTTATGCTTGGGTTCAAAGTGACCACATCTTGTATTCAGTACTCTAATCTTAACAAATAGAAGCAGTTGTCCTGCTTTTATAATTCGATCAGCATCATCAATCACCTTGCAAAGTGTTCCAGATGTTTGGACATGCTCGTAGAGCTGCAGCAAGTGCTTTTCTTTCTTTACTCTTTCTCTCCACAGCTGTTTGCAGCGTCGCTCACTTGGGCGGACGTGAAGTATTTGTGTCTAATATTCACAGTCGCCTTTATTTGTCACTTCCTCACAGAGCTCTTCTGAACCCTGTTGTTCTGAACCCTTTGCTCTTGGGGGCTTCATTGTGGCTTTTAGTTTAGATTGAAATTCAGTTTAGCTGAATTTGAGAGTCTGTTACAGCTGTAAATCCATGATAGGAGGCAGGGAAGTGGAAATCATGCGATGTTTGAGTAGAAACAGTGTAGTCAGGTGTTCAGCAGAAGAGAATCTGTGTAGAGCTCATGTGTAAGGTAAGGAAACGATACAAATATAAACTGAGCCCTGGGGATGGATCCTCCTGGAAATAACAAGGAGGGTGAAAAAATCCCCTAGGCTTGCTTTTTATCTCCCTCTCCCAAAAAAAAGAAAGCTTTATCGCAAACCTGAATTACAGATGTCTTGTGGAATGCTTGGGGTTCTTTCAGGTTCAACAATACGGTGAATAAGTCATCTTGTTTGCTTCACCTGTTTTGATTTTTTGTATGGGTTGTCGCGTCAGCTGGTGGATGCCGGCGAGCGAGGCCGTTCCTCACGGGAACGAGTCACTCGGGAGGGGACGACACAGTGTGTGGCCTGGAAGGAGTCGCTGGAGAAGGGGCAGGGTGCTGGTGGAGAGCTGGGAGTGCACCCCAACCCTGAGGAGTGTTGGTTTTACATTTGAGTGTAGGGGGTTATTACAGCTGTGCAGCAGCTGAGGAAATACATCTGTTGGGTGTGTTTGAGGGAGAGAAAGCAACTGCACGCTCACGTGCTCTTTTACAGCTCCCCTGCCTCCCCTTAGCAACCAAACATCTCTAGACGTCGGAGTATTTATGTTGTTTTGCCTTTCCAGTCCACTCTTTGTGACGTGGAAGACGGGGCGAGACAAGCGGCTTCGTGGCTGCATCGGGACCTTTTCAGCCATGAATCTTCACTCAGGACTCAGGGAATACACATTAACCAGGTAATTACATCAAAAATTAAATAAATGGGGTTTATTTGCTGAGGAGCTGTAAGGATTCCAGGTTAAGACGTTGGATTGGTGTAATTCGATGTAATATGCTTTACAATAAAATAAATCTGAGAAAAGTACAGCAGTTAGAGTGAGGTAATAAATCAGTATTTAGAGGAATGTCTGCAACAGGTGGATTTTGGGTCACGTTTTGAGGCTCACGGTGAATCTGTCTTGCACACCAGCCGTGTTGGCATCGTGTACAGCTCGCAATTTCTCTCTGGCCACAGAAAGTGGAGGAGAGCAGAGGAGGAACCTCACACTAGTGCTTGCGTATTACAGGTCATTAGATTAGGAAGAGACGCAAATCGCTTTCTCTGCAGTAGCAAAGAGAAACATGTTCCACAGAGGCATAATCAGAAAGGGAATAATGGAGCATTTGGTGCTTTCGTTGGGTAACACATCTTCTCTTTCCTTCAGTGCACTTAAGGACAGCCGATTTCCCCCCCTGACCCGCGAGGAGCTGCCCAAACTCTTCTGCTCTGTCTCCCTCCTCACTAACTTTGAGGATGCCAGTGACTACCTGGACTGGGAGGTGAGAACAGGTGCATTTGGAACTCTGCATCACTCTCTCGTTCCGTGTGGGTTCGGGTTAGTACATGGCGCTGTGTCTCCTTCATTACAGGGGTGGCGTGGGGACAGAAGAAACTGGGAGTTGAGGAAATGGGGCTGGAAGACTAGAAGGGAGGAAGAGGATGAGCTAGCAGTATGCGTTTGGCTGGAAGGGGATCTGAATGGAAATAAGAGAGACATGAAATTATTCCCTGGATTTGGCCTAACAGGGAAGGGGTGTAAATACATAAGGAAAAGCCTGGGAAGTACTTGGGTGCTGTGAGTAGAAACTGGGAACAAAAAAAGACTGAAGGTATTAATCATTTTTAGGACCTTGCACGTGGAAATGTATTTAGTACAAGGAAGGTTAATTTGCGGTTGGTGTATTTTAGGCATAAAAATCTCTTGTGTAGAGCTCTTGCCTTTCTTACCCAACCTAAGAGATGGGAAACTATCAGTCTCCTGACAAGACTGAAGGAGAAGTGGCAGGGAGACTGGGTAGGCTCCTCTAGGAAGGATGGCAGAGTCCTTGAGAGACGGCAAGGACAGAGTGGGGAGAAGAAAGTCCTTATCCAGACAAAAGCTGAACTGTCCAGACAGAGAGAGAGGGAGAGACAGACAGACAGACAGTGTTGTGGGAATGGCAACTCAGTCGTGGACTCGGTGTTAGCAACCGCCTCTTATTTGGCTGTTCGTTTCCATCTATAGGTTGGGATCCATGGGATCAGAATAGAGTTCATCAATGAGAAAGGTGTCAAACGCACAGCCACGTATTTACCTGAGGTTGCTAAGGAACAAGGTGGGTTTGAGACGGCAGCCAAACACGTCGACATGTGGTGTCTCAGAATTGGGTAACATAAATCTCTGGATTTTTGGGTTTGGATTGTGATGCTGTCCTTGTAGTAGTGCCATGGAGCTACCAGGCTTAATCTGGATTAATGACGCCCGATACAGCCGCCACTGGATTTTCATCTGGCCTTTCTCTCACCCCACATCTGTGCACAGCTGTATCTTAGTGTAAAAATGTGCTAGGGCTTAAGAAATAGAGGATCTCAAAGTACGAGCCTTCCAGCGTCATTCAATGTTGCATCTTTCCTCTTCTGTGTTTCTCCCACCAACTAGGATAACTGCAGGCCGCACAGCACCAACAGGAGAGTCCCTTTCCTCCTCATTCTTGCTAAAGTAGCGTCCTCTAGATGAGGGCAGGGATCAGGGCCCCTCTGGAGCACACTTCCCACTCAAATAGAGTAGCAGTCACTATGGTAACTGCTCAAAATATTTGCCTCCTTTCCTCCACCTAGCAGAGTGGAGTGGTCGCATCCTCCTGGCTCTGGGGCAAAAGACCAAGGTAGGAATTTTAACTCCGATCTCTCACATAGCAGCGCACTGTGCTATCACTAGAGCAGCAGGGTGATCCCCTTGTGTCTTTGTAAAGAGCTAAGTACGACCTTGTTTTAAGGCCTAGGGAGCTAAACTTGAGCGGCACGTGATGAAACAGGTTGGGGCCCCTGCAGTGGCAGCAAGGCACAGACCTTTCTAAGAGAGGTCATACGGCACAAGTAGACGAGGTCCTGAGGGACATGGGTTAGTGTTTGATAGGAATGGTTGGACTCGATGATCCAATGGGTCTCTTCCAACTTGGTGACTCTATGATTCTATGAAAATGGAATTGCTGTTGTATGGACCAGTTCCGATGAAAGTGAAAAGGACAGTGATGCATGCGTAAGGCCGTGTATGTCCAGCTCAGTGCTGGCGTTTCTAAAGCTCAAAGTTTCCTGCTTTGTTATTTGCT
>WAAB01013934.1:1622-39883 GCA_013389865.1 Piaya cayana
TTTACAGAAATTTTATTTGGATTACCTTAATTTAATTCAAAACCATGAATATGTCTCAAGTCATATACTAAGTCAAAACCATTAAAAATGCACCTAATAAATAATAAATATAATTTCTAAACCCCTTACTGCAGTAGGTGCTATCAATAATTTAAAAATAGTATTGTTTTTCTTGTGTTTACACTTCATTTTAATTTATAGAGAAAAATATGCCCAATTAGGAAAGGTACAACATTGGCTAAACTGGCATGAATAAACAGAAGGGACAGCAAAGAGATTTAATATTCATTTACACAGTGATGCAATTAGTGAAAGCCAGTTTCCAACTGGCAAGGTATTTTAAAAAGCCATAGAGAAACAACTGAGACATTTGTACTGTAATTCATGGATCTTTAGCATCAAAATTAAACTAGGAGTACCAGCATCACAGATAATATCATAGGAAGGACAGAGCAAAATATGCTGAAGAAGCAACCATGACTTGAAGTATCTATAGGTTAAGTAAGAAAATTGTTAGCAAGGCTTTGTAACTGAGCTCTTCAGTACAAATGAAATTAAATGAAATGAAGAAAAAACCCCAAAAACCCCAAATCAAGATTAGATTACAGGTTTTTTTGGAGAGTGAAAATGGACTTGTATATGGAATACAAAGGGATTTCTGAAGATTAATGCTAAAGACTACTTGGTATCCCCTGAATTTTGATAAGGGGAAATAAAATATGATGGAAAATAAATTTCTTAGGTCAATACTCATTAAACTACCTGAACTGCAAAAGTAATTTTGAGGTTTTCATCATGCAAGAATGTATGAGATTTAGAAGAGCATGGATTGATATAGTTTATAAGAAACATAAGAACCATTAACGTTGTAACTTACATTGTAACTTATATTTTCTTACTCAAATGAAAAATTTTGAAAATATTGCAAGTCTAATAAAGTTGATTGGCAGAAAATAACCTAACTATGAGAAGTCTTGAAGTCTCTTCAGTCTATATGTAAAAACTGTGCATGAACTTACATCTCAAAGAACTGGCAAGGATGGTGTCTAGATCCACCTTAAGGCTACCTAAAATAAGGAGTCAAATAAAATCTGCTGGTGAAAAAAATATAATACTTATCAGTGATTTACACTTTTTGGGAATATGAAATTTACTTAGAAAATTATTTGTTTCTGTATTAATTTCTTCTATGTGTTGTAATTGGCTTCTCGTATCCAGAAGAATGCACAATGGAGTTGTACTACCTGTATCATTGCAGACTCCTATAAAGCATCAGAGTCATAGGTGAAAGGGGCTACATTTTAATAACAGAAGGGCATATATAAAAATACTGTATGTATTGTGTTCAGTTTAGATTATGTCTCCATAAGATGGATATAAAGGTTAATTTGAACCTCAGTGTCCACCATTAAAATACTATGGAAAAAAAAGCAGAAGGGCATTCTAGCTTTTTTACAGTAAGGCAATCTGTCATCACTTTAACTGCTGCTATCTGCTCTGCAGTTTTCCACTGCCAGTCCTATGCTCAGTTGCCATCTGTCAGTCCTCACTAATTGCTATCCAGTTTATACTACTACTCATTTATTTTTCTTTCAGGTAGCTATCAAACTTGCTGATGTTTTTTAAATTATCATGTTTGAAAACACCTCCTAAACAAAACCTGAAATCTATTGAATTGGGGGATCTGGAATAATGAGATTTATGGAAATTCATGGTATATGAAAAGGGAGTTATGTGGTTATTATAATTGCAAGGCACACTAATGCGTTAGATGCTATAGTGTAAAAAACAGACTTGAGCTTCTGACTGTTGTTATACGTGTGTGTGTTACATCTGCTTCCCCAAACAGATGACTAGACACTCCCAATATATAAGTAAATCTTCAAAGGCCAGCAGTACACACTTGACTAGTTGCCTTATCACTCATGATATGAATTTTTGTAAACAGTTGATTTGTGAGTTTAAAAGCTCCTGTATTGCTGCAATTCCAGATCGAGAGAATATGCCTTTAGGATCTATTGACAAATGGTTAGAGATGAGGAAGCTCATAGATTTCTCTCATTGATTCCCCAAACCAGACAGACCCTTGGCAGCTCAATGTCAGGTAGTTTGAATTCCAGAATCTATGCCTAGATTGCATCACAGGATTTTCTCTTTCAATTGAGCTTAAGAATTTCATGATTGAGGGTCAACTGAAGTTATTTTCTGGTCATCCGTCTCTACTTTTCACACCCAGCAGTTGGAAATGAGAAAGGCTGTTTTATTCCCTATGTAATATTTCAATTAGGTTTTGAATAGTTTATAGCAAAAAGCACACCTTTTATGTTTCTCCTGTGTAAGAGGCATACCAAGACATTTTCATGCTTGATCAGGAGTGTTCCACATGTAATAAATCTAGTAACAGCTAGGTGAACCAAAAGCTCTAAATTTGCAATTGAACTTTCTGCATAACTAGCTCTCTAATTTTTATGCATCAGTTGTATAATACTGTGAGCTAATATGCAATTTTTTTGCCTTAAACAAGAATCAAATTAAACTTACACTCTCAAGTAGAAGTTGTCTTTTCTAATGTGCCTTAAAATCTATCCAACTAGAAGTTAAAGATCTAGCTGCAGAGCTTGGCAACCCAGCCCCTATTGAAGAAACTCTTTACCATTTGTACCACACTTAAACCAACAGTCTGTGGTAACTTATGACCCTTTCTTGCTCTCAGTTACTGCAGGAATTGAATATTTTCTTGCCTCCTACACTAAAAATATCTACGGCTGTGTAAGGTAAATGAAACTGCTACTGGGTACTTAGGCACCAAGAATTATGTGATGACTTTCCTTGTGTAGCAAAGTCAATTTTCTCTTAAATTGGTCACGGTTTTGGCAGATTATTAAAACCAAAAATGGTATTGCTGGTTGTCTGTGCAGGGCAGAGTCTAGAAATACATTGGTGTTCACTTTTCCTGTTCCTGATCACCCAGATGGAGTGAGATATATTTGGTATTCTTTGACACTTGGGGATGAACACTAGTCTGAAAACGGACAGAAACAAAAAGTTTGACTCCATTTCACTTTTACCAGTTTAGGTTAACAAATGCTTCCATTGACTTTTGCATTGCAATCCCAGCTTTTTCCAGAGCTTGTTATTCTAAAAATTTCAACCTTATCTTCCTGTCACTTCATTCAGAAAAATTAATTGGTCATCAATTCACATAAATATTGCTCTTAATCTCTACGTATATTGAGAGTAGACCAACTAATTACAAAATGTGTAAATTAAAGCATTTGTGCCAGGCTTTATATGATAAAGACCAATAATGTTGCCTATCTATAAGACAGGATTCCACAATCTAACTCAAGATCTTTAAATATTTACCAAAAATAAAACCATTAATTGAAGCTTTAAAATGTCATTCTTCAGCTGGTATGGAAAATGAGCCCAACACCTTATGCAGGACAAAAGATTACACTAATAAATTACATCCCTGTTTACTGGAATCTATCAAAAGGTAAAGAATTTGCTATTTCCTTCGCAGATGCTTCAAAAATTAACAGCATTATTGAAACTATATATGTTGTCATAAATTTTTTATCTATCTAGTATTAATTTCTACCAACTAACAACTCTTGTATTCCTTTAAATAATCATTGTTGGTGAAGTATCTGTGAAGATACTAATTAAAACTTTTGAGACTTCTCTTTACTTTCTCTGATAATTGAAACACGTGAAACTTTCTATGACTTTAACTGTAAAGAATTTTTTAAGCCACTCTATTATCTATCAATGGCTTTATTTCACTGACTTTGGTCTTTCATCATACGTTTTAAAGTATGGATGCTACTTTGCTACTTTCACTAGCAGTTTCAACTGTTCAGTATATTTTATTTGGTCTTTTTTCCTATCCCTGTTCATTGTCCTTTGTCTCCAAGTCTGCAGGATCCTTTTTTCCTTTTTACCAGGGAGTTGGCCAGATTTATTACTAAACATATAATAACTGTTCTGAAGGATATTCTGTATTTTTCTGCATCAAATGATTTGTCCTTTTGCAAGATATTATTGTGGTGATTGAAGTAAAATAAAAAAGCTAATAACTAATTACCTAATTATTTCTTATCTGATCTGAAAATTGGAAGTTCCAAACAAATAGGAAACTTTGGAAATGTCTTTAGCTTCTGATTGTCTGAGAGATGTTCTCAGTTTGCTTACACCAATCTGTAAAAATTGCATTGGCAGACTCTTTGAAATATTTGTTATAGGAGAATTTAACAGATAAACAAAGACATACTTAAAAAATTGTACTTATAAATATCCTTAAAGAGAACTTATTGCTTACCTTTTTAATCAGGATTTCTTTTTTTTTTTCATTCATACATACATGATGCTACAAATGGAGCAGGAACAGAAAAAATACTAAACAAAGCCTTTGCTATCTGGTAATCCCTTCCTGTTACCTGGAACCATAAGATGCCGGAGCATTTAAATTCACTATGGTCTGTTTCCTTCATGTTATACCAATCTCTTAAAATTGTAGATACTATAGTAAATGGATATTTCAGGGTTTCATGGAGGTAGACTACTCTTCTCTTGACATGTTAATTTATTTGAGACTGCTGTGAAAATTCACAGGAAAGACTTTTTATTATCTTCTAAACACAGTTACTTGTAAATAGTGACTCATACAAGTGGTGCATGATGCTGGTGTTTTTTAACATACCTGTTTTGAAGCTGCAAAATCAAAACTAAAATGAAATAAATGTAGTTGTTCTCACACAATTAAAACTCCTATGTAGAAAGAATAGAATTTTCTTGGCTGAATATAAATAAACAAAAAATTCTGTCATATTGTTTGTTGAAAAAATTAAAAAAGATCCTCAAGATGCTGCAAGATCTGTCTTATTATTGTTATAAATTTACCAGACTTAGTACACAATTGTTCCTATGTGATCCAGAAAACATAGTTTAGGCACATATCTCTATCTTTGTGAATCAAGAAAAGATTAATAAACTCAAAGTTTGAAGTTAAGTCTGTAATAGATTTAACTTAATCCTTTTTTTTCTTACTCCCCCAAATTATAGTATGAGTAAATATTTTACTTTTCTGACGATAATCAGATTCTGTTGGCACAGTGTTATTTGTTTAAAATAAACAAACAAATAAACAACCCCCCCAATCTGTTCTGAAAGTTTGCTTTGTCAAAGCTTTTTTTCACACCAGCTGTGAGAATCATGACGCTGGTACCCAGAAACTTTAAGTATCAAGCTGTAAGATGAGCATTTTTAGAGCAAAATATTCCTCTGAAAACTGGCATTGAAACTTTTATCACAACCCTGTCAATGCTGTTTTGAAGAAAGTTTTCTATTATTTCTATTATTATATACAGTTTTCCCTAACTTAAGAGTCAGTGGCTCAGTCAGTTTGATTGCACAAAAACCACCTGTTCATTTCTGCTCCTGAACCTCAATCCTACCAATTTCTCTTCTTCCTTTATCTTCAAGCAGTCTATGAAATCAGACTATGTCTATCTATTTGCCTTAAACATTTTGTCTGAGGACTACCCACTTGTGGCACCAGCTTGTCTGTCATGCCACGGTTCAGCAGAGTCAGTGGAGGAGCAGGCACTCTCTCACTGGGGTGAACTCGAGCCCCAGAGCTGGCTTTGGCAGGGGGCAGGGGATGCAGCCATTGCTGCTGCCCCTGCTACACCCCCACCTGCTCACTTCTGGAGCCCGCCAAAACGGACTCGGGGATATAAGGACTCGGAAGGGAGGAGTCGGGGCTCACTTCCATGATGGCACGGACTCACACGCTTGGATTGGAGCTGCCTGGACCACATATTTCAGAGATCATGTGCTGCCTTCAGTGTGGTGACTTCTTTCCCTCTCTCTCTCTATCTTTCTCTCTCTCTCTCTCTCCCCCCACCATTACCTCATGGTGCGTGTGTTGGATCGGATCCTAGGGATTTGGGTTGTTTTCAGGGATTCGTTTCAGTAACTTTGGTTTGTTGCACCCCCCAGTGTCTTTGTTGTGTGGCCCTGTATCTCGGTGTGTTTCGGTTTGCTGGAGCCAGAAATAAATCCTGTTCTGATATTCACCCTGGGAGTGACCTTATTGGCCTCTGGATCAGCACACAGACAAACAAATCCACTTTCCCCGACATCATTTAGTATGCTTGTTTTAAGAAAGAATGCATTTCATGTTTTTCTGACTCCTGACTCTTTCCTGACTCTTTCTTTAAGGTTCTGTGACACACAGACTTATCTAGTTGGTACTGAAGCTACTGTCTTCAAAACTTTTTTTTTGTTGTAGAGATCACTTGTGCTTTTCCAGATTCTCAGTACCTATGCCATAGATGTTCTTTTCATGTCTAATCTTTTTCAAATGTTTATTCTATATAAACTATCTAAGTTCAAATCCTGAACATAGGTACAAATCCCTTCATGCTGCTCAAAGTTTCCTCTTCCCTCACTATTACTGGGTTTTTCCTATAATAAATCATTTTTGTGGTTGCAAATTCATATAAAATCTATTTTTCTGTATTAGGAAATTTCTCTAGTAAAGAATTAATTAAAATTACTACCATTTTCATAACTCTAGTTGCTTATGTGCCTGTCACCATGTTGAATATATAATTGTATAAACATTACCACTATAGCTGATTGTATGTAGTTTGATCCTGCCATTTCAATCATTCCATTTTGACTGTAATAAAGCTCATGCTTTGTCTAAATGTATTGGAAATCCCATTTCAGTCATTGTTAGGCATAATTGTCAAGTCCCATCAAATGCCGACTGTCTTGATGAAGCTCACTTCTCACTATTTTATCTGGAAAGAAATATTATCACTTTAACTCTCCTTTCTAGACAACAGCAAGATTTTTAAATAGAGTTCAGGTAAACCATAGTACTCCTCTCTACCTTTCCTTCCTTTCTATCTCTCCTTCTTCCTCACAACCTTTCCCTCCTCTGCTTCCATCCCCCATCCCTATCATTACTGGTACCCATGAAACTTGTTTTTACCACATGCAATATTACAAGTGTATATATTAAAAATACGACACTTTTAAAACATGCATTGAAATATTTGCACTGTCGTATGTTCCAAAAGACAACCATGGAAAGCTGTATCTGTCACATGAGTGAATTGCACTGCTTTTGTTTTACAGCATAACTCATCTTTGAAGCACTTAGTTTGGACAAAAAAATGAAATCAGCCATTTCTTGACAGAAAAAATATATGCTTAGAATATTCTCAATGAGTGTTCTTCAACAATGCAAGTCTTAGCCTGCTTCATAGTTAACATTTATTTATTTAGGAAAATAATAAGTCTGTTGTCTCTTAGCCTGTCAGTTTTCTTGCAAAATTCAGATTGTTGTTTTCCACTCTTCCATGGCTTGCTATCATGATTCTAAAGACTCTTCCATGACTTAATTCTTTTAGCTATTTCAGGTCTTTAACAAGTCCTTTTTTACCTTACTTTTACTACTCACTGGTCATTTTAGTGTCATTGCCCTTTCCCAGGACTCGCTAGCACTCGTCTATTGTTGTATATATACAGCTTTTGGGTTTAGGTTAACTTTTTTAATTAGCTACAAAAATAATCTATGAAAGAAACATTTTCTGAGTGTTAATTTAAACTAGGTTTGTTGCAAGTTCTGACTTTGCTAAGCAATAAACTTGCATATACTTTCCCGTAGAGTGGTGGAATCAGTTGAATATGATACAAGAATTAATACAATGAAAGAGATGTAGCAATTTTACATTTTTCTGCAGGAGGAGAAAAGAAGAAAGGTAGTGTCTCGATGACTTTTTGACTGATTCTTTGTAAGCAAAAAATTAACAACCCTTTAAAATTCTGTACGTTACGCATTATTTTTTGTCTTCTTGACTAACTAAAATTCAAATGCTTTTTAAACTTTTTGTGAATCAAGTTTTTTGCATCATAGAGGTTTTTTTGTGTTATCTTTGAGATAAGAAAAATCAAATTGTAAATGAAGAATTTCACCAAAAGTGGCACAATGAAAAAAAGCAAAGACTCAGAAAGATTTTTTAAAATTTTCTTGCCCAGTACATGAAATTTCTAATTCAAAAAGGTATTGTCAGATATTCGTATGTTAGGTTCCTAGAAAGGAACATTAAACTTAAGAAAAAGTAACTTTTTTTCTGGGTGAGTCATTAGAAAAATGAATCTGCAAGTTAAAAATAAGAAAAATACAACATAAAATAAAAAATCTTTGAATAAAAAAGAAATTTTACCATTCTTCTAGGAGATTTTGTCATTTGTAAGGACAGAAAATGACATCAAAAACAGTAGAAGACTACTTAGAAATAAATTTTTAGCTACATTGTCTGAGAGCTGATGTCCTTGATACAGATATAATATATGCAGAAATTCAACAGATGGAAAGAACCCACATTAACTCCAAGTCTTAAGTATTTCTTTTTGTATTTTATTAATGTCAATATGTAATTAAAATGGCAATAATATTTGTGACATAAAAGATACATTATTTCAATAATTTATTGTTGCTATGAGTAACGTGATATAGTCTTCATTTAGTTTAATTAACAGAGAACACCTCCTTTAATAATTTCATGACTGTCAAATCATTGAGAGAGCTCATATTGAGAAAAGACTATTTTCTCTACAAATGACATGAACAAATCATGATTACGAACTAATGGAACTGCCTAATAAATCGCAGTTATCTTCATTTCTGGCAGTTACCTAAAATGTAAGTCTTCTTCAGTAATATCACTAGGTACTGAGCATTGTGACTGATAGCCGTAAAAAAAAAAAGGAAAGGTAAACTTTGTTTTATTTTCTAGATTGGACATATTTTGTTTTTCTGCTGGAGGTCGGAGTGTTTTAATTCAGATGTTGTCACAACTCTTCGTAACAAGTGCAAGAATATGTATCTTCGTACTAAATTGTCCTCCTATGAGTTATTTAAAAGAACTGGTTGTATTTGTTACTTTTTTAAACCACTGAGAACCCATGTTGATCAATTGTTATTGTTTCTGAAAAACTGTGACAGAATCCTGTTACTCTGATGTCTTCAGCACAAGACCATTGAATGCTCTGAAACTGCTATTTTAAGGTATAAAATAAAATTGAGATTTTATAAATGGGACACCAGAAAAATGGCATCCATTGCTTAGACTAAAATTTTACTGTTCTTGTAGTGGAGGAGAAAGAAGTGAGTGACTTAAGTTATCTGAGAGGTTATCAAAGATGGAGACATCAGAAAATAATCCTGAAATAATCCTTTGAACATCACTTGTCTCTTTTGAAGGTACAGGATCTCTTGAAGGTGAAGAAATATAATAGATATTATTAGATACTTTTCCCTTTTAGGATTTTCTCTACCTGAATCTTTGCTAAAATAAGATTCACAATGAAAGAAGGCTGTCTCTTTTTAGGGCAGATAATGCTGGAGACATGTTCTTATCCTATGCATAATAAACAGCAGGATGGAGAAGTTGGATGAAGGAAATTGTACTCCGCATTCTGAGGCAAACAGGCAGCAAAGGGAAGGTTGAACAGAGGAGAGGAAAGGGGGCAACTTTTTCTGATCTTGTTAATCCAGTCCAGTCTGTGGCCTGTGAAAAAGTGTGGTGATGGTAACAAGAAAAGAAGTCACTTTGCAACATAACTTAGTGGACATAAATATAGAGGTTCAACATGCTTCTCCTATGCCACAGATAAGCTTCCTCACCACCAGTTTATGCAGAAGATTGCAGATATTGCTCTGTTTGGTGCTGATCTGCCTACACTAGTTGTGAAACAGCACCTGAGGCAAGACATAGACATCTGCTTCCAAGAAAGCCTCCTGTGAAGCATGTTAGTCAAGCCGGAGACTTAATCTGGGAAATTAAACCACCAAATTTGGAGGTGAATGACTGCTGTATCAAGTTCAGGTAAGATCCCAAATAACTAACTCTTTATTTCTGAAATATATCCCACCTACGATTACTAAACATACACAGAAAGCTCATTGTGCTCTACTGAGATGTATAGATGAGAATTAATATGGAGACAATAAGATAAAGCTGATTTTTTAAAAGAATATGTTTGGTCAATGGCCTCAAATAAACCAACCAACCCTGCTCCAAACCTTTTCTCATATCTAGAAGCTCTGTGTTTTGCTAACACTATACTTCAGAAATAAACAATAACTTTAGTGTTCAGTCACCAAGACTACTGCAGAAATTTTGCTGGTTTTGCTTTTTTTAGTGTTTCTACAGTAAGGCTACATTGCTGTTCAGATTTTCATATTGTCTATTGGGAACCTGAATTATTTTCTTGTGAGAAGAATTGTCATACCAAGCAGAAACAAAAGAAGTGCAGAATTCCATTGCCTTAAGAGGCATAGGTTGTCGGGGGGATGGCCAGGTCATTAAAATGGGTTTAACTTAATCAGCCGCAATGCTACTGTGCTGCAAGGATCTGGTGCTGGCACCATTAATATTTCTTTTTGTCTTCCCACCACTATTGGTTAAAATTTTACTCGTGGGTGCCTATCAGGCATTAAGGAATGTTGCATGATAAACCCCTGTTCTCTCAATTGAAAGTATTTACTGTGATTGAAGATGCACTTTTTTCTCTCAAAGCAATGCAATACTACACAAAGTAAATGATATCAGACCCAAAAGAGTAAGGGTGAACACTCTGCTGACTTTAAAACCTAAACAAATGAACTTCTAATAGGTAAATCATGGGACAGAAAATGTCATGGGGAGGGTCAGGATAGAAGGAAGAAGCAGGAACTGTTCAGCTTTGCATGTTCCTATTCTGCAAGATTAATTCCTCAATCTTACAAGTTCACCTTCCTATATTGCTGACATTCCACATGTTGCTGAGCAGTTCTCATGGTTTAGCTCTAGTCTTGTAACAAAGAGCCATGTGTCTGCTTGGATTTAGCCCCGAGTCAGCAGCAGAAGAACAAAAGAATCATGGTGGACCTCTGCTCACCCCTTTCCTCTCACCTTTTGTAGGATTTGGAGGGGAATAAAAACCAAAAAGGTACAGCTGGTGGGTTGGGATAAAAGCACTTTAACAAAACAGCAAAGAAAGATAAACTACAGCAATAATAAAAGTAAAGGGATATATGAAATTAGTCATACATAATGCAAAGTCATGTATAGACCAGAGACCGTTGCCCAAATGCTCCCCATCTGGAATGTTGAGTTGTGCCCCTGCACTGTGCAAATTGTATCATGACACTGCTCAAACCCACTGTTCTATGAAACCTGAAACCCAAAACTCAGTCCAGTCAGAGAACTTAAAGGAGAGAAGATGCAGGACACAGTGGGACGCATCAGAGAAAGCAACTAAAAAAATGTAGAGAAAGGGTAGGATGCAGAATGAGGTAGAACAATAAGAGTAATGAGAAAGTGAAAGTGGATAACCACAGAGGATGAAGACTATCAGGGGAGGGAAAATAAATAAGAGATAAAGAAAAGGAAGAAGCAGAAGGAAAGGAAAAGGAGACTTGAGAGAGCAAAAGAAGAGAGAAAAGAGATTAAGAAAAAAACCCCTGTTGCATAGGGCTGGAAGGTAGACGATAGTGAGATACTACAATTATATAAAAACTATGGAAATGATTGTATAGGCTATGCAAGAAAATAAGGTAAGTAAAGTGAGACAGGCTCAATGGAAAAAAATGGCAGCTCAGAAGGGAAGGGAGAAAGAAGAAATCCAGACAAAAGAAGTTACACTGGGTTGCAACGGTCAAGATGGAGTAACATACAATGGCAGAGTCTCTCAAGTCTGAGGTTTTTCTTGGTAATGACTCCCGATTAAATTGTTGTGAATAACTGGTTTGATGTTTGAACCATGAAAATGAAAACTGGAGGGGGGAAAAATCAGAATAGTTCAAAATGAATTTAATTGAAAAATAAATTTACCAACAGAAGAAATAATCGAAATTCATATGCAGTGCAAGATGGGTTGATTTTTTTCCCCCCAAATATTTTAGATGTCTTTTAAGTGATTACTTGGAGTTCCTTCAGTAAGACATCTCAGATACACTTTGTAGCTTCCTAATCACAACATTTTTCTGTCTCTGTGTTAACAAATCTTGCACAAAGTAGTTTTTGTCTGCATTACCACCTCAGTGCATCAAGGAAGAACAAATCCAGAAAAGAATGGGATCTGGTTTTTAATTGTTTAATGGTGGGAATGGAAGATTATTACTAGCTGGGAGATTCAGGAAGATTTCCAAGGTCCCACAACTAAACACTTGTCCACTACCATATCTCTGCACAGTTGCAAGATAAGATCTGGTAATGGTCTCATGAACACGTTGTATGGATAGGAATGTAAAAAAATGTGTTGTGTCATAAAATTGTGTGTAGATACACATAGCACAACCAGTATGAGCAAATGAGCATTTACAGGAATGATGTCACAGAGTACCTGAATAATATAGGAGTAAATTCATCTTTAGAAATTGTAAAACTCTGCTATCATGGATTAATATATTCTGGAAGCAATCCTAGCCAAAAGAGTGAAAATCAAGTATGATTTTTTTATCAGTTGACTTATGCCCATAAGAATACAATGTCAGTTGTCAAAATGTCAAGATTTTTTTGACTTCATGACAAATGAAGTACAAAGAACAGAAATAAACTAAAAAAGAACACTGATTTGCATGTATTTGTCCTCTAGCCATACAAGAAAATGTATATGTCCTTCAACTTGGCTGTGGCTGAAGCCATGAATTATGTAAGACCAAAAAAGATAATCATATTGGGAATTACATTTTTTCTTGTGCAGTTCATGCTTTCACTAAAGCCCTACAACACTCCTACAAATCAATATTATTTATTCTATTTTCCACACATCAAGACTCATGTTCCCATTCCATTGTTGTGGACAATGCAGACCTTAATTGTTCATTCTTTAACCTACAGGAGTGTCTGGGGCAACTGATGCCAGGATTATTTTGTGATGTCCTTCATGTTGCCTTCCAGCACTCTCCGTGTCTGTGTTCCCAGACACAAGATAAACTATCCGACTTTTTTTGTTTGACCTCTATAGCATAGGTGCAACTGCCTGGGGTTTGCTTTACAATCAAATAAGATATTGCATTATATTTTCTTACTCGGCCCTTCTCAATAAAATGTTTGAATTACATGGTATTTTCTGGGCAATGGTTAAGAGATGGATGACTGCAGTAGGATTTTTATGTCCAGCATAATGTAATTCACAGGTCTGATTAAAACATCTCCACAATGAAAATTGTGAAAAAATGACCATGAGCAGTGCTATCAAGTTTGTAAAGAAGTAATTGAAAACTATGGTCTGTACATCTTGAGAGCAGATTTCAACAATCCCTTGCTTTCCTTAGAATGAGAGAAAGAATTTTAGAGATGAAAAACTTACAACTAACGAATACCCAAACACACATGCTTGGTGACATATAATGCAAATGTAAAAGAAAAAGGAAGCAACAAGTAAAAGAGAAAAGAGAGTAGATGATGTCTTGAGGAAAATGCAGTAGTGTAAGAGATAAAAATGTAATGTACTGATAAGATTTAAGGCTATAGTCCGATCTCCGTGACACCGATGAAAAAGCTGACTAACATCATAGCCCATTCCATAAAACCCCTCAGAATATACTTTAATTGTTTGAGTTGTTAAAGAAGGGGATTGGGAGCAATAGCAGATATCCCACTGAAAACAAATTAGAAAAAAAGTACTGTTCCAACAACCTGTGCTAGAACAGGACAATAAATGTGTTAACTATTTTTCTTTGCACAAAACAGAGGAATAGAAAGTACACAGGTTAGTACAGGGGAAACTCAGTAGGTATGGTATAAGTAAATAAAACTTCTATGACTATAATAACAGAGGTCCAACAAGGTGAAAAGTACTGGTAATGCAAATCATCTGTCAAAAATTACATGCCAAATGTATAGATATTAACTATTTCAAGATGTTAAAATTATCTAAAATAAAGAGTAAATTCAAAATATGTAGAATATAAAGTCTTGTAAAGATTTGCATGTTTGTAAGTTGGCACAGCAATAAATCTACTAAGTAATTGTAGAGAAAATGAATGGAGAAGTACAAGAAACCAGTAGATATTGCTGGGAAACAGATGTCTTTGTGTGGGAATGCACCAGGGACTGAAAAGGAGAAAACTTCAGAAACTTTTGGACTTTTCAGAGGAGAAATAGAACTAAAATGGTACCAAAGGATTGCAAGTGAGAAACTAACAGATGAAGAGAAATTTGTGAATAGTCTTCTAGAAAATGAATGTATCAGCTATGCTAAAAGAAGGTACAAACAATACTGCGGCTGAATATTTCATATGATCACAAAAACACCGTATAAAAGAAAACAACTTAGTATTTGACTGGATACTTTTGTAAAAGAGTCAAGGAAGGATGCATCTTGAGTATAATATTAAGTCCAATTCTTTTACTAGAGTCTCGTTGGCATTAACACAAGGTTACACATGCTCTCATGTGTTAAATTAAGCCTGAAAGATATAGCTGCCTGGAAAGCAAAATAGTAAAGTTGGGGAGAAATTGCTAGGAAAATGGGTGATTTGAGTTTCTAATGTAATAGTAGGCTTGTATGTAAAAAGTCACCTCTGAAAAGCAAGCATTTCCAAAAAAGAATATTTGATGGTGTAAAATCACTATACTACTGTATGATTTAGTAAAAAAAACCAACTTCTCTATTGCACTCATAGCTTTGTTCTGCAGTCCTTATCAACTATGAATAGATGTAACTTACAGTAAAACCTTGAAGGCAGACAGAATATCCATGTGAGCAATTCCTGAACATTTTCTGCTGCTTCAACAACTTAGGAAGAGGAAAGGAGTACAAAGTACAATATTACATGTCAGATTTAGTTCACATTTCTTTTTTATTTTTTAAATTATCATTTTTCCATGTATTTAATTCTCAGGAAAATAGGCGATTGAAAGCTTTGAAGACTTAAGTATGTGGTTTAGTACAGAAACAGTATACCATCTAAAATTAATACTGAGCAAATAATTCATGAACAGTTCAGAAACTGTTGAATTAGGAAAGTTCAAGCAGAGGTTGCCAACATCTAAGTTTGATGCAGAAGGTATAGACATCTGCGACGACATAGTCAACACCTGCACTTATTGGATATCTTCCCTACCTATATATTAATCCTACTTAATATTGGCCAACATGTAATCAGATTACAAAGTTTTAGTCATCAAATCAACTGCAATGTTTAACCTGTAGTTTTTCTAAGTCTTATGCACATTATGTAATATGTACAACAGGAACCTGGAATTATTGTGCTTGGCAGATTCTTGGGAAGTAGTTTTCTAGAACGGCTAGTGCATAACAGTGTCTCTTTCAGAGGGTTGGTTAAAGATGACTTTCCTGACCTTCAAGTATAGCACAGTCTCTTTCATTTCCAATAGATTTTTCTGTCTTTATGCATGCTGAAAGAAAAGATGATTTTCCATTCTAGTGGATAAGAAACTTTCTTATCCAGTCAGTTATAGCTAAAGATTATATTTTGTATTTCACTTATCTATTTTTAATTTCCTATATCTGGACCAATATATCAGAAAGTAAGTTTGTACATTTTAACATTAGCACCTTCAAATTCATTTAAGGTGGACTTCTGCTCTTGGATGTGTCAACTGTACCAAAAAATCTGCTTTGCAGTTAATCATCCAAAGAATAGACATAACATTGAAAAACTGTAGATTTATCAATATTTAGGTATGTAATAGGGTGGTGGGTTTTGTTGGTTTGGAGTTTTTTTCCTCCTAGAAATTTAAATGCAAGTATCTTTTTCATAATATGTACCCCATCTATATTTAGCTTCACAGCACCAATGCTTGAGGAGGAAGACAGAATCTGTGTACTGTATTGGACACGTTCTTCCCTTACAGGAGGCATTGAACAAAGTGTAGGAATGACTACTGTCACATCCTGCTGTACAGAACACAACATGGAAGATATCTCTGTATATAGCAGTCTGGCAGAAGCTAGTTCTGTGTGTCATACGTGTCATTGATTCCAGATTATTGCGAGTGTGTATGTGTGTGTGTGTGTCTGTCTTTTAAAAACAAAGCAGATTTTGTTTCCATTTCTTTCAGGTTTTGTTTGAATTGAATCTAGTTTGTAAAGTTCTAAGTTGTTGACAAGAAATTCTGCAGACCAAAGCTGCTATCTCATTATCTTGTTTTGAATTTTCTGGTGTCTCTAGGATATTCAGCAAGTCACATTTCAGGAAGATGCTCAAATATTGGTGTCCATTTCCATCCTCTTTAAAAACTATGAATCTCCAGCTGAACTGACACTTTGTTGTGACACTTCCTAAAATAAAGATGATTTTTAATCAAAGAACAGGTGAAATAAAAGATTACATAAGTTGCTCCTTGTTTTCATAGTTGTACACATTTGATTTAAGTTGAATGGGTCAACTTGACTCTGCCCTCACCTATTTTAAGCTCCTTTTTTAAATAATGTGTGCCTTTAGGGTAGGAAGTTGAAGCTCAGTATCTGAAACTGCAAAGAACTGCAGGCACAACTGGTGCAAGTTAGCAATTCAGAAGAATGTCACAGTGGCAGTCAAGTAGTTAGAAAACTAATTTAGATAAGTTGCTTCCATAGTGTACCTACCAATACGAGAGAGAAGAAAGGGTTATTTGAGACTCTAAAAAAATTTGATCTCTCTTGCATATTAAATTCTAGAGTTGTTCACACAAACTGGAGCCTTATGTGTCGACCTTTGCCTCTTCCTGTACCATTACTTAGCTTATATTATCAATCAGCGTGGGATAAACACAGTTCATGTACCTACAGGTATAAAACCTTCTAATTTTCAGGGAGTTGCTCTTTTACTTGTTTCTGAATTATATAAAAATACATAAAACCAAACCCAAACCAAACACAACATCACCACCCCCTAAAAACCAAAACAATTCCCAGATATTGTATCCAAATGATTTTGGGGAGCTAAGTATATCAAAATAGAAGGGAAAATATTCTGCTTCTGTAAATTTTGGGGAGAGAAAGATGTACACCTCTTATAAGTCAGATATTTGTTCTCTCTGTTTTGTTCCTTCAGCTAAGGTCAAACACTTCAAAGAAAGGAGTTCACATAGCTGAGACTGAGTGAGTAACAAACTGCATAATTAGAATGCTCTGTTTTGAACAGCTCCTATATATTTGACACAAGTGAATATTTATGCTATAAAACCATATTTTGTGTTGTGCAGCTCCACTGCTTGTCATACAGGTTTTCAGTATTTCACTTTACAGCATATATTTGCATTCAGAGTTCATTATGCACACATCACAAACACTACACAATGGCTGAGTTTAAACAAGTCTGTTTCTGTAGTTTTGGATCAGATACAGCTGGCAGACTAAAGTACAATGAAAGCAGCAAACCTCAGTGATAGCTGAGCTGCATATTCTGAAATCTACACACATTTCCAATTACAGGGTTTTCAAACAGTTGTTTAACTTATACAGCTGTTTTAGGAAGCCCATGTTTTTGCAAGTTTTAATGAACAGAGCCTTGCAAAAAAAGTGTCAACCAGAAAGTAATAACAGGAAAATTTTCTTTTTATCATGTCTAGTGGCACTTCTCTTTCAAACATCAAAAATTATAAGGAATAAGATGAACCCCTAACCCTTTTAGTGTATGAGAATCTGCTTGTCTTAAAAAGGACTTTTGTCTAAAAATACAAATAAAACACGTGGAAAAAAAATCTGATCTGAGTTTTCAAAAGTCATTAATGAGTAGGTTTGATTTGAGTTCCTCTATAAGAGAAGTTTACTAACCATTCCAAACCTTTTCAGAGTCCCAAAGGAACAATCAAAATCATTTGACATTTCAAGGAGGGAGAGAAGAGTAAAATTGTGATTTCTTACTCTAACGGATGCTTCCACTAAGAAGCTATAATATGCACATTGCTGTTGAATGAGTTGAAATCAAAAGTCAGTACTTAAATTCACCTTGAATTACTTCAGCTTGTTGTATCAAGAATTTCATTTTCTACATTTCCCTCCTTCCAGATCTCCTAATCTGAAGTATTCCAAGTCACAAAGCAGAACAATGCAAAAGAGCATGGATCTGTCATCAAAGAAAAATAAAATAAAAATTAAATGACAGAGAAATTATTAGAATTATAAAACAATAATTCTACATATTTTTCTAAAGTAGTGCTGCCTAATGTAGCATATCTCATTAAAACCTTAATCTTACATATTTGAGGAGTTTTTTGAGGAAACCAGGTAAGCTCTCCACATAAAAGGATTACTAAAGACTTATAATGCTGAAAATAAACACCTGCATAAATACTTGTCTCTCTGTGCTTAACTGCTTCTCTACCTGTGCAGTGGTCAGACATGAAAAAAGAAACAAATTACATGGTCATTTTTAAGAACCCTCTCTTTAATAATGGCAAATTCTGCTGCAGCACAGGACTAAAATGAAGGTCTTTTGAGTAGTCAGGTTTTTTCAGCTTAGTTTTCTGGGAAGTCCTCTGAGCTTATTGAAATGATATGGCTCGTCTAGACACTAAAATAATCACACTTTTCTGTGAAGCCCAAATGGAGGATTTTTTTGTTTCATTTTGGTGAGCAAAGTCTGCATTGAGGACTAGATCCTCAGAGGAGAAGCTTTTGTTCATTATGACAGCAGACATCAAACACTTGTAGGGCTCAGAAGTGCCATTTCATGGTCATTTTGCTGGGAAAAGTCAAAAACACACGTAAATCACTCCAGAGCACACTTGCTTTTCCACTGTGTCTAGTGTTCCCAAAGAATCACACCTAAGACAATAAAACTTAAATAGAACTACAAGAAACCGTCAATTAAAGTACATTTTTTCTTGTGAAATTTAATACACAGTGCAAATGGACAGCATAAAAGGAGAACTTGGGAGACCATACAGTCCCTTTTGGACACAGAAGGAACAACTGTGACAGGGGATGAGGAGAAGGCTGAGGTACTTAATGCCTTCTTTGCCTCAGTCTTTAATTGTAAAGAAGTTGTTCCCTCTGTGTACAAACCCCTCTTTGTATACTAATGCAAAACATATATTTAATGAAATTATCACCTTTAAAAATATCCTTAAGAAACATTATTATTGCACTGTTTTAGTGTTATACAGAGAGAAAAGAAAAGAACAGATCTATTTCAGCCATTTTGAAATATGAAACACAAAATATTTCTGGTTACTTAAATGACAGGAATGATATAATTTAATTGTGAATGACAGTTAAAAGCATCCTTATCTGGGATTTCATACTGTAAATTACATTTCCCTACGTGGCTTGGCAAACATCAGATAAATAATGCATTTTTACTTTATTTGCATATTGGCTTAAGAAACTAGTGACTGTGTGTGTTTGTGGAGGGGGCTTTTCATAATGTGTTGTGTGCAGCATTTTAATTGTAGCAGTCATTAACATTCAAGATTGTGAAGTAACCCCATCATCTTTCCTTATGTAGCAATAGATTTGTATCTCAGAACATGTACTGAAGCTATTTTCAAGGTCTGTACGAAGTGGGGCTGCTGGAGAGATTTTACTAATAGCTGGAAAAAAGGCCAGTTTATTCCAGTAGTTTTGGTTGCAAAACAGTGATGAACTAGGGAATTTGAAACATATTCATATTTCGTTATAGAGCTCTATGTGTTAATACATGGTGTCACTGTTATTTTATTTTTTCAAGTGCAGTTATAAAGTGCAGAGAAAAACAGACAGCGTAACCATGTATAAAAAACTATGGTATTTATTAGTTGTTCCTGAAGATTTCACAACTGAGGGGAAAGTGATACATGACAATTTTTTTTTCTTCACACAAGCAGCCCATATCCCAGCTGGTTTTTTTTCTTATTCCATTTACAGATGAATACTGAAAATATGATATTGGAAGAGCTTTATCAGAGATGACTGAGGACTAAGCCACACATGGAGGCTATGATAAAATTCTCTGTATATTATGGTTTTATTTTTATGTTTTTGTGTTAGCATGTTTCTGCCTCTATTCTGGAAAAGGACTATTGCCGAATATTGCATAGATGAACTTCTGCTTACTGGACTTCTTGCAGAGTATTATTTCATATTTATGCCCATGGAAGTTATGAGAAAGCGTCCCCCAGGGCCCTCTGGTTCCCTTGAATTTAACATTAACTTCTCAGAGAAATTATTTTTTATGAGAATGTGGAATAGAGTTACTTCTGAATCCTGAGAAGCTCTAGTAACTTGATAGATAGGCATATAGATGTGAGAGTTTTGAAATATTGAGATTTGCAAGAGCCTTATCTTTATATACTGGTGAGGCTATAACTTACTATATAAGATACAAAATGGCGCTCTCCCACATATTGATTATAAGAATGCCTATGTTTGAAGAACCTGTAAATTTGTGGGATTTTTTTTACAGTTGTTAAGCCAATGCTTTGCTGTTTTGGTTTCACAGATCTAATGATGCAAAAATATTTTTTCTGTGGTGAAGTTGGTAGTAGTTACTCATATTTCTCTGAACTTGGCGAGGGGTGAGGAAGAGTTGGTTATAGTAGACAACGTATTTGAAAGAAATCACTGCGGTAAGGAAGATGGTACATAGATGGAGATCTGTGCCTGTTGGATGGCTGGAGCTCCCCCTACCCTCATTCATAGTAAAAAGAGAGAGTGAGCAACAACCAGTCTTGCGTCCAGACTCAGATAAAAATGCTGTGTATTGAGTTCCTGCAACAGGATAACAACTTCTGCCATTCCTAAACCTTTCTTTGGGTCAATGTTTGGATTTATTTCATAGCTGACAGAAAGCCCATATTATTCTCATCAGAAAGAGAGTCTTCTGGCATTGTCCTTTGGATTTCAAAAGCCTTCCTTTTAAAAGAGATAGAAGTCTACAGCGGTGGCATTTCTGCTGTGACATTGCACACTGCTACAAAGTCATAATGTTTAATTGGATAGACTCTAAGAGTTGTTTAGTTTACATTTTAAGCATTAGAATCATTAAACCAAGATTGTCTTTAATTTTAATATAAATAAAATATTGACAATAAGGATTAGACTACTATTAAATGTGCTTAATCTTAAAAATTCTTAATATTCTTGTATCTATTTTCAGCACGTTCTAGAAAGTATGATACAGTTCTTTTTCTCAGGAAACATGATGAGGTTTTGAGAAAAACTATGCTGAAAAGCTCATTTGGATAAGCGCATGGAAGTAACTTCTTTGATGACTGCTACTGTAGGAGATACAATATTTGTATTTGGCATGTTCACTGTTCTCTTGCTGCTAATACATCCTAGATAAATGAGTTCATAAAATTTCCAGGCCAAATAGAAAGGCTTACTGAGCACAGATTGGAATTTCTTAATGGATTAAATATCTGTTTCACATGTTTTACAGTTTCAGCAGGCTCTTCGATTTCTGTCCCTCTCACACAGGCATAAAAGCACACTGAAATCAACCCCTAAACACATCAGATTCATTTCTGTATATATGAATGCATAATCTGAGCAAGTCAGTGAGCCAGCTCATAGCATATTTGTTTTTCTAAAATAATTTATTTATTTATAAAATAATTTATTTTATAAGCAGTTATTTTGAAAGAAGTAGGGTCCAGGTAGTCTAGACATGAAAGAATACGGCCCATGCTGTAAGAATGACTGCAGAATTTATCCCTTATAGTAGAAGGTAAAATATAGGCTACTGAATTGCTTATGTCATGTTTGAATAGGATGATTCTAATCAAAAGGTTTGAATTTTCCTCTCAGATCTGCAAGGCAGATCTCCACTCCAATATTATTCTTTCCCCATATGCATGGCTCTTCAAAGGATTATGTATGTAAGAAGAGAAAAATATCTTAATCAAGATCAGCCATGCACATCTTGAGAGCAGAGTTTGCATCCAAATGAGGACTGACTGAAATGTTCATTACTATGACCAGAATTGTGTGTAAAAATGAGAAGGTAATTTGTGCTGTCAAGTTCAAAAAGGAAATGGACAAAGCATTTCAGAATACATGAAAGGGAGCCCTCTTCTGTTGGCATAGGAGAGGACTAGACAACCCAGAGGGTAACTTGAATACTTGTGAGATAAATTGTGCCTGTAAGTACAGCCCTGAGCAAGGAATAGTATATACGGTGAACTACCCTGAAAGATATGTGCCTCCAGGTACAAATCTCTTGAGATGTAATTGCCTCCTCATTGTTAGTCTATAACTGAAGAAAGTCATATCAACCCGTGCTGCCTGGAAGACGGTCTAACACTGATGAAACAAACAAACAAAAGTCTCTCAGTCCTTTCCTCCAGCTCTCTGTTCCTTTCCTGAATGCAAATATGTCAAATGGTTTGTTTCATTAAGGAAGAAAACCATATTGTACCTGCTTTTAATAGCATCTATCATGGAGAATTGGTGAACATGCAATACAAAACCCTGTAGACATGTGAATAGTTTTAACTTCAACAACTCAGAAAGGTCCTTTCACTGTCGTTGAAGTTATGGTATATATCTGATCAAACTAATTCCAGTATGTTCCAGATTAGTCACTGAAGCCATCTAACCATCTCTGGTGGGAGCAGCGTATGAGCACAGCATGCTGTCTTCTCTCAGAAACTGGCTAACGAAGCAAGCCAGCAATGTCACTTATGATTCTGGAAGGGTAGAGAGGACTCTTTAAAACCTGCTTGTTTGGTTTTTGTTTTGGTTTGGTTTGGTTTAGTTTGGTTTTAAAAATGGTCAGTTTAATATATTAAAAATGAAAGCAGAGGAAAAGAATTTGGAATTTGTTACCGAACAACATAGTTACATGCATGAAGATATATTTCAGCACTAGCTAGTCAGATCACAGTCAGATTTTTTTAAAAGAAAAAATGTTTGTTCTTTAAAGTATTAAAGTATTTATGTCCTTTAGCTGTGTTAAGTTGCATTCAATTCAACAGGGAGTTCCATACCAAGAGACCATCTGCCATGCAAGATGTAATCAATTCTTTTAAAAGGATAACAAAAATTCCCCCTTCTATACTGGCACTCTTTAGATAAACAAGGACATCCTATGTCCTTTCTGTTCAGCCATGAGGAAGAATAAGGAATTATTCATTCCTGAAATAATTTGCCCAGTAGAGGTTGAAGGCATGTGAGTATACCCCACTGATGTCCAGAGACTTTTGGAAGACAGAGGTCTCTCTTCAGAGCCAAGAAGCAATGAGTTGTCACCTTTGGTGCCATGGCTATACATGAAGAGAGGGCATGCATACCGTGCAGCATCATTACAAATTGCAGTTACATAAAGCTTTTGTGACAACCCATACACAACGATGAAATAAAAAGTGACATCTTAAGGTAACAGGCATCATAAAAGAAAAATATGCAGAGAAAGCAGCTGTTCTCCCACTGCTGCCTCATCCTTCGTTTGCCAATCATAAAGTTTTTTCCCGGTTTTACTCCAGAAATACAGTTATTTTATGTTAACCACGTTAAATTATCTCATGATAAATAAAGAGAGATTAAGGAAAGAAAATGTAAGCATCTGTATGAGCCCAAAATTCAAAATAGAAGATTTGTTTTCACTCAAGCTTTCTCTTTACACAAGCTTAAAGTCATTTGAAAATACAGTAAGACCACTTCAAGACTCATTTGATGTAATGTATGTAACCTATCCACTCAGCACTTCTCCAGATTTTAAGTGATGTTTTTATTTTCTGTTTTATTTCATGATTCTAGGGCAATAAATGACTTCAGAGTTTAATGAGAAGTGTTCTCTTACATTAGTCTTGCAAGCTTTTGTGCTTCTGTGTTTTAAGTTCCTTCTTATTTTGTGCTTATTTTTCGTATTTCACTCTTCTGAAAATAGACAAGTAAGTTTAAGAACATTTAGCATATCAATAGTTTCTACTTAAATCATAGGTTTGCTGAGGCTAGCTGTTATGCTGTAGTGGATTAGCTCAAATATCATATTTTAAATTTCCCTGAGGTGTTAATCCTAAGGGGTTAACATGGGGGACCTTTCTCTCCCTCTCTCTGGAATGGAGATGCATTTTTAGAAGTGCAGAGAGAAGAGTAGAGATTTCTTGATCAGGTTTTATACTGTCCTCAATAATATAGTGGATATCCTACTTTGTACTCAACTGCATCTGGCCTGTAGATGGACACCAATGAAATCCATGAGAAGCTTGCAATGACTAATTGTTCCAGGCCACTTGCTGCACTTTAGTTTATAAATATTACCACTGCACTCAATGGATGCTGCAAAAAAAAGTTAAAACAAGGTCAAGTTAATGATTCCAGCAGCAACAGAGATAGTGTATTTTTATTGCAGTTATTATATATTTAAAAAATGAATAAGAACTTTAAAGATTTACAGAGAGGGGGGTGCTGGAGGAAAAGGATATGTTTCTGCTTCAGGGTATCATGATAACTACTTATTAAATTTTTGTGGAAGTTTCAGTGATGTACTGCACTACTAATATTCTTGTGTGAAGGGGCCATGTACTTGAGAGAGCACCAGTCCCCATCAACTTTCATCTTTCTGCTGTGACTGTGAACTGTGGTGATAATGTTTCTATTTGTGACATGGATGCTCAACACTGGGACAACTCATGAGCTCATATGATGCGTCTGACAGCTTCTTTTGTATTGGTCTATTGAGAAATCAGAGAAGACTGTTTGTTTGCAACTCAATTCTAAGTTCATTTTCTGGGGGAAACACAAGAAATCAGAGCAGCCCATTTTTAGACTTTCCTTGTCCTTCCTGTGCTGAGGACTCCAGAATTGAATAAAGTACTTCAGGAGGGGTCTCACAAGAGCAGAGTTGAGGGTGAGAATCACCTTCCTCGACCTGCTGGTCATAGTTATTTTGATGCAGCCCAGGATACTATTGATTTTCTGAGTTACAAGCACACACTGTCAATTCATTTCCAGCTTTTCATTAACCAGTGCCCCCAATCCCTTTGCAGCAGAGTTACTCACAATTCATCATCCCCTAGCCTGTATTTATGTCAACGACTACCCCAATCCATGTGCAGGACCATGCACTTGTCCTTCAACTTCATGATTTTTGCACAGGCCCACTTCTCAAGTTCACAAGGGTTTCTCTGGACAGCATCCCTTCCCTTCAGTGTGTTATCCACCCCACACAGCAAAATTGCAATCTATTCAATTTGAAGTAGAGGTGAAATTCACTGAATAAACTATTTGTTATGAATTACTCATCTAAATCTAGTAAATACATAATTCCTTCTAAATTTTAGTAAACACTATAACATTTGGTTTTCAAAAGGCAATAAGTAATCTGTCAACATATCAGCTGCTTTCATTTATTAGTTTAGGGTTTATGGAGAGGTCCATGAGCCAAATTCAGAGCTCTTTCCCTTCAAAGAAAGCTTATATTTACTGTCTTCACGTCACTGGAGTGTCCTTGAATTTATACTTCACATGTCAAACTATAACCTTGCCTTTAATCAGTTTAGTAATTACAGATAACTAACCAAATTTGTTGTAAGGATTGCTCCAACTTACATGATTTATATATTTTAAAGAGCTTTTCCCTGTTAGCTTTTTTTAAATATAAAATTATCAGGAAAAAATAAGATTCAGTGTAAGAGTGAAAAATGAGTAAGTTGCATAGTTGTCCACTTCAAAAGTTTACTGTTTGCTTTTTCCATTACTATAAGAACTTATCAAAATGATATGGAAATTCCAAAATGGTCAATATTGACCAGCTCAGTGCTGGGTCCAGCCCTGTTGAATGTCTTCATCAATGACCTGGATGAAGGCATCGAGTGCACCCTTAGCAAGATTACAGATGACACTAAGCTGGGTGGAAGTGTGGATCTGCTGGAGGGTAGGGAGGCTGTACAAAGAGATCTAAGCAGGCTGGACCACTGGGCAGAGGCCAATGGCATGAGGTTTAACAAGGCCAAATGCCTCGTCCTGCACGTGGGGCACAACAACCCTGTGCAGTGCTACAGACTGGGAGAAACCTGGCTGGAAAGCTGCCTGGAGGAGAAGGACCTGGGTATGTTGGTTGACAGCCGACTTAACATTAGCCAGCGGTGTGCCCAGGTGGCCAAGATGGCCAGTTGCCTCTTGGATTATATCAGAAACGGTGTGACCAGCAGGTCCAGGGAGGTTATTCTCCCTCTGTACTCAGCACTGGTGAGACCGCATCTCAAATCCTGCGTTCAGTTCTGGGCTCTTCACCACAAGAAGGATGTTGAAGTTCTGGAACCTGCCCAGAGAAGTGCAGTGAAGCTGATGAAGGGACAGTAAAATAAGTCTTACGAGGAGTGGCTGAGGGAACTGGAGTTGTTTAGCTTGGAGAAGAGGAGGCTGAGGGGAGACCTCATTGCTCTCTACAACTACCTGAAAGGAAGTTGTAGAGAGGAAGGTGCTGGCCTCTTCCCCCAAGCGAGAGGTGCAGGGCAAGAGGGAATGGCCTCAAGTTCTGCCAGGGGAGGTTCAGGCAGGACATCAGAAAAATTTTTTTTACGGAAAGGGTCATTGGGCACTGGAACAGGCTGCCCAGGGAGGTGGTTGAGTCACCATCCCAGGAGGCATTTAAAAGATGGGTGGATGAGATACTGAGAGGCATGGTTTAGTGCTTGATAGGAATGGTTGGACTTGATGATCCAGTGGGTCTTTTCCAACCTGGTGATTCTGTGATTTTGGCCAATTGTAAAGAAATTCAGAAAACTGAAAGGAGAAATTCTCAGTCTTGAAAACCAAACAATCCACACCATAGGCTCATTATTTGTCTAAGAAGTTTCCTCATTTAAATTTCACTGCAAAGAACATAATATCGCCTGGTAAAAACAAAGTCATCTTAAGAACTTCTGTACTCACATCAGGGAATGTAGAGCTTGCCAAATAATACTGGATCTATGAAAACAGAAGGGCCTATCTGAAAAGACACAGTAGTCTGGAAAATTTCCATACTCAGAACTTCAGTGAAACAAAAGACTTCCACAAGAAAGGCTTTGTGAAATAGGCTCAGCATTTCTTTTAATCTACTGTACAAAAATGTGTTAGGAGGAAAACTTCATTTCACTGGTGATTTCTCTTGCTCAGTTATGCATTAATTACCATTACAAATTCTTACCTTGTAGCTATTAGGTCTATGCATCATTATAATGCCCTATACTTACCATATTTTTTTGTCCTTTCTCCCCCAGTTTCATCTCTTATCTGGTTTATCCTGGGAAGTTCAAGTGAAATGGGAAATCTGCCAATAGTTTGATTTCCTTGTGGAACATGATGAAATTGAAATTACATGTTTTAGTAAGTGGCAAGAATGTTTTCACTTTAAAACAACGTAATGTAATTTGTTAATTTCTTAAAATTATATAGGGACATTTGTACTTTGTAACGTAGGCCATCTCACTTCAATTCACCATGAAGCAAAACACTGGCATGGTATTAACTGTAGAAATATGTCATATGCTTTAGTCTATTCTGTAAACAAGATGCTCGTATGACCTCTTGGTATAACATAACTAATTAGCTTTGTCTCTTTGGGAATACTGACTCCAGCTACAGTACTTATCTTAACTAATTATGTGTGTACTGTCTTCCATGCCAGTATCAATTGTGTAAGTGGAGAGCTTTCATAACAATGCTGCATACAGTAAAGGAACAGAGTGATTGCAAGAAATCTGGATCTGCTGGAGGGTAGGGAGACTCTGCAAAGGGATCTGAACAGGCTGGATGGATGGGCTGAGACCTATGGCACGAGGTTTAACAAGGCCAAATGCCGAGTCCTGCACTTGGGGCACAACAACCTTGTGCAGTGCTACAGACTGGGAGAAGTCTGGCTGGAAAGTTGCCGTGGAAGGAGGAGGAGGACCTGGGTATGTTGGTTGACAGCCAACTTAACATGAGCCAGCAGTGTGCCCAGGTGGCCAAGAAGGCCAATGGCATCTTGGCTTGGATCAGGAATGGCATGACCAGCAGGTCCAGGGAGGCTATTCTCCCTCTGTACTCGGCACTGGTGAGACCGCTCCTTGAATGTTGTGTTCAGTTCTGAACCCCTCACCACAAGAAGGATGTTGAGGCTCTGGAGCATGTCTAGAGAAAAGCAACGAAACTGGTGAAGGGGCTGGAGAACAGGCCTTATGAGGAGCGGCTGAGAGAGCTGGGGAGAAGAAGAGGCTGAGAGGAGACCTCATTGCTTTCTACAACTACCTGAAGGGAAGTTGTGGAAGGAAGAATGCTGGTCTCTTCTCCCAAGTGACAGGGGACAGGACAAGAGGGAATGTCCTCAAGCTCTGCCAGGGTGGTTTGAGCTGGACATTAGGAAAAAAATTTTCACAGAAAGGGTCACTGGGCATTGGAACGGTCTGCCCAGGGAGGTGGTTGAATCACCTTCCCTGGAGGTGTTTAAGGCACGAATGGATGAGGTGCTAAGGGGCACAGTTTAGTGATTGATAAGATTGGTTGGACTCAGTGATCCAGTGGGTCTCTTCCAATCTAGTTATTGTATGATTCTATGATTCAGTAAACTTCTGTTCCTAGCCCTTTCTGAGGCTGTGATACACAGAGCTCTTTTCTCATACATCTGTGACTCCAATCTCCCTGCCCTTTATCTCAATAAGTCCATCAGGAGGTCTTCCTTCATGTACAACAAATTCCATGTCATTAGCAGTATTATATGCCTCCTGAGTTGTTTCTGTTGAAGTGCAGGTGGGATGCGAATGCATTTGGGAAAGAATGGTCAATTGCTGTTGCTGAGCCAGAAACTGAGAGTAAGGCTTCCTGACCATGAGACTACACAGCATCAAAACAGGATCAGAGAGGGCAGCTACTGCTAGAAGAATAAACCGTTACCCTTTATTTCTGAAGAGAACAGCTACAGCCCAATTTACTCTGCTCTCTGGGTCACAAAGCAGGAGCTCACTTCTTTGGTAACATTTTATGAATAAACAGTTGAGTTGTCTTGTACAGGCAAAACCAGCAGTAGAACTGTGCCTCCCCCAGCATGCTGCTGTCCTGAAAGTTGCCCTAATTTTCATACACCCAAGGTCAGCTTTGTACAGTGAAAACAATCGTATCTCTCCAGATTTGGATGTTACAAAATCCAAGATGAAATGGCTATGGTATATTATTATATTTTTATCTTCTGTTCCCAATTAAACTGTAAGTCATTTTTTAACAGAACTAGAAGTACTCAGTCTGTCCCCAAACTAGAGCCCTACTCTATGTTGGGTCTGTCATTTAAGTATATTTCTCTCATTTCCTGAACTCAGATATGTAATTTAAGTGCATCATGGGTGATATGTAGAAAATGTGATTTGTCTACTAATAAATAAAGCTAAAGACGTTCTTTATCCACTCTATTTGATTTCATGGCAAGCTTTGACATCTGTTTCAGGTAAATATTTGGTACTAGAACTTGCTTTTGTTTCTGACATTTTAGCCAGCATTTCCCCTTCAAAGCTCACGATGACCCAGAGGTTCTGACACAGAGTACCCAAGTAAGGATTGACCTTACTTCAGGCAGATCCACTGGCTTTAGCCTTTAGTCTAACTATAAGGCTGAATCATCTTCAAATGATGCAATTAGAACCATTTCAATGTGGTACTACTTCAAATGTTTTACCTCTTTGGGCTTCATTTCCTTTATACAGGATTGTAGATGTTCTGAATCACTACTATTCGTTGTTATATCCTGGTAAAACTGATTAATATTCTAGTGATGTATTCACATTCATTTTAGTACTTCTTTTGTTCATGCCCAGACAACAAAATTTAAAGTACAAGTTTATATCTGTTAGGAATATATCCAACTGAAACATGCTTGAATATTAATACTTTATGTGACTTTAAATTAAATTCTCTTCACAGAATAACTTTTACATCTAAAGTGAGAGGATATCCAACAAACATATTTGAAACCCATGCAGAGAGTGCTTAGTATTGAAAAGGCATAAAAAGAGCAGCTGAGTGTAAGATCATAAGGATTTTTTGAGGGTACGGGTACTAAATAAACAGAAAGCAACTGTTTCTGAGAACAGTTTAAGTTTTAGGAATGGAGTTCTTATTTCTACTCAGTATAATTAGGTTACTCAGATCCAACTTTGTTTTATTGGCATTTAAAGCAAAAAAAGATAGCTCTAAAAAGGATACTGAGGTCTCCAAACTCCAAGTGGTACTAAGGGAATATCACCCTAAGCAAGAAAAAATCCCAGAAGTTTGCTCATTCTCATAAAAGATAACAAGAAAACATTTTAATATTTCCACACAGGAGAGCTGATTATACCTTTATTTTTATAAATGTAAACTTTTTCTACTATTGGACTGAAGTCTGATATCATTAAATGAATTAGATCAAACCAGGCAAGGATTTACTGTGTCAACAATACTGTGTGAATTACATTTTTAAGGTTCTATCACCAGTGAATGAAGAATGTTGATATCAACACCCATAATACTACTGACTTTTGTATTTAGGAGTGGTGCAGAAACTTGTAAGGTTTAAATCTTGCAAGTAAAGATAAGAAAGCATCAACAGAAATGGAAGAAGTTATGCTGCAATGATTGGAAGCTACTTGTAACTCCCATAAAATGGCAATGCTTCCAGATTCAAAAACTTAATTTCTCTAAAAGACATGGTGAGATAGGCTCATACTACACTGGCCTTTACCTGTTTTATTCTTCCTGGCTGACATCCAAGTGAGCACAAGTTATGATGAGCATGCAGCATAAACAATTTTCTTTATTGTATAAGGTAATTCACTGGGTTGATCACATTTCTTAAAATATGACACACATGAAGTACTTAAGTACAGAATTTTTCACAGGAAAAAAATTATAGCTACTGCTGCTATTGATTTATAGCTGCCACTGCTGAAAACAAAAGATATCTTTGGACAGAATTATTGTGGATAAATTTAGACCTGACTATAAAAGAAAGACATTACAAAGCTCCTGCATTACTTAGCACCCACGCAATATTTTCCAGAGAGACAAGGATCTTGCTGCCTACTACTAATACAGCCCTGAATTTTTCATATGTTCATGAAATGAGAAGTGGTCAAGAACACCCAAGAACTTTTAGTTCATACAGTAATATTACTATGCAAATGAACCATTACTTTTCACACCATATGTTGTTTAATACAATGAACAGAATTTTATAACGAAATCTTTAATATTCCCTGCACTTACTTGTGTATATAAAATAACGTAGCCAAACTAAATCAAATTTGGTTAAGAAATTTTTTTTTGTGGGATTCAGGTTTGGACTAACACACCTAAGCATAGTTCCCACATGAAAGGAAATCAGTTGCCTAAACATAAGCATCCTATACTTCTTGAGGTACACTAGTGTATGTGGTACATTAGAGTAAAGCCATCAAGTATGATGCATGACTGCATACATCTTTATTACAAGTTCAAAAGCAATTGCAATCCCGTCCTTTTACCAAAAAACGACACAAGACGCCCTGGGTTTAGGCAGCTGAATCCTATCCATTATTCCCAATAGACAGAAAGGAGGTTAGTTGAGTTGTCTCCACTTGGATTTTCTGTATGGTCTAAGATGCTCAGGAGTACCCAGCCTGGTCTCCTGATAAAATGCTGGATTTAAGCCATGAACTAGCTATTATACCAAATACAGTGTGTGGCTGCTAAAGGACTGTTGAACTCTAAGCAAATACCACGATCTGGCTGGTTGAATAACTCTGTTTCTTCAAATTTACTGACTTATCACTTACATATGCTCATACATCCAATACTACTTGATATTTTTTAGGCTATCTGAGGAGTCTACCTCTATGTGGCAAATATGACAGGACACACATTCAACTCATGACTGTCTGGAATGACAGCTGGAGATGGGTCATAAGGTCATACAGTACTGCAACTCAGATGACACTGGATGTCTTTGTGTAACTAATTTAATCAAGAAGAAAATTTTTGAACTGTAACTCTCCAAAAAAGCTAATAAAACAATGAAACTACATTGCTCAGAATTCCGAGTCCACAATTTATTTTTTTCTCCCTCTTTCTACACAAAATCCACATGAATTTTTGGCTTGATACCTACCTCATGCTGTTATAGATTATTTCAAATAATTAAACTTAATCAGTCTTCCTTTGGGAAAAAAAAAATTGGAGATAAGAACTTCAAAGATTGGGGTGATAAAGTCATATGTGATAATCTTATGGCCACCTCATTTTTTTTGTACCTGAGACAATGGAATGGTTGTAAAACATTTTACTTTATCTTTCACCATACAACCTGGGTATAATGTTGTAAGTAAACAAAAGAAAATTATAAATGTAGGACAGTAAAGGAGAAACTGATCTTGCATTAATGAGACTTCAGTTACATGTCTACCAAATTAATCCTGAGTAGGAGCAAAAAGGCAAGGTCAGGGATATATTAAGCAGCTAATTGTATGCTTTTATTATATAAAATCACCACAAAACAAGACATTTTTATTATATCTGGTCTGCCCATCTTTTTATAACAGCACTGAGATAAATGTAACAATCTATAAAGGCATTTGAAACTGTCATATAAGAATGACATTTTTGGAAAATTGTGGTTATGGTAGGAAGAGAAAATACAGACAATACAAAAACTGCTTTAAAGTTTGGGGAGTTTTAAGGTTGCACTTTTTAGCTACAATGTTGCTATGAATCAAGACACTTTCTTCTTGCACTATAAGGATATTTTTGAATGAAATGTCCTTCAGTACACCAAAGCTAGTTTAGAAATTCAGTGTCTAATGATAAGCAATTATGTTCATATTTCTACACGTTCATATTTCTTCAAGCAAGTGACTCCCTTTATGAGTTCAGAACCTTGTCATAAAGTCTAACATTTGAAATGTAAAAAGCAATAGCTTTGATAGACTTAGATAAGCCCAGTCTATCAGGCACTTAAGGAGAATTTGCTTCTTTGACCTCATGCTTCTTACAGATACAGATTCTTGGCTTTGACAGAAGCTGACTACAAGGCTGGAAGGAGAGAGGGGGAGAAATGAAGAAAGAGAACAATATCCTAGAAATACTGTTGGAATGCTGAAGGACTTTCTCTTGGAAAATAGCCACGTGAACAATCCAATCTGTGAGCTAATGCACTGAGGAGTAGCAGACAGCAAGGACAGCCGAGAAGCGAGGGCCCTGGGAAGATTTAGGGAGTACCAGCCTGGATACCTCCCTGATGTGATAAGAGAAACTCTGTGCTTGTATATACGTGGCATACGTGTGAAACTGTACTAACGAACAATTATTCTTGTTGAAGATACTAATCAATCAGACAATTAGTGTATTCACATAGACACATGATATTAACCAATACTAAAGAAAAGATTTACATACCGGTAGTGTGTACTATTGCCTTTTCTATAAAAACTTGTGATGCTCTGTAATAAACGATTCATTCAATGACCATTTAGTCTCTGTGTGTGTCTCCTGATCTCCCACCAGCAGAATACCCGCTGTTTCTATTGTAGGAAAATGTCATCAAGGTATCACTATATGCACTACTCTGTCTTTGAAAGATACCATTCATCAACTAGAAGACCAGACATTGAGTAGAGATACCTTGTCATTGTTAGAAACCAGGAATTCTCAAGTTGAAAAGGCAGTTGACATGCTGTAAACTTAGATATCAATTCACACTTACAAACAGGTAAGAACTGGTCAGGTATGTATAAGTTGAGGGTAATTTCTCTGCCAGTCGTAATAAGATAGTAGTGTTTAAAATAAGGACAGGAAGAAGAGAAAACAGGATAACAAATGTTGACATCAGGAGAGTGGACTGTTCACAGACCTGTCAGGAGGAATCCAGTGGAAAACAAATCTGGAGAGAATCTGGAATCATAGAATGATAGAATGGTTTGAGCTGGAAGGACCATTAAACATCAGCAAGTTCCAATAGCCATATCATAGATGGGGCATCTTTCACTAAGTTGCTCAAAGGTCCATTCAATCTGACCTTAAACACTTCTAAAGATGAGGCATCCACAACTTCTCTGGGCTACCTGACACTGGAGATTGCCCCAAACCAAGTGCAGGACCTTGTTGTACTTGTCCTTACTGAATCTCATGAGGTTTACATGGGCATACCTCTCAATGTCCCTATGAATGGCATCCTTTCTTGGCATTGTCTACAAACTTGCTGAGAGTGCATTCAATCTCACTGTCTCCATCATTAGTCAAGATCTTGAACAGCAATGGTCCCACTACTGACCCCTGAGGGACATCAGTCGGTACTGGTTTCCATTTGGACACTGAGCCATTGCATGGGACTGTTTGGATGTGGCCATCCAACAAATTCCTTATCCATCACACAGTCCATCTATCAAATCCATATCTCTCCAATTTAGTGGCAAGAATGTTGTGAGAGACTGTATCAAAGGTGTTACAGAAGTCCAAGCAGATGACATCTGCGGCTCTTCACTTGTCCAATGATGCAGTCACTGCATTGTAGAATGACAGTATGATGCCACTCACGCATGATTTGCTCTTGTTGACATCATGTTGGCTGTCTCTAACCACCTGTCTCTCTGCCAGATTTTATAACATATTTTCCAAGATGATTCATTCTGCAATCTTAATCAGCACTGAGAAGAAGCTGACTGGTGGGTTGTAAAGCCCAACTTTGCTTCTTTCTTTACCCTAAACATTTTGTCTGAGGGCTGGCACCAGCAATAGTGGAGGTGATGCAGTAGCAGACCTACCCAAGGACGAACCTTGGGATATCATCTAAGGGCCTCATCTGTGGTGCTGGGTTCAATGGAGGGGAGGTGCAGGAGTAAGCACAGCTCTCCTTCACCTGGCTGAGTTTAAGGTCTGGAGCAACTGCTACAGGGGGAGGTGACGCAGGGGCAGGTACTGCCTTTCCTCTCCAGTCCTCCACCCACTGGACTGCCCAGGCTAAACCCTCCTAACAACACGTGGCAAGACCTCCCAGGCACGTGCTGGTGGAAGTCAGATAGGCCTTATAAAAGAACTCACAAGGAACCACGTGGGATACTCTCACTCCCATGCTCTCACTCCTGCACTCTCTCTCTCCCAACTATCATTTCAATCAGACTAGCCTGGACCATGCAGTCTGAAAGAAGCTGCTAAGACCATGTGTTCCTAAGGAACTGTTGCTGCCCATTGATATAGTGATTTCTTTCCTTTTCCTTCTCTCTCTTCCTTTTTCTCTCCCCCGTTACCTTATACTGAGTGTGTCTGATCAGATCTGAGTGACCTTGCTTGCCTCCAGGGATCAGATTTTCATTTAAGCAGGTTGCGATTTGTTCCTGTAGCTCTGTCAAGTTGCACCCCTATATCTTGGCTGTGCACCCGAATATTTTGGTTTATGTTTTACAGAGTCAGAGTAAATATTGCTTTTGATTTTTGCCCTGAGAATGACCTTATTAGCCTCCGGATCACTGCACAGATAAACGAACCTTCCCCCCTCACCAGTCAGACCTAGATGTGAATGTGTGGCTTGTGGGTCTGGGGAGGACCATGGGTAATTCCCAAGGTCCTCCTTATTACCCTTTTTAAAAATGAGCGTGATATTCCCTTCTCTCTAGTAACTTGGGACATTGACTGCCATGGCTTTTCAAATATGGTGGAGAGTAACATAGCAACTACATCTATCAATTCCTTCAGTTACCTGGAGTAATTTAGGATTACTCCAAATCCCATGGAGTTTTGAATGTTCATTTTCATCAGATGGTCTTGATCTTGACCTTATTTTCTGATGGGAAGAGCTTAAAAGCTTCTGATCAATAGCACAGAGTCTAACTGTAGACTTATCAGTAATCATGTGCTCCAGGGTCAATGGTGGGCAAAAAAACTATTTAGCATTTTCATTAATGTACCATATGATGGCACAGAGCTCATCCTCAGCAAGTCTGCAGATGATGCAAAACTGGAAGGAGTGGCTGATAGACCAGATGGTTATGCTGCCAGAGGGACCCCAACAGTCTGCAGAAGTAAGTAAATTGGAACCTTATGAAGACAACAAAGAAAGCGCTGCTCCTGGGGAGGAATAACCCCATGCTTTAGTACAAGCTGAGGATTGACTATCCAGAAAGCAGATGTGCTTGGACTCCTGGCAGGCAAAAAGCTGAATGTGAGGCAGTAATGCCCACAGAGTAAAGAATATCAACAACATTCTGGGCTCAGTTAGGAAGAGCACTGTCAGCATGCTGAGGGATGTGATCCTCTCTACTCAGCACTGGTGAGACACTATCTGGAGTTCTGGGTCCAATTCTGGGCTTTCCAGTACAAGAGAGACACGGGCATACTGGAATAAGTTCAGTTAAGGGCCACAAAGGCAATTAAGGGATGGGATTAACTAACATATGAAGAGAATCTAAGAAAACTGATATTGTTTAGATTGTAGAAAAGGCTCATAAGGATTTTTGGTAAAATGTTGTTACATGTTTTAAGAGTTTACCAAAATGTGATCACAATCACAATCAGTGTCTTTCATCAATGCTGTAATGTAAATTTCAGACAGTAATACAATCAGCAGAGTGGATATAACTAGATTGTTAAGATAATAAGTATGTAAGACAAACACTATATGAATCCTTGGGCTGTTCTGTGCCATAAACTGTCATAAACCTCACCATTTTTCACTTGATCAAATTGTAATTCAGTTAATTGTAAGCACTGAATGCTTACGGAAGACATTATTGTATGGTAGAAAACTTTCTAAGGATTAAGGAATAGCATTAATTTTAGCAATATTTAATTGATATTTATGAAAAGTAAATAATATTCATATTGTTTGTTTTTTTCATTTGTTCTTAGAAAAAGTCAACAATATCTATTTAGTACATTTTTTCTGGTTTTTTAGTCACAAATCATTCTAATGGTAAAACTGCATTTAACATAAGAAATTATATATAAAAAATTTTTTTGGGGGGTCCTCTAACATCAGAAACTCTTGCATGTCTTGGTATTACTCCATGCATATTTAGTATTCAAACAAATATTCTGCTACTGACTTTTGCTTAATATTAGTTTTTCAAGAGTGGAAATTCACAGTGACAATACTTCCATCTATAACTTCTGATAACATTATGCTCATTTATATCTGTATGAGTAAACACGATCACAAAATGTGATGACACTGGCATTATTTCTTATATTATTTTACTTTTTAAAAAATAATGAATATTTTATGAAAATTAAAAGGAATCAGGCAATATACTGTGAAGTGCCTACTAGAAAAATGTTTTTAAGCAGTGTTTGTAAAACATTTTTTAAATCCAAGATGACATGAGCTTCTTAATTGCAACATTTATACTTTCATCCATTTGCTCAAAATGTCTTAGTCTTTACTATTCTAAGGTTCTAAGAAAACAAAGTATTTCATATCTCATCTGATGAAAAAGAAACAGTACATGTTTTAACCACAGATTTTGCATATGTGAGGGAAGGTTCATCATTCTCTGGGCAACCTATTCCACTGCTTCATCACCCCCACAGTAAAGAATTTCTTCCTGATATCTAATCTAAATACCTTCTTTCAGTTTGAAACCACTACTCTTAGTCCTATCACTACACTTCCTGATAAAGAGATCCTTCCATCTTTCTGGTAGGCCCCCTTTAAGTACTGGAAGACTGTGATAAGTTCTCTCCAGAGCCTTCTCTAGGCTTAACAATCTCAGCTCCCTCAGCCTATCCTCAAATGGGCGGTAGTTCAGCCCCTTCATCATCTTGGTGGCCCTCCTCCAGACTGACTTAAACAGGACCATGTGTTTCCTATGCTGGAGAACACAGAACTTAATCTAATACTCCAGGTAGGTCTCATGAGAGCAAAACATATGGAGAGACACCTCTTTTGACCTGTTGGCTGCAATTCTTTTGATGCATCCCTGGATAAGACTGGTTTTCTGGGCTGTAAGCACATGTTGTTGGCTTATATTCAGTTTTTTGTCTACCAATACCTCCAAAACCTCAGCAGAGCAACTCACAATCCATTCATTACCTAACCTTTGTCCAACTTTGGGACCCATGTGCAGGATGTTGCTGCACTTGGCCTTGTTGATCTTCATTATGTTCGTGTGGATCCATGTCTTTAGCCCATCAAGGTCCCTCTGAAAGCATACTTTCCCTCTAATGTATCAACCACATCATGAAGCTTGGTGTCATTTGCAAACGTACCAAGAGTGCACTCAATCCCACTGTTCATGTCCCTGAAAAAGGCATTAAATAATACTAATGCCAACACAGACCCCTGAGGGATGAAACTCATGACTGGTCTCCACCTGGACATTGAGCCATTGACTTCATCTCTTTGAGTGAAAACATCCAGC